>WBMV01007941.1:576070-913972 GCA_013396655.1 Campylorhamphus procurvoides
GGAAGGGAAGGGAAGGGAAGGGAAGGGAAGGGAAGGGAAGGGAAGGGAGCTGTGCATTTCTGTTTATTTCTGTAAAACACACTAAGCAAAACCGGAAAAGCATGAATTTGTCTCAAATCCCTCCCCTGGACACATTATAAACCTTATCTGGCATTTACTGGAAGAGCTCTGGTTAGAATTATTGCACACATAACTGTCTTTGATACATGCTTGATTCAACTCTATCCACGAGAAAAAGGTTCCACCACCAAACCCCAAACTTTATAGACATGAGAGATGGTTTATTTAATTAGAGTCCACAAGATATTCCATGAAGATAGTAATGAAAATACCAGCTGGTGGTCCCCTGCTTAGCCACTTCTCCTATGAATCAAAAATAAATTATTCTTTGTCTCCCTTGTAGAACAGTGTTGCTGAAAACAAACTACTAAATTTTGCTTTTAGGGCTCTCAAAAGACTAGGCAAGATACATTAGCTGTCTGAAGACAGAGAACTTTCTATTCTTGGTGGAATTCTTGTTGGTTTAATTGGGCTTTGTTGAAAAAATAATGTTATTTTAAAGCAGCAATGATAAGAGTGTGAGTGTATTTTTATATACTCAGTTGCTGGTGTATTAGAAGTCTGTTGCAGAGTTAATGTTACACATATCTATTATTTTCTGTGATGTGTATAAACAGTATTTGGGTATTTTAAAAATATACATGAGTATTACTGTAACACAGATGTAACAATTCAGCCAGAATACCAGCATTTGCTCTGTTTGACAGAGATTACAGTCTGGGCAGCTGAAGAAAACATTTTGCCACATCACAGCAAGCTGGGATTCAACTAAGGGCTTAACAATTCTCCCTCATTCCCATTTTTACAGGTCTTTCCACTTTTTACCATCCCAGGCTCCAAGCTGTGTGAAGTACTAGCGGCTTTCTGACTCTCAGCCCCACATAACTATGCCCACAGATGTGTGTTTGCATTGCCCCTTCATAGAATCACAGAATTATTTGGGTTGGAAGGGACCTTAAATATCACCAAGTTTTAACTCCCCTGCCATGGGCAGGGTCACCTTCCACTGGATCAGCTTGCTCAAAGCCTCATTAAATCTGACCTTGAATATTTCGAGGGATGGGACATCCACAGCATCTCTGGGCCACCTGTGCCAGTGCCTTGCCCCCCTCAGTCTAGAATTTCTTCCTAATATCCTATATAAACCCTATTCTCTGTCAGTTTGAAGACATTATCCCTTGTGCTACTGCTACATGCCTTGTAAAAAGTCCTTCTCCACCTCTCTTGTAACCACTTCAGGTACTGGAAGGAGCTGTAAGTTCTCCCCAAAGGTTCTCTTCTCCAGTCTGAACAACCCCAACTCCCTCATCCTGTCTGCATGTGTGCCCTGAAGCTGGGAAATGGCAGAGGTCTCATACAGGCAGCCCCCACTGTCAGTAAGACAATATGAAGAAAACCCACCTTCTGCTTCTGTGAATTCCAAAATGTAGGGTTCTGAGGGGCTTTTGGTAAGCACCAAGCTTGAGTTTCAGTCCATATCCCTTGCAACCACTGACACTGACAATCTGCCTTGGATTTCATCCACAGACACGGGATAAACACCAAGGGCTTTCAAATCAAGAGGGGCAGACTGATTCCCATTCCTCCAGCAGTGCAGAATTGGAGAGCAAGCCTGGAATTTATGGCTTCATTCAGATACACAGCACTTCATCTTCCATGTACTCCACAGAGTCAAGAGGGAGCTTCACTATTTTTAAACCTACATCACTTTCAAGCTCATAACTTACCAAATGCTGTGCTACAGTCTCTTCCTAAACAGGGTAAATATCTTCCACTTCATACTGGGTCAAACTCCAGTTGTTAGCATGAACTGATCAACATGAAGTAATTTAAAGAAGCTGTTGCAAGGAAGACATCGTAAATTTTACCTTTTATTTTGGCTTAATAAAGCTTTCAACAGACATTGCAATGAATATTGTCAGAATGTCTCCCTGGGAACTTCGCTTAATGTTATCCCACCCCTACTAGTCCTGCCTTTCTACAGAGAAAGCTTCCTTGGTTTGGGCAGGCGGGATTTGCTGTCACCATCTTTCTTCTGGATGCTTGTTTCCCTCATCTTAAGGGCAGGCAAAAGGAAAGAACAACCACACAGTGTTAAGAAAGGCAACCTGGCAAGGAGCTGTGCTCTTGTGTAACTTCTAACTGTTGTCAGCAGGCTACAGTTGAACCTGCCCAAGGAAATCAGCACTATGAGTTCAGATTCCTCTGTCAGCATAAGCTTTTCATTCACACCTTAGTACAGTTCTTGACAGCTGTGGCTTCCTTGTCAGATTAAATGTATCAGGATTCTGTGTTTGTTTTCAAACCAAGTAAGTTAAAAAAAAAAAAAAAAAGCAAGCTTATTAGAAAACATTCCAATTGCAAAAAGACCAGAATACTTGTTCTGATTCTACGGTCCTAATTGCATCTCATTAATTCTGAGAGCAGGGGTGGGAAGGTGGGGAATCGTGAACATCAACCAAAATGAGCAATTCTATGCCCTAGGAATACAATGAAACCCATCACATGTAGCAATAGTTATTACTTGTTTGTGGTGGTGTCTAACACAATCCCAGAGTTTTTCAAACACCCAGAGGTTGTTCACTCTGCAAGAAATGCACACCCAAAGGGGATGCATTACAAGCTTGTGGGTGGATGCTGAAGATGTGGGCACCCTCCTTCCCGGCCTGTGACAAACTAGGGACAGCCTGTCCAGCACAGACAGGTGATGAAATCCCTTCCAAACTTGCCTTTCTGGCTGTGGGGCTGACTCAGAGCTGTGTTGCAGAGCACCCCCTCACTGCTGTGTACCCTGAGGGCAAACAGACTGCCGGTGCCCGGTGGGGAATGCCCGCAGTTCACTGGTTAACCTGCAGTCCCTCCTGCTGCCAACAAAATGTCAAGGTTAAAAGTAAAGGCAGTTGTATAATGCAGGTTGTGCAGGTGTGCAGAAACAATGTCTTTAGTTACGGATATTCCTCCAAGAGGTGCGTCTCTGTCTCACCTACCTAAAAAGCTGACGGGACACTTGCACAACTTCTGTGGGTGGAAATCAACCCTGAAAATCTCAACCTGGGAGTGGCAATGCCCTTAAATACACATTTCCTCCGTATTCAAACCTTGCCCCAGTGTGAACCAAACTATTTACCCACTCAGTGCTTGCTGAAGACACCAGTTGTAACACAGCAAGGGCAGTGTGTGGTCTCCATCTGTCAGAACAGACACGGATGTTATATGGAGTAAATCAAAATTCTCTGTCAGGGTGAAAGTCTTACTTAACTCTACACCACTGCAAAGGAAATTATTTTGTCTCATCAGCAGGTTGATGGAGAACAAACACTTTAAAAAATGGGAAGGTATTTAACACAAATGAACATTCACTGTTAATAGAAACAATATGTGTAATTTATCACTAGTTCTTCAAAAGTCCTGGGCATGATAATAACCAAACAACTCCAAAAGGAGAGCTAGAGGGGGAGTAATTGCATCATATATCAGGCTCAGGTGGTCATGGAATCAAAAGTGTCTTCTTTTGCTGTATAACACCATAATTACTCCTACACTTGACATCCATATTCTATGCTTGTAAATATGAAAGCTAGGTTATTTGGAATATTTGTGTTTTAATAAAATTCCAGTGTTTTTTCCTAGATGTGTAGAAGACTGAGAGACAGACAGAATTAATATGAAGTTTCTGTATGAACTCACATGCCTAGTTTGAAAGGGTCAAAAGGAGGAGCAACTATGTGTGTTTTCAGATCCAGCAGTAGAAATTATTGCCTTTTTTTTTTTTAACTGTATTAACGTGGCTGCAGCCACTACATGGATCATTAGATGGGATTCTGAGAGATAAAAAGAAAAGGAAGAGGAGAAAATATCACCTTCTGGAATAATTTAACCAACTGGTTAAACTGCGATAAAAATCTTCAGAAAATGACAAACAGAACAATGTAATAAAGATACGACATCCAGGACTGACAGGACCTGTCCACAGCAAAAATTACTGTCACTGCCATATTAAAGGCACGAAAGAGTTTCCTGCATTGGATCCACCTTACCGAGGCTGATGGGTGGAGGGTCTCACTGCTGTGCAGCTCCTGTGCAAGGGCAGGTACAACCAGAGCTCTGCAGAAGAGGAGCCAGATCCTTTTTGAAGGGTAGGAGCAGACAATGTGAGAGAAACTGAACTTTTAGTGGAGAATGTTACTATAAAAGAAGCTCAAAGTGAGCCTGCTGACAAGAAGAGGATCAAATATTTTCATCCCCCGAAATGGAAGCTTGGGAATCTTATGAAATATTATCTGTCACTGCCTGTAGCCTGTTCTTACTAGTGATATTTCTGACAAGGACTGATCTCAGTGATCTCTGACTTGAGAAATACATGCAGCCTGTATTATTCTGTTAATTTCTCTCTGACTCAGAGCAGGATGCAGGCAGAATCTGTAATGATTTTATTGCAGCCATTCTGTCTTGGACTCTAATCTCACTAGATCTGAGAGATAACCAAAATCAAGGCAAAAACCTAACCGAAAAGTCTCCAAGGAAAATCCAAATGCTAAGGAGGGAAGCAGGATGACTCAGGACTCTTTCCCAAGGGCTGTTTCTGAATCTGTTCTTTTAACAAGGTTGCAGAGGGCACAGAGCAGTAGAATATAGTTTCAGATCAAGTACGTTTCACATCTAGCCATTTATAACCATTAGCAGGATTGTATTGCAGGATTGGACCTATGAGTTACTGTCATGGCTAAGAATATTGAATTAGGCATTGAACAAACTCAGAACTGAAGACAACCTGTGAGGCTAAAAAGGTTACAGATGACATTCTAAAGAAAAAAAGGAGCTTTAGGAAAAGTCCATCTATTCCTTCACACTCCTTTCTGATACATCCAAACAGGTAGGACTGGAATCTGTTTGATGGCATCAGTTTTTCAACTGCAAGGTCACTTGCCCCTGCTTGCAAAGAAATGGGTCTCTGGCAAAATAATGGCAAAACTCATTTTAGGATCTCTGGCTGAAGAGTGCTTCATAAAAATATTAACATAATTTAGTGCTGTCATTTCTAAAGCATCTCTTTAATGAGGGGAGTTGTTTACCGGTGACTGAGGCAAGCGTTGCTATCACAGAGATCATTTATATTTCACAACGTTGTCAAATCCTGACAAGCAGCAGATTGTAACAGGATGGCTCCTGCTTTTTGATGCAATGTTTGGTACCCTCCACTCACATGTGAATGGGCTTTCTGTTCGTACCTTGTCAAACGAGGGGAGAGGAGCTCCGGGGAGGGGGTAGGTGTTTCTACTCAGCCTGACACATTCAATTTACTTCAGTTATGCTTCCACTGGGGTAAACATTTTTCTGAAAGAGGGTGTTGGCAATAGCAGTGGTCGTCTCAGCACCTTATTGATATTCTTTTGCAATTCTCATCAGATGGGGACGTGTATGCCCCACCACAGCCCGTAGTCACTCACAGCAGACAGCCAGGGAGGATTTTGTTGCCAGCGTATTTTGCTGTCAGTGTGCCCTTAGTGGCAACGCAGTGCTGGCTTAATGGTTGGACTCAGTGATCTTGAAGGTCTTTTCCACCCTTAACAATTCTAGGATTCTGACTGCAGCCCAGCAGGGCAGTTCCCCATGTCCCTAACGAAGTCAGTACTTCACTATTATCAGAGCCCTAAGGCAGGGGCTGTATGGAAGCTGGAATTGCAGCAGCCAGAGTGTCCCTGTTTAAGCAACCTGAAGGATTTAAGTAACCAGAAGGATTTCAGCAACCACTTGAGCACTTTGAAGCACGCAAAGGACTGCAGCCCAGCCTCTGAGGGGTGGCAGGCCATGCAGCTCCAATGAAGGCACAAACTAGCTGGCGCTTTGGCTCTCCAGGCCATGTTCACAGATTTCCTATGAGCTCTTGGACTCCCTCAAAAGAGTTTTTCATGAAGGCCAGTGGAAAAACGCTCACCTCTGGGCTATTTCCTGCAGAGTCTGGTATTACAGGAGCTGGGCAGCAAGCTCATAGCGAATGAGAAATCTGCCAAACTAGCAGCTTTTAAATGAAACCGAACTGAAGAGAAACTAAGACACAGTTTGCCAGAGCGAATTGGCCCGGCTGCAGAAATAGCTGGAGCGACTGTTTTCCAGGTATTAATCATATCTGCCTCCTGACCCACTCTCCTCATTCTCACCAGGGTGGCTGTGCTGGGCAAGCAGGTTTTCTGCTCTCCTACTGACATGGACTGTGTGAAGCTCCAGCCTGGCGCCTGCAGCCCACCTCTTTTTAAGGCTCAGCAGCACTCCAGCAATGCGAAGGCAGCTGAGGTAATCGAGGAGTACAGATTTTACAGTATTGTCTGCAGTTCAGCAGTTAGCTGGTACATAAAGGCGCTGCTTTCATTCGTAGCCAGTGCTGGCAGAAGGCCTGTATTATGCCCTTTCATTTAAGACAAAGGCTCTCACACTGCAGTCTCCGGTGTGGAGAAATCTTTTGTACAGGCAGAGCCAGTGGGAGAAGGAGCCTTCTGGTCCCTGTGCTCCTTCTGCAGGGAGATTATAAAGAAAACCTCTTCCTTCTGCACATGGGGCAGATGAAGAACTGAAGCAATAATGCCTTTTTATCACAGTAATTACAGTGCCCATTGTTTTAATGACAGTGTTGTTGGGAAACAGGAATAGACCACAGTCCCAAGGAGTTGTTCCAGTGTACACAAATGAATGATTTTATTATATTGTTGTCAGATTAGATGGACCACTCAGCATTACTTATACTACCATTTTCCCCCACAGTTCTTTGTGCCTGTGTGTATTCATTTTATTTAACCAGATTATGCAAACTGCCCGGTCAGGGAGGAGACAAAAGGCCACTTTTTGTGGAGAACTTCCTTTGGGACTGGCAACAACAGGCTGAGATGGGCAAGGGAGACCACATCTGACCACAACATGGGCTGCTTAGTGTGGTTATTTACAGGGGAACAATACTCTGCTCATAGAAAATGTGCTGAGAATAACTGTTTTCTGTTATTTCTTAAATTGGACATCTCCAGCACCCTCAAACCCACCTCTGCCAAAGCAGTGGGTGTGCTGCCAGACAGAAACCTATACAGAGGTCTCTACAAGCTGAAACGGGGTTCAGACAAAGTGTGTTTAATAGAAGAAATACAGAAAAATGGGGATGAAGACAAATTTAGCTTTACAGGGACTAAAATCAGCACTAGGAGACATTAATACGAGTGATGAGTGCTACAGGTAGCTGGCAAGACATGGTGAGACATGTAAGAATGTATCTAAGAAAGAAATCTCCCAGAAAGAGTCTTGATCTGCCAACTGTCTTGGTCACAGGGTGGTAGTCATAAATCCTCTGGTTGCAGTTTACAGGATGGAGAACATGAGGTTGGGGTACAACCTACCTCTCACATATAAAAAAATTGAACAAGCAGCACATACTCTGAGTGAACTGGAGTTTTTCTTTAATTCACAGGGACAGAGGGACATCTGCAGAGGCCTCTGCTCACCAGGGATGGCAGGAACCACCTCTGGCAACGTTTCCTGCTCTCCTCTGACTTTGTAAATAGCCCATCTGATCAGCTTTTGCTAGATGTTGGCTTTTAGATAACTGAAGCTTGTCACAGGGAGCCCCGTGTGGAGCGCGTTATACGTGAAGACTTCATTTTCCCAAACTTGTCTGCAGGCCAAGATAATGCAGATCCCTGCTTTCTAAGAAAATTTGCAGAGCAGCTTTCTGAGCCACTGACCTCAATTTATAGCAGCTCCTGGAAAATTAGAGGAGTCACAAAGCCTGGGAGATGCTATTGTAGCGGTGTAGAAAGAGGTCACTGACAAAATCTTGCATAACTATCAGTTGGTTCATCTGGAATTGACTGCACGCAAAATCTGATATGGGAGAAAATCAGGAAATAATTAACAGATAGCAGCATAATTAATGCAATCAAGATAAGTTTATGGAAAATAAGTCCGGTCATAAAGAAAGTTGATGCTGCCTTCCTCAGGACAAGTATGTCTGAGAAAGTTAACTTTATTGATATCAGATACTATCCCTGGACACTCCAGTTTTCAGTGAGAAGCTGAAATCCACACTGCAAAAAAGATTTTGTAACATTACAGTGAGTTTAGGAAAAAATGGTGAGGTTCACAGGAGGAAGCTCAGGAAGCCTTGGTCACAATAAGAGATGACTTCCTCTCACACCATTGAGGAGAAGATATCTGTATTCAGATGCATAGAGAGTACCTCAGTCCAATGATGGAGCTAAACCAAAATGAAAGGCAGGGTCAGAGATAGGGGATGTGCTTTTAATATGGCTGGCAACTATGTATGAGAACCTATGTGATAATTTAACTGTCTTATAGAAGAGTATCTCAGAAATTTCAAAAGATGTGGGGTCATTTGACTTCTCTCTACACCTAGTTCCTTTAGCTAAACCCCAAATGCACTCCTCATTTTGTACTCCTTGATAAGCCACAGCCACGAGTTACAGCTTCACAGTAGGTGGGATCAAGGGAAAGCTGGTTTTCCATAGACTCTGAGTCTGGGTAGCACTGGGAAGAGCCCATCTTCTGATCAAATCCAGCAGTGCTTGAACGATGTGACCCTGATTTACACAAAGAAAAAAGCCCACCAATATTGCACTTGTGCAACTTGCACCACAGATCCTCCATTCCTTAATTGCTTTTGACCTTACCCACAAATGTAAAGGGCACCTTAGGATCTGGCTTATTAACCACTATAACAGCAAGCCCTGGGGTAGTAATGGAGAGTAATTGATATCATTCCAAGCTCACAATAATTTGTGCCACTGGGATCAAATGTATGGCAATTTCAGGGGAATTTAGCTCACAGATTGTACAGCGGAGGGGGGCATTGCTTTGGCTGTGGTTTGTTGAACTTTTTGCCTTTTTTAAAAAAAAAATAAAAATCACCCTAAAAATAATAATCACAAATTGATTTGGGTCTATTTCTGTTACTATTTTCTTTTTTTTTTAGACTCAGCAAAGGGAACTTAATTTCTTTTGACATTTTCAGGAGCTAATATTGTTGGTAGCAAACAGAAATATTATGTATAACATTCACAGATTTTAAAAATAAAAATCCTTTAACTTTACAAAATTTCATTTTTATTTAGTCCAGGTTGAACACTTCAGGAACCTTACCTGACCCCATCCAGTAGCAATTTTTAAAAAGTGAGTGTTGAAAAGTCTTTTCAGTTGTAAGACTCAGTTCTAAGCTGTGTTTAAAGATTCTTATTTATAATTTCAAGTAGTTTAGGTTAAACTCACAGCAACCAGATATTGCTAACCAGGAAGCTTTCTGGGCACTAAGAAGTAAAAAACTCAAACAACTGCTTTTTGCACAGGTGAAAAAGAATCATCAAGACAGCAAACTGTCATCTATAACTTTGAAGAAGCTGTGCTGTTGTGCAATAATAAATTTTATATGGCTTATGGTGGTCAAGGGACCAGCTAACCCAGCTCTCAGCGTGGAAACATGATGCTTAGAGTTTTAGAAGGAGCTCAGCAGTATTGCTTGTGCTTTCTGGGGACTGGCAGAGAACAAGGTGCCTACCTCAATTTGCAAGCAGCTGGTTTCAGGGTGGACATACCGCACTGATGCTGGGCTTTGCCTCAGGCAAACCATACATGCAGGATGTGGTTTTTAATAAAACAAGTCTGGCTGTCAAGCGAGGACCGTGGTGTTTCATCTCTGGAGCATCCATCTCTACCAGCTGTCAGCAATACAGATGTTCGCTTGCAGTTCCTACAAGGAAAACACATTTGGTTAAAGGAAGAAGGGCATGTCCAACTGGAAAAAGCACTGTGGCTACTGCTGCAGCCAAGAAAGACCTTCTGCTGTCCAAAGAGGGCTGGCCAGGGTGGCAGGAATGAGCCTGGTGCACAAAAACACACACACACACAAACACACACACACAGAGAAACACACACAAACACACACACCTCCTTCACTCCCTAGACCACAGTCAAGCCCAACATCATGCTGCATCCTGTCACCAGTGGGCTAAAAAGACCTGTCCTTACTTGGCATTTCTCCTTGAGGAGAAAGGAAAAATAGCATGTCTTTTCCTGTATGTGCAGGGAGAACTAAATGAAATTATGAAACAGAAAATTACATTTCTTTGGTTTGGGTTTTTTTTTACAAGTTAGGATTAAATGTTTTTTCATTATTTTTTTTTCCAAAATTCCCACAACCCTCCTTCAGTTGCATCCTTCTGGATCATTTAGGAAAACTGTGTGACAAAACAAAAATTATTCTTCAGAGAACCAACCCCAGACATTTGCCAAGGCAGGAGAGAGTTGGTCTTGATGCATCTGATTTTAATTTAACACTACACTTCATCTTCACAGCAAATAATTTCAGATGCATGTTATAATTAGTGATGGGGAAACCTCGGCAGGTTTTGAGTCTGGCTTACATTTAAAAAGGAAAAATCTGGATGTTTTATCTAAACCTCATGAGGATAAAAACATAAGGAATTGGAAAACTCTACGTAAGAACAAGGCTTCTTATAAGACTGTTTGACTGTTTCAGTTTCAGTCTGAGATGGAAAACAGAAATGACAGAACTTCCCTGGACATTTCTGAACCATTATATGGAAACAGCTCTAAAAGAGAGATCTTAAATTGGAATTGAATATAGACTTTAACTGTTTTCCATTTTTCCTGATTCTTGGCCTAGACAAAATTCTTTTTGACCATATATATCTGAAATATTGCTGCAAAAATAATTTTATTCACTGCACTTTCACCACTAAGGCCACAAAATTTTCCATGAGAATGATGCTCTAAGCAAAAAGTGGTTTTATGGAAGAAAACTAAATATTTGTAGAAGGAAATCACTTTTGTAGATAATTTCCATTTTCTGTTCTATGAAAAAATCAAACTATCAAAACTATTGTGGAAAGTTCAGTGTTATTCCTGATGAGGAGGGAAGATGGACAACAGCTTTCCAGAGAATTAGGGATTTGTCTCTAAGTTCAGGAGGAGTTTTGCACCTGCCTCCACAACAGCCCACATGTCTCTAAATCCTGGTTTCAGGGAGGCAGAGGTAGAGGAGGCAGAGGTAGAGGTCTGTATCTTGGGAAGTGAGACTGGGGAAGAAAGAGGAGGGACACTAATGCTCACTTGCACTGAGTGCCCTTTACCAATAGGGTTGGGTGAGAAAGGATGCTGTTGAATCCTACAGGCAGGATGTAAAACCATCCCAGCTTGGTACATGCCAAGTCAAACAGCTAAGCTTTAGCTTTTCCCAAGGTGGGTTTTCTGGAAAAACCTTCCCATTAATGAGTAAAAACAAAAAAAACAAAAACAAACAAACAAAAAACCACCAAAACAAACAGACCAACCAACCAAACAACAACAAAAAATATAATCACTGTTTTTTTCCTCCAATTTAGTATACTCGGATGAGAAAACACCATTGCTATTCCCCATCCACCCCTCCCACCCCATTATCCCAAGCTGTATTGCTAACCAGTGAGTCCCTTTCTCCCACTGCATCCCATACATCCTCCTCACCTTCCCCTGTTACAAACTGCAGCACATCACTGAGGCACTGACACCTCTCCACATCTTTGCCCATCCAGAAACATGCAAAACACATTATCACCAGCTTCCTCCCCTCCATAAGGCTCCTTCCTCAACCTGCCCAACACCACAAGGCCAGCCCAGTCCAGCTGGAGCTAAGCAGAGGAGTCAGACCAGACTTCCCATTCCCTCCTGCTCCTCTTTTGTGTTGGTTGCATCCAAACCCTCTGCTTGCTGCCCCTGCTCAGACCCAGAATAGAGGTGGAAAACTTGTTTTTACTCCCTTTTACACCTACCCTGGTGAAGTCCTGATTTCTGGCTGGAGCCAGTAGGTGCTGCTGTGTTCAAACAATAAATAATAACCATTCTCACCACAGCCATTTAAAAATAATCGTGTTTTGGCTCCTGAAACACCTAGTTGCTTTTACAATTGAATGCTGTCAGTGCAACCCATGTAGATTTTTCAACAGTATTTGTTGTTCTGGCTGGTTAAAAACACTTCTCCTGAGCAGGGGGATGCCAATCAATGCAGCTACACCACTAAACAAACGCAGCTCCCTGCTCCGATCCATAATCTGAAGAGTTATTTCTGTATCCACTTACAGAGGAAAGCTGTTATAAAGAAATATGACTAATAGCAAACACAGGAGCCTTTTCCAATACTACAGTTTTCACACATGGATGAGTTTGGGTGATTGTTCTTGGGCCATGCCACTGGAGCAAAACAGTCAGCAAGTGAACTTATGTAGCACTTTCCCTTTTTTACATTTGTATGTGGAAACACAAACACATCCTCACTGCAGACTCTCTGGCTCCCCTTCGCTGCTTTTCCATGCTGCTAACCAAGGAAGAGGTAGTGAGGAGCTACTTAAAAACAAAAAGCAGGTAAAACACGCCGCTGGTTAGAACAGGCAAGTGAGGGACAGCTCCATTTCATGGCCTCTGGATCTGTGAGACCACCAAGGGCTGCTGGTTTTAACTCCAGGTCTGCCAGGGGCCTACCTTGAGACTCCAAGTCCATATGTCTGTCAACATCTGTTTTCTTGCATTTGGCTATTTAGATGGGAGAAGAGGCACCTTCAGCCCCACTGCTTTATACACCTCATCAGCACCAGGACATCTTCTGTTCTCTCTAGGCCCACCTCTACTGTTCTTTGATGGCCAGATAGCCAACAGTGCTTCAACAGCTGTTTAGCCACCATGAAACAGAAAGTTTCCCCATCCCAGATGTGCACTGCAGTACTCTGGGAGAAGCAATGCATCCCTGTGTGTTTGCACAGCACAGGTCTCCAGATCCCTGCTGGCACCTGCCCCAGCGAGTGCGCAGGACAGGCACTTTTCTGAAACCACCTCTGAAAACACTCAACTACGTAATTGTGCTTTTTTGCCCCAGAAGGAACAGAAAACAGAGGTCTCGGATTTCACCACAAGCGTTGTATTATTAAATGTTTTAACCACACTGCTCCACTTGCTGGGTGAGGAATAGGTGTCTGATTTTGTCTCATACCAAAAGTGGTTAAGAGATGACAGCATCTTTCCCTTCAAAACAGTGTCATTTCTTCAAGAGGCTAGTCCAAGGTGGAGCTGAGAGAGATGCAGAAATTATGTTGTCAGGCAGACATGGCAGGACTTGGATCTTCCACTACCTCCCATGCCACTGGAAAACTGAGTCATCTGCTTTTTTGAAATGGAGGATTTATATTATTTAGTAAAATTATAACAAGAGAAGGTGCTGGTGGGGCGATATCCAAGGTCTTTCAATGAGTCCCTGAAGAAACCTTTCTGTCTCTGATGACTATCCAAGAAAGCTTTGGGCAACCACACCTGTGATTCAGATGCTTGTGTTCCAGTGCTGGGGAGGACTGCCCATGGAAAACAGGGAAACACTGGCTCCTGGCTAGGGAAACTGGTTAGGATGGCCATGTCCCAAATCCTATTCTCAGATCATAATCTCGGAAAAGTGGACTGTCCACCAGATTTTGACTTCAGTGTGACTGTGCTTTGACCAAGTACTTTGAAAACTTCCATGTTTCTCACATGCTGGAGTAGATTCCTGAGCCAGCCCAGTTTCTAACCTATGCCGTTGCAGGAAAAAAATCCCTAAATACATGTGCCAAGTATCATCTCAAAATGCAGTGAACAGAAGCCAAATGACCCTGTCAATTTACCTTTTCATAACTTTATAACATGCAAATGATCCTGTCAGTTTACTTTTTCATAACTTCCAAGACAATGACAGGATTTTCTGGAGTCCATTTGAGTTTTGGGACATGGCAGTACTGAGAAACTGCTCTGTGACAGCCACATGGGCAACAGGGGAGATGGTGCCTCCATCATTCCTTCAGTATTTAGCAGATGCAGCTTCATTCCTTATGGAGTTGGGACCTGGCCTCTGTCTGCTCTCAGTTGCTTACCAGCCTATGCATCCCACACCTGAGTCACTAATAAATATACAACATTCATAGGCATTAATGGAATGAGTTGGACTGAACTAAATAAAGAATAACTAGGGAAAAAAAAGGGAAAAAAAGACAGGTCTAACATAAGTGGAAACACTGTTCTGTCCTCCTCCTCTCCAGGAGAGACTGGAGGGGTGACAGTGAGCAAGAAACCCTGGTTTCTTTTGCAGTCACCACAGCAGGCACCAGTTATTCACATCTGTCTCAGGAGCCCCGCTGGGAGCAGGCACTGATTCCACAGAAAACTATGCTGTCATTTTAATTAAACTGCTTCATGGCAACAGCAACAAGTTATACTAATGAGAGCAGATGTATCCAGTAAACAGTGGCATGTTTCTATTTTAATCTACTTAAACCTGGATATATACTAATTCCTTGGTAAATACCTTAGTGGCCAGCAAAATGAGAAACAGATGATAAAAGAAGAAGTTTGCTTGTGACCCTTGAGACATGGGTATAATGTTTGGCTTGGCATCATTAATCTTATGGTCAGAAGAGTACAGCTTTAGCATGTGTAATGTGAGAAAACTGCTCACAGCAAAGTTTCCTCTCTACAGTGCCCTCTGCAAACAGCAATTTCCACATTTTTCTCTCTTCCCTGTAATTAGCTTCCCTTTGGCCTGACACACTCCAAAAGCATTGCCAGTTGAAGAGACCTATCCATCTCCTCTCTTGAATAAAAACATGGGATAATTGAGTGGAAGGTATTTAAGCAGAGCGAACTGTATAAAGTATCATATGCCTCAAGATAACTGATTCTTAAAGAACAGCACCTTAAATAAATCCTTTTGAAATGTTCTCTCCGGCTGATGGGTAAATAATTAATTGCTCCCCCGTGTGTCAATAAAAATCAATCTTCTGACATGAGGATAAATGAATGGGAATTTTGTCACCAAATTCAGTGGGACTGCCATTTCACTGTGTGTAACACAGGGCTAGAGACAAGGCTCTGTCTTTTTATGACAAACTTTTGATGCCAGTATTTAACTGAAAAAAACAAGTTATGTGAAAAACAGAGGTGACTTTGATTGCCTCCTTCCTCTGTAGCCAATGGGAAACAGCTTTTGATACTGAACTGATCAAAACACTCACTTCAAATAATGCATGCTATGAATTTTGTTCTTTCTACAGCTAGTGAATCATTGGCAGATTGATCTTGATTCCTGAAAATGTCATTCTTAAGCAGGCTATGATTAGTGATTAGTATCACACAGTATTTTCTTGTCATCTGGTTGTTTGCAAGCTGTAACGTTTAGGTATTCGGTATATAGATTTTGTAATTGCTGACTTCAATCACTAGGCTTATCCTCCCTGATTGGATGATGGGCGTTTTAAAATAATGCCTTATCAAATGATAAAACTTCCATCCCACATATAACTCCTGTAGGAAATTAAGGACACAGGAATATTATGATGAATAACCAAAGTTGTTTGCATAGGGAAGAGTAACCAATTTATATTTCCAGCTTTATCAAGCTGAAAGAAGTGCTTTCAATAAAAACCAAAATATCTTTGTGGTAATTGAATGCTTTTTTTGTGATTCGTCCCAAACAGAAATATCCCCATGTAATTATACTCCGTCCAGGGATTTCTACTTGGGATCCAGCAGGACCCCAGATCTTGCTAGGGCTTTGCTGTCTTATCTGCGGAGAATGACTCACTTAATGGCCCTTTACACCACATAAAAACTGAAAGGAATTTTACAATATCACAAGTAGTCAATGTCACCTATCAGGGAGTTAAAAAAAAAAAGAGCCAAAGTCTGACTGTGGTTAATTTTATTAATTTTATTATTTTTTAATTAATTTTATTATTTCCCACCTCCTGGGCAGCCATATGAGGTGAGTAAGAACCAAGCAAGTTGGGTTATCTATTTATTGGTAGACTTGCATAATAATTGCAGTTCAATGAGTTCAGACTGGCCATTTATTAGTTCACCAAAAGTTTGTGACAAGCCAAGGCTTATTCTGTGACCAATCCATTTCCTTGCAGATAGCGGTTGGAACTTGCCAAGGAGTGACACTTCATCTCAGAAATGCTAAAGGTGAATTTGTGTGAAGTTGCCTACTTAAACAGAAGTTGGGGGAGTGATGTTGATACTGAGTTTTGTTTGTTTGTTTTTAGTTTAGTTTGTTGGGTTTTTTTCCCTTTATCATGATAGAGGACTCCTTGAATTTCTTTTCCAGATTTTAAGTGGAAATTTGAAGACCTTACATTGTTCTTTGTGAGTGTTTGCTTCTCTATGCCCACCAGGTTTGGGCTCAGGAAGGAATGAAAGTCCTGGTCTTGGCTGGGATGGAGTTAATTTTCTTCTTAGAAAAAAACACAAATCCTTGGAGAAAAAGGAGGATAAATATTTTAAACAGCCTTTGAAAGTTAAGCACACAGAAGTGATTAACAAATAACAGGAATTGTGCTTGTTCCCTTTGCAGACCACTAAAAATTCTCCACTCACCAGGCTGCCACATTAACAAATAATATGATTTGTACCACTTTCTGAGCCTGTTCTACAGAACTGAAAAAAAGAACAACAGGGAGGCAAGGAAAACAACTGCAAGTAAAAACAATCATCTTCCCCACAGTACTTTCCATAAAAAGACCTCCTCCCCTCTAATATTATGGTAAACTACCTTGTTAATCCTCTTGCAGCCAATGAGTAGTTATTTTCTCCTCTTCTTCAAATGAATCTTTTTTTCTTTCTCTTTTTCTTTTAATATATGCTATTAGGAATAGAAAAGCCACAAAAGCCACTTTCAGATCCAGTCCTGTTCTGCTCAACCCTGCTTGCTGGCCAGCTGGGCTGTTCTGTAGCCAAACCCCATCAAGCTGCACCATGAAAGTTGAAGTCTTTAAGCAGACTCCCCCTGACAGAACACGATGAAATTACCATTGCATCAACACAGGTGCATTTACTTTGTCTGCCCTATACATCTGGCCTGTAGGATGACATGTATAAATAAAATGAATGATTCTGTACTAGTAAGGACTTGAGAGGGGTCAGTGATTTGCTGAACACTAGCAGAATTTCTCAGCACAGAATGGGTAAACCAGGAGGGCTTAATTCAAAGCATTAGATTATCCAGGCATGATGTCTTAACACAAGTGGGAGGAAGGCATAATATAGGGAATCATTACCTAGACACGTGCATTTATGAAATCATTACTGTGCTAAAGTAGTTTGTTTGTCTGCCTTTTTAACTACAGACCTTTGGTTTGAGGAAAACCAACAGTGCATCCACTAGTAGGAGCTCTGAATCACCTGTAATTGAGGATTTAACCACTCCATGCCCTTAGTGTGCTCCTTCTAGAAAGGTCCTGGGCTTTTTTCTGTCTGTCTCCAGATGGATGAGAGATGCCAATGACATCCTGTCTTCATTAGGTTCATTAGAGTGGCACTGGGCTCTCAGGGAGCCCACAGCTCCTGATTGAGAGACTCTGATCCCTTTAATTTTCACAGCTTTGTGCTCTGCAAACTTTTATTTGAGCAGATTTTGCTGGGATTATTTGAGGCCTTGTCAATAATTCTTTTGTGACCAAAAGATTAGGCCTTCTCTCTCTGTATGATTGGAAGAGCGCACAAGCAAATATTAAAGGCTTTGTTTTCTTTCCAGTTCAGCAAACTCCTGAGCCTCATTCTCAGCTCCCTTCCTTCAACTGTCTCGATGTAAAAGCCAAATTTTTGAGGCAGCCATTTGCATCTGATGTTGGGAGGGAGAGTGGGGAGGACTATGTTGTCTGTGGACACTGTCTTGGTCCTTCACTTCATGCCTCGGCTCTTCGGGACATCTTTCCTCCAAAGCACTGCACAGGTTGGAGCAGCACCAAGAAGCTGCAAGGAGAAAACAATCCTCCAGCTGGTTCTCACACACTCCACCCTCCCTCACCTTCAACACGGGCTGTCATCATGAGGACATGAAGAGGAAGAGCCAAGCCCAGCCTGAACGAACACAATCCTTGGCAATATAAACCATTTTGGAACAACTTTGTGCAATGCTGCCAACAGAAACACGACCCTTCTCTTAAGAGCCTTCTCCTGTTTTTATCACCATTAGGGCCTCCATTGCAACCTCAGGTTTGAACAATATCTCTTGGAGTATTTAGGAGTGGGGTGTTCTTCCCAGATGACCTTATTTCCAGCTAATCTCTTGCCTGTCAACTGTTTCAGCTGAGGTAAGTTTAGGAATTAATTTTGCTGTGGCAGAGATGAAGGACACCAGGAAAGGCTCTTCCCAAGTCAACAGAACAGCTGTGTTTGAGCAATGTCAGGGTCAAGAACTCAGTAATTCTGAATAAGTCATATGAGGCACCCACTCACCACCGGAGTTAACATGTTCTGTTTGCACATGACTTCTGACAGGTTCTCTTTTATCTCTACATTTACAATAATGCCATTTACCAAAAACTGTTAGGATGATATGCCAGTGATTGCAAATCAGCTATCACACTGAAAGCACAGAGCCTGATCTGAGGAGGTTAGAGCAGCCACGATGTTCATTGAATGCTGTATTGAATTTGCTTCAAACTTGCTGGTTTTGTTTCCCATGTTTTACCAATATTTGCAAAAAATCAAATATATTTCAAACAGATTTCAAACAAATAATTCAGGACACCTTTGCAAAGTTACAAAATTCATATTCATAACTGGAATTGTGCAGAACACAAATTCAAACTTCAGGAGTTACACTAATTTAAGTAAGGAACAGATCCGACCAGTGAAGTGACACACCTCATAAAAGCAGCTCAACTTGCCAACTTGGAATATGAAATACTCCCAGCAAATTGCTCTCCGAGAAGCTGCAAGTGAAGAATGATTTCCAGAAGTGATTCAGCAAACAGCTCAAGAAAATTGCAATCCCTTCATGGACAATTCACAAATGAAAGATAATGTTTGTTGAATGACATTCATTACAAACTATTCTTTCACCTGTATTTATCCCTGTGAAAACAGTCAGGGCTCTCAGGTGGACCCTCTAACATTTACAACACCTTTCATGCTCAGTGTCTAGAGGCAATGCAATTTTATGCTGAACTTCTGCATAAAGTAATAAGAAATTCTGCAATTATGCTAAATGTCTAAAACAAGAAATCATGAAAGATTTTCCTTTCTCCTGTTTTTCCTTTTCACGTCATGTAGCAACTAATGCACAAAATCAGTACTAGAAACTTCAATAAAATAATGTCGACATGAAGGACTGCATTTTTCAAGCAGTGCCTTTTTTGAGAGCAGGGAATTTTTTGCCTATGACAATACTGACATAAATTGGACTATGGGGTCATTTCTGTGTGTCTTTGCCCTCATGATATGCATTTTAAAATTTCTACTAGAGGAACATATTGTTTATACAGCATCTCTTGGGCAACAAAGTAGGTTGAAATTGCTTTTCAGAGAAAGCACCCTCAATTCCCAAGGGCTGGATTGACTTCCAAAATAAAAAGCTGCACCACAAGATCAGTGTGATTTCTTTAGAGCCTCCTCCTCTTGTATCCTGCAATGGCCTCACAAAATGCTGATGGGACACCAGAAAAAGGAGAAGCAGAGAAATAAAGAAGTGTCATTTCCTTAGGTGATGCAGCAGCATTCCCTGGTGCTGTCAGGTCAAAGTAACCCCATTTACAAAATCAAGAATTAGTTGAAAGAGTGTTCTTATTGCTGCCATTTTTACTATTATTATTTACTGACTGTCCTGTGGTAATTTGGTTTGTTGTTTCCCTTTTGTGGGAATGATAGCACTTAAAGATACTATTATGGAAGTGTATTTATACCAAAAGGAAGGAAACATTATCTGTCATTCTACTGCCCTGCTTGTTGTTCCCTCACTGCTAGATCCCCTTGGGAAGCAAACAGAAGTTTCAGGTGTTACCGCAGCAAGCCCAGTCAAGGCTTCAGTGCTCAGCTTTGTTTGCTCACTGAGTCACAGCTTGGTCTGGCTTGGGTGAAATGGGGCTGTGGAGACCTCTCCCTGCTCCTGCCCAGACCTGCCTCCTTGGAATATGCTCTACGTGAGCTCCTGAGCTGTAAACAAGTCATGTTTGCCAAGCTGGCGACAACGGTGCTGCTCAGTGTTTGCTCCTATCTCTGTTTTAATTTCCTGGGGCATGGAAGCCCATGTGTGTGTGCGTTCATAAATTCTCCCCTCCCAGTTCACAACCTCTGATGTGGCCCGAGTGCCCCTGCATTCACTGGGGAGGGGTTGGCAGCTTCACAGAGTGGCTCATCACATGAGGAGGAAGGGGGAACTAGAACAGTGGTTGGTGCCACAAAGAGAACCTTGGTTGATAAAGCGAATGTTCAGTCAGGTTTATCAAGGACTGAGGTGCTTGCATGCTCTCAAACCAGAGACACCACTCCAGGTGCTTCAGCAGCTCAGATGGCCCTGACACAAAGGCTCTTTCGCACAGAGCATGCAAATAAACAGAAAGTCAACTAGAACTTTTCTTGTTCATGTGTTTTCGGGGGTTTTTTCTGCATATCTTTTTTTTTTTTAATTTTGTTTTTAATTAAAATGCAGACGATGTACCTGAAATATTTGGGGGTATTTTAAACAACTTTGTAAATAATCCTAGACTCACCTTGCAGGCTGGCACAAAACATAGACAAACAGGAAAATTTTTTTCTCTTTACCTTCTGCATACTTAACACTGGGGTGAGGCTAAAATATGGAGGAAGAGACAATACCACCCAAAAATGTGTCTCATAAGAGGTGGCAGAGGGCAGTTGTGTCAGGCTGTTTGGGTGCCTGATCCAATACATTGCCATGAGTTCATGAGAGGCAGTGAGGAGTTCATCTCTGCAGAAAATCACTGAAACCATGACGAGATTGCACAGCTAGAGGGAAACTCTGGGGCTAAGTGGAGCTTGGCACTCCTCTAGAATCACAGTAATGCTGCTTGGAAGGGACTGTAGAGATCTCTAGCAGAACCTTCCATTTGAACCAACACTATTGCCAACATAAGATGACATCAGCCAAGAGACTGTCAGGAAAAGGGTAATCATTAAAAAAAAGAGTATATGGAGAGAGAAGCCCTGGGAAGTAAAGACTCAGAAAGAGAGAGAATTTGGGATGAAGAAAGATGTGAGAAACCTGACCTAGCTGAAGGTGTCCAATCCTCTTTCAATAAGCAGGGGAGTTGGACTAGATGACCTTAAAGATCACCTGTAAACCAAATATATATTCGTATATGAATCTATGACATGTATTGCATAGACTTGAGGCTGTCCTTCATAGAAGAGTCTCAATCTGCTTCTGGAGTTTACAAACACTGAGACATCATATCCCACTATACCCTAAATGGTGTTCTGTTTCTACGAGTTTCATCTGCTATGGTATATCAATCTATGCCATCATATCCTAAATTCTCGGTGTACTTTCCTTGGTCTCTGGAGCAATACAGCTCCTAGAACAATGAGAATCTTGAACCCATGTTATCTGAGCCAACAGCACAAGTGAGGGGACTCACACTGATTTTGGAAGTAAATGAGCTCACACTTCCTCATTGCTCTGTCTACAGTCATGAGCATCCCTCTCCCATGAACATTTGAAACTTGGCACTCAGTTTTGTTTTGCTTGTTACTGAGAGTAATTGCCCTGGCAGGGATCCTGAACCAGCACACCACATGCAGTGGGACATTCTCTGCATCTCGTTCAGAGACTTAGGGAGCCAGGTTTCCACAAAAGAAATTGGGTTTGGAAATTTTTACCCTCCGGTAGGGCGAATGCATGAATATTTCTGTTCCTGACCTGACTTTCCATCAATTCCAGGGGGTATTCTTTATTTTTCTTGATTAGAGGAGGAGAGACCGCTTTGCTTTGCTGTTTCCTTTCCAAGCACACTGGCTAGCTAGTTCTGAATGTCCTGGGAGTTTCCCTGTCCCCTCCCCAGTAACTCTTTTAGGAAGTTTCCCAGTCACAATCTTGATCCATTTTAAATAGCTAGTTACTCCCAGCTGGTTTCTCTACCACTCCCTCCTGAGGTCAGACCACCAGACGTGAGAGGGGGTGGAAATCACTTCATTTGTCTCTCAGATCCTATTCCAAGAAAGAAGGAAGCTCACCAGCCACAGACAGTGATGCTTTGTGCTCACACACTGGTTCCACTTGGTCATTGCCTTTCCCTGACTAACCTAATGACCTCATCTTTCCTTTCTTCAGGAGATGTCCCTAACTCACTAGGATGTTGGCAAGGATGTGGCTGAGACAAACTTCATGCTCTGGAGATGTCCCCATGTGTTTCTTGGTGTGATGTTCACAACAGTTCACGGCAAGATAGTTGAGTTGAGACAGCTTCTTCATCCTCAGGGAAAGACTTCCTGCCCCTCTTGTCTCCTATGGCATCACAGCAGCTATGAGCCATTCTTAGCTATGCACTAATGGACAAGGCAAGCTCTGGTTTATTTCCAGCTGTGCTCCAGGGCTCACCTGCAGCTTTCACCCGTGAGAGAGTTCAGTTCAATCAGTTTAGATGCACCCAACTAGAGGAACTCCTCCACTTAGTGACAGAGTATGGGAGGAGGCGAGGAGGTTGAGGAGTATCAGAGCAAGTGAGAGAGAGAAAGACTATTGGGCTCATACTCTCCTTCCCTGGGACAGGCCTGACAGGGAGACAGGACATGGTACAGGGGATTCCCTGTCTTCTCTCCACCTGGGTCAACACAGTGACTTAAAGGATAGGGGACAAGTGCAATAAGTTCCTGCCCTCTGCAGCAAATGCATCTCCTCCGTGACTGCCCCACTTTCCCAGGTGCCCCAGGATAACAGGAATGAGTCTCTGCATACGGAACAGAATGACAGTGAGGATCATGGTATACCCAGCATGGAGGTGTTGATGAAGCTAAGTCAGTCTATGCCCTCCATCAAACTGCTTCCATAAAGAAAACCAGTCATGTTATTGTTGTAGGAAATCACTTCTAAAGGGAACAGAAAGTACAATCTGCAGACTGGATCCACTTCTTAGGAAAGTCTGATACCTCCCTGGAGCCTGGATTAAAGATGTGAAGAGAAATCTTACTAATCTGGTACAGCCCTCAAATTACTATCCATTATTAATTTTTCAGGTAGACAGTGATGACATTGTAACAAAGCATTCAAAGGCAATCAAGAGAGACTTCAGAGAGGGATGAATGGTTGAGGGATCAGGAGCACAAGCAGTGTTCTCCTTTACCCTTCCAGTTGCAGGGAATGATGAGGGGAAAAACAGGAAAAGCTGGCAGATCATTACCTGGGATGGCAGTGAATGGAATTAAATCCACTTGATGGCCATTCATAAGTGGTGTTCTCCATGACCCAGTTTAATATCTTTATCAACAACTGGGATGAGGGGATTGAGTGCCCCTCAGTCAGTTTGCAGACACCACCAAGCTGGGTGGGAGTATTGATCCTCTGGAGGGCAGGAACGCTCAGGAGAGGGATCTGGACAGGCTGAGGCCAATTATATGAGGTTCAATAAGACAAAGTGTCAGGGTTGTAACAACAACAGGTATCACTACAGGCTGCAGGAAGAGTGTCTGGAAAGCTGCCCAGTGGAAAAGGACCTGGAGGTGCTGGCTGACAGCTGCTGAACATGAACCAGAATGTGCCCAGGTGGCCAAAGGTCCGAGATATTCTGGCTTGTATCAGAAATTGTGTGGCCAGGAGGACCAGGACTGTCCCCTTGTACTCGGCACTGGTGAGGCCACACCTCGAATCCTGTGTTCAGTTTTGGGCCCCTTACAGCAGGAAAGGTATTGAGTGGCTGGAGAAAGTCCAGAGAAGGGCAAACAAGTCTTATGAGGAGCAACACATTAAAATATTAAGTGATATTTGGTGTTTTATCAATAAAAACTGATTTAACAGTTACTTATTACTCATACATTATGGGGCACACACAGTGAAGTATAAAAAGTTTGACCTTTCACTGGAGCAATTACAGCTCTGCTGGGAACATGAAATCCCTGGGAAAGGACCTCTGGCAGTCATCTGGTCCTTCGTGCTGCTCTGACACAGGATCAGCTTGACCTGAACCATTCCTGGGGGTCATCCTTAAGGACCGCACACAGCAGGCTCCCCAGCCTCCCGAGGCAAGCCCGGTTTAATTGAGGACTTCCTCAACCAAAGCATTAGCTGCCTGTTTGTGCTAAAGAGCCCCAGCAGCTGAGACGGCCTCACGCAGGTCCTCTGTCATAACCCTGTGGGTTACATGGGTATCTCTTCAGCTGAAATCTCAGGAAATCTCCCCGAGAGTCTGACAGAAAATGGTCTGAATTAAAAACTGTCTATAAAGGAGAGAGCTGTTTAGATGAATACAGAGCTTTCCATCTCCTTTTCAGGAGGATATTTAGATGTGACCCTTGAAATTTTGCTTGCCTGTGCATTTGATGTTTGATGAATGCTAAAGTACTTGGTTGAATTGAGCTCAAACATCCATGTTTGTCTTCCTTAGCTAGCTGAAGCTATATTAGCAAAGGATTTGGACAGCTCAGGAAACATTAAATCATTTGGCAATCAGTAACAGTAGAGTTAATTCCTGTGCTTGATTTACAAAATATGTGAGGGCAACTGCAAATACATCATTACCACAAGTGAGTCCTATGTCATTTCCACGCCAGATCAGAAAGATAGGACTTTAGCTGTTTTTTTACAAGGGGATCCATCACCAAACACAGTATACAGAATCAGGTTAAAAAAATCATGGCAGGCTTCCTCTACAATGCCTTGAAGCAGCCTCAGGAAACCTCACAGAAAGGAATGCTCTACTTTGATTCTGACAAAAGTGAGGGATGTGAGAGCACAGGAGATGCAGCCACTTTGCAATGGTAATAAAGTGTTAGTAGATATCACATAATGATTTTAAGTTCTTGACAAGCTGGTCATGTAGCTTGAATTAGGGTAAACTTGACTGTTCTGGTTCTGTAAGTACCTGTGACACAGCTTCACAGAATAATAACATATGGGAAACATGTAGTTCCAACAGTGACACCCAGTTGAACTTTACTTATTGCAGCAGAAATTAACTCTCTTACTGCTATCTGGCTGAGCAGGAACCTGAGGGCAGTCAGGTCTTCCCCGGGCTTCCTGCAGGTTTGCTTGCTCCAAAGCTCTGGTGCACAGAGCAAAGGCAAATGCCATTAAATCCACATAAGTTTCAGATCATTTGCTGGTTTATGCAGTGTTCCAGCCAGCTAAATTTGTCTCAATAATTTATGCATTTGCACCAGCAAGCAGCCTCCCTTATGAACGATCATCAACAATTGTCACTAGCTTTTTCACATATCTTTCAGTAACTAAATATAAATAAATCTGTGTCTTCAGAGAACATGCTGCTGTGGTACAGGCCACACTCTAATTAATGAATGATGTTTTCAATGAATTACTTCTTTCTTTCAATATTGATTTAGGATGATTACTGACCAGGGGATGCCTTTAAACATTAAGCTTCTTGCAGAGAACAGTGTGATTGTTCAGAGCTGGTTTTTTTTTCCTTAGAATGGTGTTCAGATACTCTATAGCACTGTGATGTGGAAAACCTAAGGTCACTAGTCATGCCTGAGACAAAGCAGAAATTTTGGATTTTTCTCCTGTGGAATATGTGCCACACATCATTGCTCATCTAAGTCCCAGAAGCTGCCAGCTAGCACAGACTGGTAAATTAACCTGAACAGAACTGCTTCTGTCGAGCTGAATTAGCATGGACATCTCTATCATACGTCCACTGTGATGGGTCAGGTACCAACTGTTCCTTCATCCCAACCAGCACCATAGAACTCAAAGCTATGGCCACACTTTCCACCATTCTCCTGCCTTCTCAGTCAAATACCAGCCAAAATCAGTCCATCACTGCAAAACAGCCCAGTTTGATGCAGTACAACTCATGGTGGAAATCCCTGTTCACCAAAATGCCTTCCAGGCCACTATAGCTTAAGGAATGGTTTGTATGGGTTCGCTACCAACCTTCTATTGGGAGCAAAGCAATGACACCAAAAATAGCTCGAAAAGAGAGCGACTGAAAGTGAGGAGCTGCTTTTCACCAAGATGTAGTTACTGGCTGAAAATTCCCTAGATAAGACTGGAGTGGTTGCCAGTAGTGACTGCTCTAATTAGAGGCAAAACAATTTTCATTACCACCGCTTTGCTTCACACAGCAGCCATGTCCTGGAGCAGTCACTGTTTTAGCCTTACTGTCTATTACTGTAAAAGATGCCTCTGCTCTGCAAATGTCTGCTCAGGCCATGCAAACAAACATGCTCTCTATAATTTTATAGGGCAGCTGCAATTCCACGTGAGCATGCAGTAAACATCCATGTTCAGTGTGCACCAGATCTCCTCTTTCCAGGTAATGTTCTCCCTCCTATAGAAAGATGAGATTTCAGGTACCAGCTCTGAAACTCCAGCCTGGCTCAAAATCAAGCCATACTCTTTTTGGCCTGCACATCGTGACCCCTGTCCTGATTCAGATGGAACAGACAGTCTGTAGTGAAATGCTAAGTGTGCCTTGCCTGTACATTTTGGGGTAAAACTTCTAGAACCAGGGAACAAAAGCTGGCACAGATTTTTGTTCCTGTCATCCACTGATTTGTCACTTTTACAGCCCTAAAGCATTAAAGGGATGAAAGGGTTTGTCTCTGAAGGAGCTGGAAATGGCTGATGCCCCACAGAGAACAAATCTTGGGAAAAAAATACTAGACTATCACTATTCTCAGCACAGAGGATTCAAAGCAGAAAGCTGGCGGTATGTGTGCACAGGAGTAGAGGATGTTAAGTGTGTGGGTGCCAGGGAATGCAGTATCTCACTTCCAGAGCAAAATCAGCTTATGTTCGAAGCATGACATGACCACATTCCTCACTGAGGGCTCGCTCCTTTGCCTGCCTTGGAGAAATTACCATGACTCTAAAGCTGACATGATGGCTTGTGCAGCAGAATGCTGCTGTTAAGCAGCAGGCATAGCTAGTCAGCATCTGTTGGCTCAAGAACAAGCAGAAGCCCTTACCCCCATGCTGCAGAGCACTGAACCTGAGCTGAGAGGTACCAATTGCTTTTGCGAGACTCCAGTTCAGACTGTTCGTTTAGGATGTTCACAGTTTACTTTGAAATTATTTAATCTGCACAGCTGCCACCAGGACCGATTCTGCCTTCCCCTCTACCTCCAGCTGTGCATTCCTGCCTCCTCCCCTGCACTCAGCAGATGGTGTGCTGGCTCACAGTCCTGAGACGTCTGAAAAGCAACCACAGTAGTGTGTCAGTGGGGTCAATTAGGTGGTGTGAGCACATGGCTGAAGGGGGATGAGTGTGAAAGGATGAGGTAGGATCCCATTTCCATCCCTGGAAGTGTTCAAGGCCAAGTTGGAAGGGGCCCTGAGCAACTTGATCTAGCGGGTGGTAGCCCTGCCAATGGCAGAGGGATTGCAATTAAATGATCTTGAGGTCCCTTCCAACACAAACAATTCTGTGATTCTATCATAATTCTTTGATTACCCTTTCAGTAGCTGTGAAGACTGAGACCAAATCCAACCAGTCAGGAGGGATCTCACCTATGCTTGATCTCTGAGATCACTGCAGGGTCTGCAAGGAGCATGCATGGGACCTTGGGAACATTTGGATAAGTGTACCTAATTTCACAAGACAATGAGTTGTGGTCTGCAAGCACTGACTGCTCCAGCATTCAGGCTGGGGAAGTTTCTGCTCAAAGGTCCCAATTCAACCTTGTTCATCAAATGTACTATGAGTTATTTGAAAAGGTACTTGAAACAATAAAATGAAAAGGATTGGGGCTTATATCCCAGCAGCCAGAAATATTTCAACTGTAAGATTAGCTTAGCTGTTCTGTCAATAGAAAATATTTTCCACACTTGCCATTTCCACTAATCTTGTAGCAGCACCATACTTATTGCTCCATCAAATATAGTTCAGAAGAACAGCCAGGTCAGCACAGCAGCAGAGGTGATGTCTTCCATCACCCCTTCCCTTTCTCACTGTGTGTGAATTGAAGCACACAGTCTCATGTTCCAGTCACAAGGGCCTGTGCTTCTCACTTTGTCAGGGGAAGTCTATTTCTGTAATCAGAATGGAGAAAGCCTGACATTGCTGCTCTCAGAGAGAGATCACAAACTCACCTTCTCTGATCAGGTTCGGGCCAGGTGTTTGCAATGGCATGCTCACCAATTAGATCCCACAGATTCCTTTGGAGGTCTGAGATAGACAGAAACAATGGTTTGAGTCCTCATCAGATCAAAGGGTTAAATGTATCCTGTGAAACAGCTCATCTCCCTTAAGGATGCAGACTTATATGGATCTTTCTGATCTGCTAAGTTATCCACTGTGATATAAAACCTCAAATACGCATTTTACATCTTTGTTCACATTTGTTATTTAAGGCACTGGACTCCTCATGCTACTTCAACCATATACCACAAATCATTTTAAAGGATGTTTTCATATCTGTTCCACAAATCTGCATAGGCATCCTCTCTGACACTTTATTAAAGCCAATAAACACATGCCTGTAATGAAGAACTGCTGTAACAGCACTTGGCTTTTTGACCAGAGTATCAATTCTCCCTTTGTGCGTGGTAAAAAGAGGGTATTTATTTAATTCTGCTTCCTTCTCCTGGGCCCTGCAATTTGTGCTGTTCCCAGTCATGCTTCATGGAGTCCGGAGGATGTCAGCTTTGTCACTAATACTCCAGGAGCTGAACCTTGTCGGGATCAGCCAAGGATTTCATCAGCACAAGGTCAGTGCAGACACCTCCCTTCCTGTGGGAAACTGCTGTGACGCAGCTCCCTGGCCTGGTGCTCTGCAGCATGGAGAGCACTTTCTGGAAACCGTGGATGCCTTTTCAAGTCTGAGTGGGGCTATCAGAGATCAAATCGCAGCAATTTGAGCATAACACAGTGAGCATTACACACCACTGAACCACCAGAAGTGCAAAGCTGTGCCCACGCACACGTTCACTGGGCTGAGGACAGCAATAAGCCTCAGCAAAGGCTGTGTGTGAGAGGATCTGAGCACAGACAGGCAAAACAACTGGAGGAGAAGGATTACTCCTGGCAGTCCTCTTCAGGAGGTGCATATGCACAGGAATTGGTATAGCATGCACAAATGTGTCTGTATGCACAGGCTCACTGAACAGGCAGACAAGCACATAAAGATACAGCATCAATCCAGACAGCGTCCTGTGCAATTACTGACATGTTTTACATTGCTATGCTGTGGTTTCTTTGGAAGTCATTAGTTTTCAGCCCTACAAGAAGACAGAAAGCCTTTTCAGCTGCAAAGGCTGAGCAGTGTGTTTTCCCGCGTGTTGTTTACATCCTGGGGCTACTGCCTATCCCTAAATCCTGCCTGTCATATGGTAGTAAGAGCAAGTCAGAACCACAAAACGAATGAAGATTTTTGGGTCTCCAAGGTGTTACGCTAAACAAAGAAACTAACAAAAACACCCTTGCCTGTGAAAAATAACATCTTCTGATTGAACACACCTGTTTCCCAAGCTTAATTTTTGTTTTATGTATGCTGAGTTCCCTCCACAGCAACACTATGTGGGGCACAAGATGGGATCCTGCTTCTGGGTTTAATGGTAACACCAGACGTTGCAGCTGTCTCATCCCTGGAAACATTCAAGATCAGATTGGATGTGGTTCTGAGAAACCTGGTCTAGTTGAAGATGTCCCTGACCATGGCAGGGGGGTTGGATGGACTAGACGGCCTTTAAAGGTCCCGTCCGACCCAAACCATTCTCTTATTCTCTAAGCCCAGAATTGGGACCTATGTGCACACCCTGTACACAGCATCTGTTCAATTTACAGTCTCTAGCACATGTTTACTGCTCCCAGCTCTGCGGTGAGATAGTAAGAGCCATTCTGCTCAATTTGAGCCTCTTCAGTAGCATTGTCGTTGGTGGCAGATTTCTTCACTGGTGGCAAAAGAAAAGGAGATCATATCCCACTCTTCCAAGTCCAGACTGATTCTGTGAGACTAGAATTTCAGAGATGAGGAAAAAAAAAAATCAACCCCAAGTGCTTCATTTGGCCAGTAAGATTTGTTTCCAACATTATTCAACAGCAAACAGGACATACAAGAACACAATTTTCACGGAATGGCTTAAGATGACAGAACCAGGTCTTTAAATGAATGGTCATGTTATTTCAAAGGATGCAAAGCATTCAAATCAGAATATGTGCCTTCCTAGGAAAAATAATAGAAGTAAAATTGGAAGATAACGAAACAGGAAATAGTAAAATAAAGAAACACAAAAGATACTAAAAGTAAAGTTGCAGATGGCTCTATGAGGGGCTCCTCTCCCAAGCCAAAAAGGCCTTATTCCAGAAGCACACGTTCAACAAAACAAACCCTAACAAAGACAGATAGGGCAAGAAATTCACAAAGAAGGGATTTATGGGAGATGGAGTTATCCTGGCTCCTATCTATCCCCTTCGAATAGGAGTCAATATACAGGCAATTGCTTAGTTTAAACAGTCTGAATCTGTTGAACTAGTTGCCACTAAATGGTTTTGAAGGTCATGTCTTAATCTCTGACGTGTCTGAAAGAGAAGCTTTCATTTATATATTTGCTGCAATCACTTAGCTATACAGCTTTGATCTAAGCTGACATTTCTAGCAATTTGCCAGGGTTTTTTTATATATGATATTAAAAACCACTACCAAAACATTTTGAAATAGGCTGAAACAAATCTTTTTATTAATGCTTGGAGAAAATAAACATTTCTACATTTCCTATGCTATGTTCGTGCACTGCACTGAAATGGATAAATGGTTTAGAAATGTCAGCTTGTATATCCAAGAGGATGATAAAACAAGTATAATGTTTATCTAACAACGACCTTATAACTGTTCCTAACTAATGAGAGAGTAAAATCTTTGTCACACACATTACATATGTGCCACTGGTAAGAAACTTGCTTTTCTGGGTGTTTCTTTTTAAAAACCCCTAAGAGGGGGATCCCAGATGTTCTGGCACTTACAGGTCACACAGGAAAATCCCACATCTCTCAAACACATCGCAACACTCTCCTTTTTGACTTTGGCATCCTGGACTTGTGAGCACTGCTGGATTTTCCGACTTTCCCCAGGTCTGACAGGTCGGCTCCTCCCTGGCAGCTCCTAGAGCTGTCAGAGCTGTCAGATCAGGCAAGGACTCTGTCAGGAGGACCTGCCACTCAAGAATGAGTGACTTTTCCACCCTCATGGCATCATATCTGATGACAGACTATCTGACTTGTCCTTAAGTCTTTCCACCCACACCTAACAACAAGTTTGCAGAAAAGGCAGCCCACACACGCACCGACATGCAGGTGAGGTGACTGATACTAGACCAAGATGGAAGTGAGAAATCAGGAAAATTCCAGTGTGACCAAAAAGTCTTACCACCTGCAATCTATCCAGCAGGACAATGATTTTTTACATGAATCATTATGATGTATTTTGAACTGCACTTAGATACTTCTAATTTGGAATCTGCTTGGATTCTCTTTTTCCAGACTTAAGTGTTTATTGATATGAGGCAGTACTAAGGTACACTGAGTTCCTCTTATTGCACATTGAAACTACTGCAGCCCAGATTTATTCTGTCTAAACTCTACTTGAGTTTCTGTGCTTAAATTTTTCCATTGCTGATTTGCAGCATTTGAAACACCCATTATGAAACACAAGGCATAGGAACAAATGCTGAAATATAAGAATCTAGCTGCAATTCTCACCTGGAAGATCATCATAAAGACACCCCTAAAGAGAGCTAAAGAGGTAGAACAAATACATTTGGACCACACCAGACCAATGCAGAAATAAAGGCTTAAGCTGTAATTTTCCTCTGTGAAAAGATCGACTCTTGGATAGAGAAGAATAGGAATCACCAACCAGTCTATGCAAAATGCAATCAATCTAAAATGGAGAGAAGAAAGGGGGGATTACATGGAGTGATAGAAGGCTCAGTATAGAAATTGGTGTTATTTCCTCTGTGATACTCTGAAAGGTGGCTATAAAACCCACTTAGTTCTCTGAAAGCAAGATGCAATTTGTACATAGCATGGTTGTCGCATCAGGGTGAGGTATGTGCAAACTATTGACTGGGGGACTCTACAGCTGCTACAGATTCAGAGTCATAGCATTTGCCATCCTTTATCATAGCCTCGTGCATCTGTATTTATCCTTTAAAACAGCTTAGAGCTTCTAAAACAAAGATGCTCAACTTAGAGCCTGGCTTCTGTTCTCATGCACTTGTAAGTAAGGTAAGTCCCATGGTAAATAGGTAGGAAGGATGGATGGATGGATGGATAGATAGATAGATAGATGATAGTCAAAAAGACAGTGAATTAATGCTTCATTAAGCAAACACCAAACCTAATAGAGAAGCCTGTATACCTTAATCTGTATACACCTATATATGCACATTCAATGTGCACGTGCACTTATTTGTATGTGAGTATATGCACAAAAACATACCCATGCTAAAATCAGATGCAGTTTAATATTGATTGGCACAAATCCTATCATCCACTTCCTCCCCAAACTGTGTTAACTACAGAAGGCTGAGCTGTAAGGATAGCAAAACACTATTTTCAGCTCTCTTTGCAACTTCTTATGTTACTGAAATGTCTAACTTAAGTGGAAAATCAGATGGGTTTGGAAATTTGCCCAAACCAGTTGCCAGCTCAGTATATCTCTAATACTTGGCATCCTCTAAATATAGGCCTTTTATTCTGGAAGAAGCAAGAGCTGAGGATGCTATTCTGCTTCTCAGAGCAGTGGTTTCATTTTCCCTTCTGAGACCCACAGTTCATACTGAGGGGGAAACAAAGGAACTGCTGTTCTCCCTATTCAAATTAATTTATTTAATAAACAACTCAATAATTTCTCCTTTGTCACAGGGAATTTTTTTAGGGTCTTTATTTTGGAAAGAGCTTCTCCAGAGGAATTGCCAGGGGCCCATCTAGTCCGGTATCCTGTCTCTGACAGTAGCTAATGCCACGAACAGTTATGGAATAACCTATTTATAAGGGAAGTTTCTTTGCCCTGAGGACTTTGAGGTTGCCTGTGCCTGGAAGCATGCAAATTTATACTGCTTATTTTTATCCTTTCATATATAACCACAGATGCTCTCACCAGCCCTATCCAGTTCTACTCCTTCCTGCTAGACTTTCTGACTCAGTGATGCCTAATGGCAGCCATTTCCCACAGGTTACTTGTGCTCTGCATTGCTGTGGGGCTGAGCGGATAAATTTGCCATGTATCGCCTTTCACTGTTACTGGAAGCTCCTGTCTGACGAGCAGGGGGAGCAGCAAAGCCTGATTTATGTTCCCTGCACCATTTGATAGAGGGTGGGGGTGCTTTTTGGAGCTTTTCTTTTCTTTTTTTACTCTTAGCGTGTTGCCTTTCATTTCTCCCTCCCACACTTCTAATTTTTCACAGCGTCTTTTCAAAGACAGCTTGTGTTTCTCTTATCCCCTTTACAGCTCTTCTTTTTCTCCAGTACATTTCAGAAATGTAGGATTGGAGGCACTCAGGAGAATATTCAAAAATCCATCAACCTCCATCTTAAAACTCGTCTGCAGCCTTTCCCCTCTCACTGCTGCAGGCACTCACAAGCTCCAATGGGTGGAAACCCTCAGCTGCTAGCATGACAACCCTTTGCTGCCGGCCAGCTCACGCCTCTGTGTCCCTGTGATCATCTGAGAGGTTTTCCACCCAAGAGCTCTGCATGTGGCTGATGTAGAGGGCACTCAGCATCCTTCACACAGTCTGCTTGAACTGAAGAAAGGGATGCTTTTCTCCTGTCTTCCTGAAAGATGACTTTGAAATGGTGAATCACTCACAAGGTGGTATCCTAAGGACTTTCTGTCCCAGTATTTACACATCCTTGAGTTTTATTTGTTCTCCTAACCAACCTTGCCCTGTATGCAGGGAATACCACACAGACTTGCACAGGTGTCTTCCCAGGCAGTAATGGCTGACCATGCATCAAGCAATGAGACCAAACCTTTTGTACCCAAATTTATCAGCTGCCTTCACAAACATCCAATCCAGACTGGGATTGGTATCTCAACTTGTATCAGTGGCATGAGCACAATACAGATCGTACCTTCACCTCCTTTGGATTGAAGCAACCTGGTGCTGCCAGTGGTGCTGGCCAGAACCTGCCTATGGAATTGTTTGTTCCCAAGAGGGCACCATGGATAAGTGTCTTCTAGCATGAGACCGAGACTTTGTCTCTTTTGCTCATGAAAGACTGTTTTCTTCTGAGTGGCTTCAACTCACTGACACCCTGATTTCTAATGCTCCACAGCATCCCTTCTGCTAAGTCAGCCAGCAGAAAAGAGGGAGGGGTAGACAGCCCTCATGCTCCCTACAAGGGAGCTTAGTAATTTGGAGACCTTCATAAGGAGCAGGGCTGACTGGATATGCCACCTCACAGTCAGAGGCAAGGATGGGAAAGCCAAAGACCCCAGAGAGGACTCAGCAGAGTAGGGATGTGCTGCTCCTTTGGTACGTCCCAGGTCTCATGGAATGTGCAGCACATGGGCTGAAGGGCAGGGAAGGGATGGATCTGTCATGGACAGAGCAGACAGGGAGCCTCAGGTGTGGCAGGAGGTGGCTGCATGAGAGCAAAGTGCCCAACCAGAGCAAAACCCAGACTGCAGCCACAGAGAGGAGAGGTGAGAGAAGAGGAACTGCCTACATAGGTGCTCTGCTGTGTAACTGAACTGGAAACAGGAAGTTCCACCACAGGGGATGCAGAAGGGACAGAGAAGGGACACAGAAAGGACACAGAAGGGACACAGAAGGGACACTTGCTCCAGCTCATATAATGAGAATAGTGAAAGTACGCCAGCCACAGAGGTGCACTTTCATCTTGGTGCTGTGTTCTTTGCTCTTCATTAGCAGGAAGCTTCCATTTGTGAGATTAAAGCTTCAGGAGGACTTCAGGGCCCCAGCCTTGCTAATGCCTCTTTCAAACACCAGGCAGCAGCACCCAGAAAGCCTGAACACTCCAACGGCCGATCTTCATCAAATACCTTGATTAGCAAATGTGTGCAGCTGAAAACAGCTACACAATGCCTGTGGGGGGAGGCAGTCCTACAGCTGGAGACAGACTGCAAGGCAGCAAGGAACAAGGTCAGAATCAAAGGAGGGTTTGAGGGATGGAGGGCAAATCTTACACAGAGAGGGGAAAACACTGAACTTTCTTAGCTGTGTCACTGGTGGAAGAGAAGATATCAAAGAACAGCAGGACAGAAATGAACAAAGCAAATAATTAGGCAAACTATATATTTGTCTACTTTACACTATGAAATGCTGAGGTAGTCAGCAGTGGAGGATCTCGCTAAAGGTCAGCCTGATCAGGGAAAGCAGTCAACTCCTTTCTACGCAGAGCCAGAAAAAAAGCAGCCTGAAGCAGCTCCACCTGAACCCTCCCAAACAGATGTGCATCTATCCAGGGCTAAAATCCCAGGGCTGGAGAGTCCACCCTCTCCCCAGATAATTCATTTCAGCATTCCACACATAACTTCCAGAAGGCTTTTTCTAATATTTAAGCTATGTCTTCCCTTTCTATAATTTCAGGACATTGCCTCTTCTCCGATCCACTGCAATCACAGGGAACAGCTGACTTTGGTTGTCTCTGCAGTCACCTTTTACACATTTAGAGTCAGTTATTGCATCTCCACTTTTGTCACTCTATCTATCCAACGCTTCTGAAAGGACCCTGTTACCACAGAAGCTGACAGTCTCACATCTCTAATGGTGTCACTCTATAAAAAACACGATTCTGAGAAAGGCCAGGCAACCATTCTGTTTATGGTCTATATCCTGAATCCTATGTGACTTTCCCAAGGTCAGATGACAAAGCTTGAGAGAAGGAAGCTGCCTCTCCTGCTCTGCCTCTCTTCTAAGCCTACCTACTGGGCTGTCCTCCTCCTATTCCAGGCAGCAGGGTGAGAACTGAGTGCTGCAGGCTCTGTTCCTCAAAATGACTCACTTTCTCAGTGTTTTCGTAATGTGGAGAAGAAGGTGACTCAGAAACTGCTCCTCAATAAATAAATCATGGTTTGCTCACACAGAGCGAGATACAAAAAGGACAGTGAGTCTTCTCAGCCCTGTGCAAGCAGCTCGCATTTTACTCCCCGACCACTTCATGGCTGGAGCCTCTCCAGCATCTGCCAGACTACTTAGGATAATCTGCCTGCTTTATCTCACAGTTCGTGTTATGAGATTGTCTGGGGGCCTTGCCCAAAAGGAAAGCCCCCAATTTATAAACACACACTAACAAATGGCCTCTCCCCAGCTCTCTCAAGAGGCAGCAGGTCCAAGAGGTGTGATTTTGCAGACAGGGAGTGAGGCCCAGGGAGATTTGGTGATCTGCCAAGAATCACACAGGAAAGCCATGTCAGCTCGAGGAATTAAACCACACACTGCTGAGCCCCAGCCTGACCGTGTGTCTGAGCCCAGCTCCTCACTGTTCCTGCAGCAATGGTTCCTGCTGAGCGTGCATAGCTCAAAAGATGTCCATGGAACTTTACCAGAAAGGAGGTTGAGTTAAAATATTTGGAACTGGCTCTCCAACACACTAACCTCCTGGTTACCTGAGTTCCAACATTTGGGGTCTAATCTTTCCATGTAAAAAGAGAGGACCTTCCAAAGGAAAAAAAGAGTTCTCTTTGAAAAAATGGAACTAGCCCGTGGAAGCTCAGGGTACTGGAAACTAGGGTGAGAGTCCTCACTCTTGCCTTATTTTGTAAAATATTCATGATCTGACTGCACTTGAGTGGCCCTCTCCGTGCACAGGACCAGCTTGGCAACTGTGCAAAACATGCCCTTGTAAAAGAAGAGGAAAACAAGTGTTAGCCTGTTGTCAAGGGGCACCATGTCACCAGTCAGGGAGAAGTCAGACCTCAGCCATTTCCAGTCTCAGAGAACTTTTTTCCTGCTTGGTCATTTGCCTTCTGGGCTTTCTCACTCTCTTTGAGTCACTGGGCTTACAGGGCATGGGGAGCCTGGAAGTCCCTAAACATAGAAGCTCTGGGGCAGCCCAAGGAATTTAAGCTGGTTTTGGAATGAGATGGGAACACTTCTCTGTTCAAACACTCAACTTCTCAACCTGTCCCAAAGAGCAGCACAGACGTCCTTACCAGATGCTTGTTTCCATGGAAGGAAAATCCAGGCCTGCAGCCAAGCCATGCACCTGATCTAGAAGATTAGAACACCAGAGCCAAGGGATGTTCTTAAGTCCAGAATATAAATGCACCTTGATTTTCACACTGGCTGGTACCTCTCTCATTTATCTTCTACTTTTGGTCTGTGGGAAATCCTGAAATCTAACCTTCTTCCATTTGAACATGATTTTTCCTCCAAAATTTCAGTTTCTGGTGAGCTCTGATTATCAGCCCATTTTTTCCCATCCTGATAAGCAAAGCTCATTTAAACAGTATTAATGCCACACTACATGATCATATACCAGTGGCCCTAAAAGAGAAGTTGAAAGGAAGAACTGAGAAGGCATAAAGCGCCATTTGCAGTGACTAGGGAAACAAATTCACTTTAGAAGGTGCTTGGTGCACTTGTTATCCCAAATTGTAGTCTTTTTGAATCTTGTTTATCAGTTCCAAGATCTGTAAACAACTGCTATATGTTTGGAATAGAATATTGATGTCATTTTGCAGGTGACAGGTTTAATAGCTAAGATATTTGATTCAGGAACTGGCAGCTGCAGTTTAGAACTGGAAAAAGATCTGATTTAATAAGAGATCTATCCAGTGCAATAGGCAATTTGGTTAATGCAGGAAGGAATTTGGTTTGCAACTGATCTCTTCCCTTAATAAAAGGGGGCAGCACCAGTGTATCAGTGCCCTGAACCAATTACACTCTACACGCCATTTTAGCGTACGAGTTCTGCATTTCTCAATTAATAAACACCTCATACTTCTCACTTGACTTCTTTGGTGTGTCAAGCATCTGCAGCATTTCTGAATCAAGAGCAGGGTCCTCCAGCACCTCATAAGTGAGTGGCAGAGTGACCAACTCACTCAATGCAGATACCTTGCAATTCATGCAGGGAAAACACAGGACCAAGGCTGGAAAGGGAGGAAGAACTTCTTAAATCCTACACACCTGAAAATAAAAAAGCAAAAGGGGAGACAGGACTTTTGCATCATAAAGGAAAAAAATAATTATGAAAAGCAAGGGACTATTTTAAGTTTGATCTCAAGTAATTTTAGGGCCTATGTGCAAGATATATTGTGGTCCTGCCTGGATTTATACCAGGGAGGGTGAATTTTGCTAACCTTGGCTCAAGTAGGTACATTTGCTAGGTACATGTAGTTGTCTTTTACCAAAGCCAAGTTAGTAATTTCTGGTGCAAAACGTTTCCTCACAAAAATGCCCAAGTTTCATCCCTTAGACCACTACGGCTATGCCACCAGTGTATGCTGTACACGTTGTGTTTTAAAGCTCTAACCAATTTGTCAAATACTGCATCTTCTTTCCTTACCCCATGGGACACACCTATCAAATATCACTGAAGTCCACTTTTCCAAGTGAAATTATAAGACTAACAGACTTGGTGTTTCTTCACAGTCTCTGCTCTCAAATATTAGTCTGAAATTTTGGTGTTCAATGAAATCCCCAGTCCTGATCCAAAACAGGGTAGACATTTTAATTTTTTGGGACAAAATGTACATGTACATTAATTTCGTTAAAATCAAAAGCATTTGTTTTTTCTAGCTTCCTTTCTTCTCAGCCCTCTTTTCCCCCTCCTTCTCCTTCAGGAAATGGTACCGCATCTTCTGAGAAGGATAAAAAGGGAATGTTTATTTTAAAGGGCATGTATAGAAAAGATAACAATATATTTATCCTTTTTCCTTCTCTTCCTCTGGTAAGGAAATGCAACGTGACCTCAAAACACCCAGATACAACCAGTGGTGACAAGCTCTGCAGAGGAGAGCCTAGCAGTGAGAAATATCTGAAAGCAAGAGGCTCATGGGGTCTCACACGAGCTCACCCTCCACAGGAAAGGTGGAGGAGAGAGTGCCCATCTCACATGAAGGGAGCAAAGGGATGTCAGGTCAGAACCCAGTCCTGCTGTGACAGGTCCCAGGAAAGGTGACAGCTTTGCAGCAAGAGCTAAGGCTGCCTCTGGTTGATGTGACAACTACTGTTACTGCACGACTGTGGACGGATTCAGTCCCTTGCATATGCCTCAGTTCTCTCCTTCCACGTTTAATTTATGCAGGACACAAAATCCATCCTCTTGCCTTCAGCAGTGCCCTGGTTTATGCATACATGATCTGATCAACTTCAATGAATCAGTGGAAGGTAAGGGGTTAACTTCTTCATTTGTAATTTGGTTCCACTGCTGATGCACTAGCAAGAATTGAGTACATTGACACTTGCTCTCTCTCCAAATCATATTAGTCTTTCAGGCTCCGCAGGGAGACAAGGAAAAAATAAAAAAAGAATGAAAAATCCCCATAGCCTGGTCAGACAGCGCTTACAATCTAGTTAGAAGGGTTTAAAGTCTTACCTCCCTCCTCAGCTGCAAGGCAGTACTTGGATTTACTCAATTGCAGAGGCTCATCTGCTATGTCCTCACGATAGACCCCCAGCCCTGCAATTAAGTGTGCTCTGGTTGACTGCTTTCCCTCCTGGAAACCTGTGACCCCCCAGAACACACCAGGGGCTTAGCAGCTCCTCTGTGACCCATTGAATGCTGGATCAGGGCTCTCACCAGGGAGCTGAACAGCTACAGCCCCAGACACACACAGGTCACCGAGCTATTCAGCAAGAAGGGTTTCATTACTATGCTTTAAACACAGTCCCCTTTAAAAACATGAGCATACTTTTTAATTAAGCCTTTGGTGTTTCTTTTCAACATCAGATATATTAGTGTGCTGCCCTTACTTTTTCTTAATAAAATTTGATTGGAAATGTATTTGGCCATATCATATGTATTACAAAAGGCATTTTTTTCTCATTGCTTCAAATTATTTTTCCAATCATGTTCTATACACTGTGCTCAGGAGTGAATTATAAGGAGTTAGGCAACATACACGGTGTTAATTAGATAGGGGACGTAGAAGGTAATTTTTCCATGACTCCAGGGAAACCTTTATGTTATGCTTATAAAGCAAACGCAAACGGCCATGCAATACAAAGTGCTCCTTAAAAATCAAGTTACACACTGAAATAAAATACTAAGAGCAAAATTAGTTTCTCCAATTTAATTCAGTAAAACTTTAATAGCATCTGACTGCTCTCTGAAAAAGTCATTAAAAAAATTATATGGAATTCACAAATGACTGATAATGTAAAAACATGGAGGCTCGGATTCTGTTTCCAGCAAAGGTCCTGGTGCAGTGAAGCGCTGGAGCCCTCCCCTAATTCTGCACTCCGGGAATGTGCTCGTGGGCCAAAGTTAACAGCCAAAGTCGCACTGACTTCAGCAGGAGGCTCATCTGGCACAGGAGGACGTGGGAGCTTTGATCTAGAGGGAAAGGTTCAGGGAACATTCAAAGTCTGAACTGAGCCTTATACACACATCAGTAATTGTATGTGCTAATCAGGTAAACACTTCTGAAAAATAGGACAAGCTTGAGCAGGAGAAAGGCAGGCGCAGCAAATTAAGCAAGCCAGTGGGTCTCTTTTATCTCTGACTCCGCGATAACCAGTGGAGGATGCTGGAAGTTTCACTGCATGCACAGGAAAACACGAATGGAAATTTTCCTAAATGTCATTCAATAACTACAGACAATAGATCGTTCTTACAGAAATGGAACTGCTAGTAGCAGGAAGATCAGAGGGAACAGAGCTGCCACTCACGCCTTTGCCATGGTGGCTCAGAAGAGCACACTGGTATGAAAAAAGCAGTTCTGTGGAAAAGTAAGTTTTCCAGTAGGGATTTGTAGAGTTATAACTTGCCTCATATATCCTTTTGTGTTAAGCAGAGGGCATAACGCAAGACCAATCATACAGGGAACTTTTCAGCTAAAGATTTTTCTACCATCTTTGCGATAATTAACACTCTTTCATTAAAATGCTGTGTCCCCCCTGGCCAGAATGAAACTGTACATGCTTTATATCCTACTCTTAATAATGTTTTTAAGGTCCTGAATCTTATCAATTAATATTTCGGAGTGATTCATACCATTTCTAATATGCAGCAGCTGAACAGAATCGTGCAGATAAAAATATTTTCTGAACAGATTCAAAATAATTGCTTTTTTAAATTGCTGATGGGGGTTCTGCCACTCAAGCAGTTAAGCCTGAAAATGTGCTTAAGAGATTAAACAAGGCAAACTGAGCTGGTCTGGTAGCTGGCCCCTTTCCATGTGTTGGAGAGTTGTCACTGCTCCAAGTGCAACAAGATGATTTAGGATTTGCCTTGGTTCATCCTGCACACAAGACGTACAAGGTGTAGAAGTCCCCGTGCTCAGCCAGGCTTTGCACAGCTTTCTCATACAGTCACCAAGGCACTGAGGGACTCGGCCAAGGGAAATACGTGTGCCAGGGAGTGATATGGTACTTGGAGTTGGAAAAGTGCTGCCGGCACATCCAAATAGGCAGCATGCTGTTTGTTCAGGATTCCCAGCAAGGTTTGCAGGAGGATAACTGCAGCCCCAGTGCTGCCAGAGCTCTGTTTCACCTCTGTGCACTCATCAGGAGGGGACCTATCCTGTCCTTCCAACATCTGGGAAGTTTCCCAGATTATTAAAAAACATAATTTCTTACCACAGTGCTGCTTTCTGAGGCACCATGCCCTGCGCTGAGGGTTGAAATGTATGGCTTGTTTACTACACAAGGATCCATCATCAAACAGTATATGTACATACACCCCTCCTTTGTTCAATGTTGTGTATTTGTGTAGTTGTATATATGTTTTCGTATGTTCATTCATAAAAATAAACAGTGAGGAAGTCTTTGAAGTTTCCCTGTATGCAAAACAAAAAGCAGATGGAAATTTTCTCTTGGTTTTATATATAAATACAGTTGAATCAAATCATATATATCACTTTTCTTCTAAAAGGAAAGCTCAGTGCTCAGCTTCTCCATGTATTTGAGGAGCCAAACTTTTGGGTAATTAGAGGGTTTGGCTGCTCCCGTGTCAGGTGCCTCAAGAGATGTCAAAGCTGTCTTATTTCCATACATTCTATCTAATCTCTTATTCCCTCTACAGCATTTTTAGGCACTGCAGCATTAAGACACCTGAAGTCACTAGTCAGTCTTTGGCATCTGGTTAAACACCCAAATTTCACACACCTGAAGCTCTTAAGCAGACGGAATCTGCATAGCACTGGAAAGGAGCTGATCCCTTAAACATCTCTTTTATCACTCTTATTCTAAAAATCCAATCTGTTTTTTAGGCTGATGTTTCCAAGGATGCCTTTCAGAGCTCTCTGCTGCATCTTCAGTTGATGTCTGCACTGCCTTCTGATTGAAGAGTCAAAGAAGTTGGGTGTAAGCAAGTTGATTTAGTGTAAGCCATGTTACAAGCCGATTCATCCCACTACAAAACGGAGGGCAGGTAGGCAAAAATCTGTAGGTGAAAGCTGAGGGACCTGCAGGACAAGGAATTTCACAAGGACAGGCCCTTGCAGGTCAAGGAGGAAAGCAAGAAAGACACGGTCAAAAGGCCCCAGAGACTGAAAACCTAACAATAATTAACTCACAGGCTCTCCTTGGAGGCTCCCAACTTTATATTCAAAAGATTGCCCTACTTTCTGCTCTCAGATGATTTTTGCTTTGCAGTGCAACTTCATTACTTGCTTTTCACCAAGGGGACTCCATCCCTCCCAGGTGCCGGCTCCAGGAGGCAGATATTCTCCTTGCTTTCACACAAGCTAGAGAGGTGACACTAAGTCCTTTTTTAGGTAATTTTGTCCATTTAAAAACAAAAAAAAATCAAATATTTATGAGAAAAGTGCCAGCCTAAAAGAAATGATTACCATGCAAAGGGGAAAAGGTGAACAAGACAATTAGAGGGACAATCTAATGGATGTGCTAAGAGCAAAAGGTTTGTTCTTCTGAAATTAAGCCTTGAATTTTATTCTCCATTAATAATGGAAAATTTTACTGATAAATCAAACATGATTAGTGACTGTGGAACAGAGATAACAGCACAAGAATCAACAGTAATAACTATGACTTTCTCTTGCAAAGCTGGCCTTTTAAGTATTTTGCAAAAGGAGGAGTGCTACCTATGTCAATGAAAATGAGCTGAGCTTTGTGAATAATTGATTTTTATTTCTGATTCTGCTGTATCCAATAGCATCTGCAAATTGCACATGATGCATATTGTTGCCCTGAACACCAGACAAAAATAAAAATAAGAAAATAGATCAGAAAGAGGACACTATAATAAAACAAATGCACATGCTTCAGTCACTGAGACAGTTCAACACAAGCTGGTCTGTTATTGCTGGATAAATCTGAGTTTTTCTGAAAATACATGCGGTAACAAAAACATCAACTTTTATCTTATAAATATTGGATAACACTTGAAACAGGCCATCTCTGTCTGGAAAGCAAATTTGTTGTAATAATATAATTTATCAAAGAAAGATTGTACAACCTTTTGTCCCAAAGACCTTTGTACTGCACTGAATAAAATCCATAACCTACTAATTCTAGCATGGTTATTGATTATTTTAAATTAGGACAGAGAGACTTTAAAAGCCTTATGAAATCCCATTTTAAAAGTTCAATTTTGTTGTTGTTGTTGTTTTTGTTGTTGTTGTTGTAAGTGAATATTAGGGAAGACACCATAATATTCTCCTCAGTTCACTTTGTTTTCCTGTGATACAGCATCCAAAGATTCAGGAGTACCATGGAGAGATCAAAATCACAGAACATCTTGACTAGAAAATAAGCAAGTGCAAATTATTGCCTTGTATATGCACAGTGATACCCCATTGCATGTCTCCAGTCCTATTTTGGATGGACTTTGGATCCATGTTGTAGCCTTGTGTCCAGCTCTGGCTCTGGATCCATTTCTTACTGACTGTACCCTTTGTCTGGACCCTGGATCTGGTGCAGCTCTTGCCTGGTCTGGGAATGCTGATGGGACCCATGAAGCTCTGCCCACCGTGTTCATATCCTAAAGGACTGTCCCCCATCCCTACCCAGGCCAGGGTCACCCTCGTCTTCGAGCTTGTCCCCTCTTAGGGAGAAGCTGTCTCTTGCTTCCCTGGACAATGAGCTGTTTTGTCACTTTAGTGTATCCAGTTCCCTCCTTTCAGCATCCCTAGGAACATATTATCAGAGTTATCCCTATCATTTCTATTACTCCCATTCTTCAGACTACACTGGCTTTCATGACAGGTACATGCATGAAGATCCTTTTGGTGTGCTGAGACATCCTTTCCATGTTCCCATCAAGAATGAGCGAAGGAGGGAAGATCAGCAATCTCCCTTCAGAGAATCCAGGTATCTTTTCAGAATCCACATGTAGCATTCTGCTTCTGAACCTTGACAGAGAAACAACTTCAGAAAAATTTAGTTTTGTGCCTTCTTCACATCCTCTAAAAAAGGAAACACTAAATTTGGAAGATGGTTAATTAAAAATCAAAGGGGAATTCTGCTTGATTGGATAGGGCTGGCTGGCTGAGAGTATCTAAGGTAAAGTGTTCTCCATCAGAGCAAAGGCCTGTCCTACACAACAGCCCTATCCCTTAAGCAGAGCTGTTCCCAAATTACATCTGAGACCTCATAGGTCCTGGCTCAACAAGTGTTTGCACTGAGAGGAGACTGAAGCCTTTGGTACCCCAACAAGACCAGCAGTGACAGACACTGAGTGCCCAGCATGTCAGGGTTCCCTGATACTCCCTGGCAATAGCAGCCGTCTCAGGCAGAGGTAAAAAACACAGCCAAAAGGCACCTGCTGCAGCCTTTCAGCAAAGCACAGCAGAAAGCAGGTACCCCAGCTCTCAGACAAGCAAAGCTCACACAAGGGAGATAGAGAAGTTAAGTACAATATGAGACTGCTGAAATAAAGCCAGAAAATGCTGCAGCTTAATTTTACTTGCCCTGTTTGAGTGTTGGGCAGAGGTGTTACAGTCACCATAGTCACTTAAGACATGATAAGCTCATCCAACAGCAACCAAAAAGAGTGAGGTTCCCAAGTATACTCTTTCCCTACAGTCACAGCCTTGTGCCAACTTCAATGTCCCTCATGAGCTGATTCACCTCATCGAAATGGAAGAGCATAGTCTGAAAGAAGCTCTAGTTCACAGAAGAGCGATATGAACTCCCACACTGTCATTGGCTATGTGGGACAACCTGGGAGGAAGAGAAAGGAGAAGAGAAATACAGAGAGTCACTCCTGTCACCACACCTTTTGTCATCAGCTGGATGATGACAAAATCCCACAGTCACACACATCTGCTGTGCAACAGAGCCAGGATACACTGAACACATGCTGCTGGAAAAGCTCTGTGTCATGAAATTGTTCATAATGCCCCAGCAAAAGGTGGGTGCTTAAATCAGGCTATTAGTGTACTTTCCTTGTGAAGTGGAAAGCCTGGTATAAGCCAAAATCCATACAAATCTAAGACCTCTCCCAGCTGTTACCCCCAGCTTGTATTGGAATGGTTTAAATCCTTACTCAGTGCAGAAGAGGGGAGAGTGAGCTGAAATGGGGTCCAGCTGAGGACACTTGGCTCCCAGCACAAGACCTCTGCTTCCCCAGTGGAAAGTCTCACTGAACCTTTTCTGCTCAGCTCTGTTTACCTTGCTCCCCTCTCCACAGGGCTTCCACCCACACAGGGCAGGAGGAGAAAGAAAATGGGATGGGTTCTGCCAAAAACTTCGAAGTTGCAAAGCCCAGAGAAGCTCTTGGTTTGCGGAAAACACAGCATCTCTCAGAAGCAAATTGCAGCCCTGTAGTGCTTGCATAGGCCACTTGGAAAGGTGTGAAGGGTGACGAACCAGCAGAAGGCATTAGATCTATTTGAACAAGCTTTAGATGACAGTTTGAATTATAATTTTAATTATAGACTCTGTGCTTTAGCTTCCATTTTCTCCCTCTTTCAGGGAGTCTGACAGTGTTTTGATACCCATTCTTCCATGAGCCTGCTGAGCCACCTATCTGACACAGCAAGACAAGATCAAAGGTCTGAGATTTGGGTGCTCTGCCCTGTTTTTCTCCAGTTAGGGTCCCAGCTTGCCAATCTCTTCTTGCCTGTTCAAGCATTTATGTGTGAGTCCCACAGCACTCAGATCTGCCAACGCAACTGTTGCTTTCACAGCCAATTCTGTCCTGATAGTCACTGGCTTTCCCCTCCAAAAATCTTTATCCCTGAATTGAAAAGAAAAGTCTGTCCATAAAAGGGCAAATATCTTAGCTCAACTCCCATCTCTGCTGGAGTTGAAGGGAAGTTCGCCAATGACTTGAACAAAACCAGGAGATAACGCACTTCCTTTATCTCTGCATTAAGAGTCTTCTGCTGCCAATCTTCCCTCCAAGTGAGTCCTGTCACTTCCCACACAGTGCACAAAGACACTGTTACTTACCCCTCTAACACAAGAAAGGCCCATCAGAGCTTTTCCATTGCCTTGGACAGACTTACTGTGTGCTAATACACATGTAATGTGGACATCTGTTTCAGTTTCACACAAAAACAGTAGGATTTTTTTTGGAGGGGGGGAAAAAGGAACTGTGGGAAGCAAGAATTCTTGTGCTAGATAGGATGAGCAAGGATCACCCCCAGTCCAAGCTCAGGTGTGCAGCCTGGCATGAGGGCTGTGTTGCAGAAGAAAATTGCTCTGCCTCAGACCACACAATCAGACATAGGGCTGAGGAACCCAACTCCAACCTCCCACACAGCGATCATTGCGCTGAGAGAGGGCAAACTCCCAGGGTGGCAGCTTGGAAAAGGAAAGAAGGAGCGCTCAGGACAAACTGCATTACAGAATACTTTGGTTATCCCTGTATTTCAGCCATCCTCACTCATGCTGTACACAAGGAGGGGGTTACATGAAACACAAGATGATGAATATCTGCAGAGCCAAATCTGAAATTGTAGTCCAAGACAAATTCCAGGTAATACTCACTGACTGAAAAGCTGCTTTCAAGACTTTTCTTCATTGTTAGTGCAGAGAACCAGTGATCCAATCTATGAATAAGTGTATTTGAAAAAAGTAAACAAGTTGATTACAGAACAGTGGTTGACTATTATTTCAGGTTTAAAAGACAAACAAAATCTTCAGAAAAAATAATTGGCAATTTCAGAAATAACATTAGAATTAAGTAACACAGTTATTTATTGCTTTTACTACTGGCTGTATATAACACTTTCAAAGCCATGGCAACAGCCATAACCTACCTCTCTACTTTGACCATTTCCATATGTAGTGGTGTTAGACTTTGGCTAGCTATAAATACACCCACATATACACAGGCATCAGGTGTATAACACACCTGGATGTAAATGTGCTATTTATCTCAAATCCTTTCAGGGTATAGAAAAACAAGGAGTGAATATTAGAGTTTGGTTATGGAGGATTTCCACATTGCTTTTACCCCTGGGTCACAGCAAAATCCCCAATCTGCAGCCACTGTACCAACACAATCTCTGCCTTGGCACAATTTCACACTAACCCTGCTCAGAACATTATTCCAAAGCCTATCCCGAAAGCTTAGGACCTTCCTTTGGGTGCAGTATGTGTTTGGTCTCAGGTAAATACGATTTCTCAAAGGAGTGTTGCCAGCACCACCCTCACAGCCTGCATGTATACTCACACTTACCTGTGGCAGATAAAGGTGTTAGCACTCACTACCAAAATGCTTTGCTCTACCTACACACAGTAAGACCCCGCTCTCAGCTGCTACAGATTTTGCTAAATGTTAACTAAAGGAGATAAAACTTCTTATGTGGGTGTTCCCTTTAACTGAATTTTTCTATCCTCACCTCAGGGGGGAGGCAGGAAAAACTATGTTTTTTCACTCATGCTTGAAAAAAAAATCCCAAGGAAATCCTTGCTTGGAAGATTATATTTGGGGGCAGGAACTTGGCAGTGGTGGCTGGAGGACAGGAGTTTAATCAAGGACATGCTTCCCACACCCCCACTGGATTAAAAAACCCTGCCCATGTTTAGCCAAGTTTATGCTTGGAAGATAAGTGCTTCCAGAAGCTCCTGCTCAGCCTTCAGAGCCCACTGTCCTCACAGGGGCCAAACCAACCATGATAGCTGCACTGTGAGTCAATACCTGAGCTGGGAGCAAGGACATTGCCTCTCCCGTTCTCTCAGATGCATTTTTACTAGTAAATTAAACTGCACCAAGGCCCGTAGCATAGTCTATAATGTTTAATTATTAGCATGCTCCCTGGCACAGTTTTGGCTTGTCCTAGGGAGTACTTTCAGAGACTGTGTCTGGGCAGGGTTCAGAGAGCAGCACTTGCCAAGGGCTGTTCCCAATAGGCAGAAAGGATAAAGCCATCCTGTTATGGGAGGAAGAGAGTTTAGCTGTATGGATGAGAGCCAGACTATGCCACTTGCTCTTAGTGCCAGCAAATGGGCTCTGGCCCAGTTTAATTACAATGAAGACATATAATCAGTGACTCCTCTGTCAGGCATTGGCACTGAGGAAGGAGGAAAAATCAAACAGCGGAAAGGGAAGAGCTGAATCCACTGGAGGGGAAGGCATGACAGCAGGAGAGGGTAATCTTAGACTTCAAGTTGGGATAGGAAAAAATGAGAGTGGGAACCGAAAGGAAAAGGTAGAAATGGGTGAGAAGAGATGAAGAGGTAAGGAAGAAGGATTTGAATGTGGATGGGAAATGCATTACTTAGAGAAAGAGTTCACTAGGTGGAACAAAATGAGGTTGTTCAAAAATGAAGAATGAGACGAGGGGGAAAAAGTATGAGGAAAAGGTGCAATTGTGAAAACTGGAAAAGGTCAGCTCAGAAGAATGGGGGAAAAAAGTCAGTCAGGCCTTTAGGCAAGCAGAGACTACAAAGCCCTTTGAGAGAACAAGGAGAATTTCTGTCCTCCAGCATTCATGGCCCACCTGGTCTTAGAAAGGAGCTCAGGCTTTATCAGAAGTTTTCATGTGTTGCTTACATATTTCTGTATCTTTATCCTTGTCTTTCACCTGTGTCACATCTCATTCTTTCAGGAGCAATTTAATCTTCCCATCTCAGCAACCTCATGGTCAGACAGACAAAATGTCAGAAACTGTTAAGGTAACCCAGCCTGTGTGTATCCCTGAGCAAAAAAGTGGAACAGCAATTTCCATCAATAACTCCCTGTGGAGATTTGGAAAGGCTCCATGTTCCCTTAAAGGTATCCTAGAAGAATCATTTTAATTAACCGTTTACCTGCTGTACATTGCCTGAGGCTTTCAGTAGCTAACACTGCAGTCACTTTAGCATCAGCTTGTCACTAGTCATACAAGCAGTCTAGGCAGGATGCACTTGCAGTCTTTGATTTCTGTCAAGAGAAGTACAAGCCACACTGTGGTAAAAATCCATCCTGGGAACTGTCTGACCCACCTGAAAATTGAGACACAAGAGGAGACCTCAGGCTTCCTTCTCAATGCTACTGCAACATAAATATTTCTTTTTACTTTTTTTTTCCTTTATAACTGAATATTTTACTGACCCTGCAAAAAAAAAAGAGAAATCCTCTCAACCATGATCATAAATGAACAAAAAAGCAGAAAGCTCCCACTGCTATTGTGCTTGGAATATAACAGTCAAGGTTAGCACATAATAGCTAAACAATATGCATTTGAAAGCCGTCAAGAGAATAGTGCTTTGTTCTAATGAAAAGGATTGAAATGTTTTCTACTGTCTGCCTTGACACTTCATGTTACAGTACTTGGAATTACTTCAGTCAGGGAAGCTGTCACATCACTCATAAAGTGCCTATAGAGCAGCAACACAGCAGCAGCCACACTGAGCTGGTGCAGTGCACCCACAAAGGGGATCCTTTTTGTCCTTCTTCCTTGCCAGAACCACATTTGCTCAGGGCCCACCAGAAGAAAGGAGACTTCTCTGGTTCAGTTGGGGTGTTTTCTATTTGATTGCTTCTCTGGCACCATACCAGCGTATCCTGTGGGCCACGACACAGGGCTCAGCAGTTTCAGCTGGAGGAGCTCAGGGTGAGTGTTTTGCTGAAAGGGTGCTCACGCACAGCACTGTCCATCTAGAGTCTGCCTGCATGGGTTTTGTGAGTCCCATTTATTTCAAGTTATAAACAAAAAGGATGGAAATTCTCATCCTGAACATACTGGGAATGCAGAGGACAAACAATTCCAGCTACATGTTATGCCTGGATTATTACCAGGCAGGTGTCTTAAGGTGGAGCTAAATAAGGAACTTTTCTGATTGGGATAAGCCCAGTGTTTTAGAGGAAGGAGGTGTGTGATGAAGCTCGATGAAATGCTGCTGGCTTTTGGAAATACTTAAGTGTAGAGTCAGGAAGCAATTACCCTGTCAGGTGTAAACCAGTTCCAGAAAGACATCCTGGCTTGTGGAAAAAGCCCTGAGCAAAAACCCACTTGGTTTGGAGGGTAATTAATGAGATCAGTAATTAAAGGAGGGCTGAAGTCATTCCTCCTGCCCTCCTCCCTCATCAGTAAAGGACAGCCACAGCCATTCTCAGAAAATTAATTCATCCACAGTAGTGACATAAAACTGTGTAATGGAAACGCACGAAAGCACAGCACTATGAACCAAGAAAAAAAAAAAGAGATCAATAACAACAAAAAAAAGTCAGTTAACCAGCTCTTCTGGGGTGAGACAGTTTCAGCTTTGCTAAAAAAGTTTCATTTTCAGTTTCATTAGCTCACAGGTAGAGCTGCAGCCTAACACTTAGCATCACCAAGGAACCTAAAGCGCCTCCCTCTTATCACTAAAACATTCCCAATTCTTTGTGACAGGAACAGCATTGGTTACTACGGTCCCTAGTCCTTCTTCAATCACCTGCCACCATCTCAGACAGTTGTTCCACACTCTTGGATTGATGATCAGACCCAGAACTGCTTCAGGCACAGATGCAAGAGGGAGGCTCAACCTCAGCTCGGCGCTACAGTCCTCAAAAAACCTTTCCTGATGCTGCTTCTCCTTGGATGTAACCAGCATGGCCTTTGCTTCTTTGCAGGTAGCTGAAACAGCCACCTGCATACACCAGGACAGCTTTTGAGTTGTGCTAAAGGTAGTTGCAAGTGAAGTCCCTGGATCCCAATCAGGCAGGGCAGCCCATGGCACATAGAAGTGTTGCCACAGATATTTAAACAGATATTGATCCCAGACACTTTCAGGGTTATGCAACAGCTGATTCACATTACAGTTTTGGCCTGCAGGACCTAATTTTACTTCTATTCTTCTTTGGGTACCCAAATCCTCAGCTGGAATGAGCCTCAACCTAAAGACTCACTTGCCAGAAATAAACCATCTGTCCTACTTTAATTTCTACCTGGGAGCCATCAACACCCTCTCCCTATCTAGCCTGGAACTAATCAGCCCCACATGTCTGTGCTATGCAGCAGTAATTACCCTCAACCTCCAGGCAGGGTCTTCACGCCTGAGCCCAGTATAAGTCAACAGAAAAACATTTGCATCTACCAACAACAGACATGTTCACTACTGGCTAGTGGGCAAGTGCTTGAGGGAAATCCTGGCAGCCAAAAGAGTCATTAAATGGTTCCATTAAATGGTTCCTTACTGTGTTTCTGCTCAACTCTTCCATGTGCTTCCATCTAACCCACTGCATATCCCCTGACCATCTGAATGACATTTCCACTACCTCGCTGTGTTGACTTTAGGTGTTTTCCCACCAAACAAACCAGCATCAATATCCTGAAGAGCTGACAGGAGGGTCTGTCAGGGGGCAGTAACTTCCTCCTCCTAAATGGAGCAGCCTTTGGGACCATGCAGACTGTGACAGCAGCAATAAAAATGAATCCAAGGTGTTCTCTGTTTCAAGTACCTCTTAGAAATTCAGAGTCAAGAGTTAGGAACCAAAGTCTCCTTTGCTCCTCCAAGCAAATAAAACCTTGCAGCTCAACTCAAGGAAAGAATAAAACATTTTTTTTTGTTTTCTGATGCAGAAGATAAAGCTGGTGTTAATGACCAAAATGTGTTCATGGTATTAATCTAAATGATCTTTCTTTAATTCAGAGAAATTAAATAGTTAATTGAGGAGTAATATTCGTAGTGCCAGAGTGTATCAGGCAAAAAAAAATGGGTCTTGCAGGTAATTAAGAATTAAGTCTTTCTGCTAACAACAAAAGTAATGGCAAGAATATACTACAATGCAATGAACATCATTCCTATTTTTAACCAGGTAAGATATGATGATGAAGAAATGGACAATCTTTAAAATACGATACAATGTGCATTGCTCTTCATCTTTACCAAAAGAAGACTTGTCTTATGACAAATGCCAACATATTCCAGTTTCTTTTAGTTCAAAACCAGAGGAAGGAATTAACTTGCAAATGTTTCTGAGAACAGGAATTCTGGAACATTTAGACTCAGAAAGCTCAATATATTTTGCTATCAAAAATAGCTAATAAATTAGCTATTAAATACAATAAAAACCATGACAACAAAGGAATAAAACACAGTTCTGATATAAGGAAAATACTACTAGAAAAATAAACATATTTTCTAAAACTTATGTTACTTCTTTAAGTTGTCAAAGTTCAAAGGATTTTTGCAAAATTTTTTTACAAAATTGCCATTTTCTTGGTCACATAGTATTTCAGAGGACACTGTTTGCTAGGCAAGAGCCTCTGGGTTCACTTCTCACCTCTGCTCTTCTACAGACTCCTTATATCAAGTCAGGCAAATCATTTAGCATCCATAAGCATTACTTTTGATCTCAGTAGTCAGGGTAATATTTATTTTCCCCCATCCTTGCCTTGTTTGGTTAGCTTGCATGCTCTTTGAAGAAAGACCTGCCTTTTCCTCCTTTAAATAGCACCTCCCAGGAGGGAAAGGAGGAACAGCTTCATCATGGTTGCACGTACAAATAATGAATGACATTCTCCAGAATGTGCTTGCAGTCACCTTCAGTTCTTTGCTGCTGTGATTTTGCACTGTGAAAGTAACTTCATCCTTTATGAAGTTATGCTACTCACTCCCCCAACCCAACTTTTTCCCCATTTCAGTAGTGCAGTTGTGACAAATGGCACCTCACTAGTCAATCTAGCAGTAGCAAAATGAAGAATAATGAGTCCAGAAAGCAGCAGGAAGCACAGGAACTATAGTCAGAATGGATGCACAGTGCTGGACAGCAAAGACAGAGGGAACACATGGCCCTTTTGGATATTTTTAGCTGCCAGCATGGCTGAATAGCCACTAAGCATGAGGAGCAAGGACATACAACTGGTTTGTGGGGATGGACAGATGCACAGACAGTGTTCCTGATTTTAAAAATCCAGGATAGCAAAAGTGGAAGACCACGTCGTCAGACCTTCTTCCAGACCGAATAAAACCAACTAAAATCCATAATAACACTCCTGTTGCTTTTGGATCAAGCACAGGGGAGGATGATGTGGCTCTCACCAAGACAGCCAACAGCTGTAACTACTACAGGCTTCAAAAGAGTAGCACCTCTGCGGCTCATTTTTCAATACTAGCTCCTTCCTTTAAGAGAAAGGTTAGTTAAACTTGGTTTCTTGGGGACAGGGAAGCAGCAAGACAGAAAATATCCACTGTGCCTCAGAGTCAAGGCAGGGCAAGATAGAAAGTCATGTCCTTCACCAGGTCTTTCTTCAAAAAGTATGATCTTTTTGGAAAATAAATGTTATAGCTCAAGCAGAACAAGTCATCACCATTTATCTCCACGAAACTTGAAAATCACTGTTTCAGCAAAGAGCCAGTTTTCAGGGGCAGGGTTGGATGGGCAAATACATATTACAAAGTCAAAGGCAGTGGAATGCAGGATGCTCATTCCCATGAACCACGGATTTGTCTGAAGATCCTGGGCCTTCCTTAGATCTACCTTCATAGACCAAATTGGTCATCCCCCAGAACAGCCTTCTGAGTCAGAACAGGCTGAGATGGCATCCAAATTCACAGCATGTTGAAGTACTCACAGGTATCCCCTGGGCAAGTCATCAGGTCAAGGCCAAAAATAGCCATTGTGGCATTCCTTGTGACTCTCCAAAGAGGGCTTTTCCATCTCAAATGATGGCCAAGTGTTGCAGTGAGACATTTTCTGATCACAGTTTACAGGAAGCGGAGACACTGAGTGCATGTGAGCCTCTTGTATCCAGACCAGAGCTATGCTAAAAAGTGAGCTGAATGTTATACAAAATTGAGCTAAATATATAAATTCATTCAAAAATTTTATGACTTGTCCAGTTCCAGGAAAAAATATCCTGAAATATTGCAGGTAGCAGGCCTAGGCAAAGGCTAAAATACTTATCCAGACCTTTCAAAAGAATTTTACATCTGTTATTGGCCAACCACTTGGCACCTGGCCTCATGGTTTAATGATCTGGATGCTGCTGTAAATGATTCCACAAGATTTATGAAGCAACAGAGTATATTTAGGAAAGGAAAGGGTAAGGAACTGGAGTCCTGCCACCCAAAATCACTGAGCGCCCAACCATCAACCCACACAACTTTCATTGCAAGCAGCTCCTTTTTCTCAGTTATCAGGGAACCAACCTTTACACCAGACAGCCCAGGAGTTACTAATGGACCACTCAGAGAAGCATGCTTGCCAATAGAAATTGGCTTCATCAGAAAATAAAATCTTACCACTTCATGCAACGCTGCCAGCACATGTCATTGGACTGTTCGACTGCTAGAAGAGCAAACGAGCTGCCTTTTGGGGTCAGTCAAAGCCCCATCCTGGCTGGCACCCTGCTTTGGGTGGTGGGTAGGGGAGGAGAAAAGAAGCAGCCATGCAGAGGGTGAGAATCCCTGGGCACGTGTTTCCAGCTTTGGCAGTGTTTGGTTCATTCCCAGGAGGGAAGTTGCATTCAGACCATCGGGTTTAATAATTGACAATCGGACAATCAAAATTAGTTTTAACTTTCAAGCATGACAAATTGACCAACGGTTATGGAGTCCAACCCTCTCTCCTTTCAACAGTGTGAATTCATACACTTTAACAGAGGTGTGTTTGTGCTGGGTTTTGTTTAAGCTGGCATGGCTTAATTCACCAGCACCTCAATCAACAGCCCTTGAAATTTCTCCCTCACTCCTGACCCCCTTCACCCTTTCATAGACCACAACAGACATTCTGTAACATGCTTCCTGAAACCTGTCTATCAGACTTGTCCAGTTCCTTTTCCCCATTCAGCTGAACTTTTTTGGGGATACTTGCACACTAACTTTAAGAGCCTAGACCTGGCGTCAAAATAGTGTTGAGGCAAAGGAAGCCACAAAAGAAGTGTTGAATTGTGAGGTGTTTTTGATCATTCAAATGCTTGTGAATTGTCAGAAAGCTGGACAGGTAATACCTTCTCTAAACATTTTTTAATTTGGAAAAAATCCTAAAAGCTCAGCATTTCATACCTCCGCTGAGAAATGCCTCTGGCTACCCTCTTATTTTTCATGCCGTGTTTTCTGAAATGTTACATTCAAGAGAATACATTGCCTTCAAATCATGTACACATGCATGTTTATTAAGTCATTACCATAGCCTTAAGTCCATAAAATCACTGTGGACTGCAATACCACATGTGCATCCAGCAATTAGATGAATAAATTAACCCTGAAAATTTTCTGCTTGGGGTGAAAGGGAACAAGCTGTACTTTGAAAGTTGAAATAACACTCTAGAATAGAGAAATGATTTTGTATTTAAAAGACTGCTACCTGGTTAGTGCTCTGAAAAAAAATAAAAATCACCTCCTCATGCTGATGATTACCAATAGCCTTAAATTTCTGAAGTAAAAAGAGGGAAAAAATAGTAGAAAACAAGGATCTGGCAGAGCACGCAGTTCCAAAGTGCATTACTCTGTCAGTGTCATTTTCTATGCGGCAGTGTTCTTTCAATTATTTCTTCCTCTCTCTTCCTCTCTGCAAAGAAAATTGGCAGAAAAAGTTGCCTGCAGGATCAGAGAGGGGTATTTTTATCAAACTACAACTAGATTAAAAATTCTTTATCTGAAATGCAGCAGAGGACTGGCCTAAATTAAATCCCATATCCCTCTGCTTCTGGGCTGTGAAGGAGTATCACACATAGGGCATCTTGCTTAATTTGTATTATTTTTTAATTTCTGTTGGTTTTAGTTTACACTTGCAGAAGTTACTCATGCAAAAAGGGCAAGTGAAGAGCAGAGAGCTACATAGCAAACATCCAAAAGGGGATGCCAAATGGGGGATGTTTGCTCAAACATCTGCTCAGCCCATCACCTGAGGACACAGTAGGTCAAGCCCAGAGCTTTGAAGGGCAACTTCTAGCCAGTGTATCAGTAGGCAGGACATCAGCTTTTTACTCTTACTGCAGTGCCCTCTTTATCTCCACAGAGACTACTCACATGGCAGAGCATTTGCAGAACCTGGGTTTGCATGAATTTTTAATGGTATTAATAATCACTGTTTGCGGTGTTGCACTGCAGTGTGAGTACCAGAGAGCACTCCAGTAACTGGGTCACAGAAATGCCCTCTGTCACCATGCCCGTGCATTGCTGACATAATCACCAGGTGTTAACTGTACCCACACACGTGTCCTGGCTTAATTATGCCCATTTGATGTAAGTCTCTTTCAACTGCACAGCCCTAGAGCCCAGGGGGTTTGATGTTGCAACTCACATACTGTTGGATAAAAATAGGGAAGAGGACAGTAAACAAAGTTGGGAAACAGAGGCAGGAAAAAACAGGACCCTGAGAAGGTGTCATCATGGTCTGATTTGTTACTTACCTGTGAGCAAGCTGCTTGGTTTATATTGGAATGTTCTATTATAAACATTTGGGTCTCCTCCCTTTCAACCCTGTAAAGGAACCCCACCACCAAAAATGAGGTTGAGTAAAGAATCAGCAGACGTCCTGTCCAGGGTATTTTGGGGTAGTTGTTCCAATTTCTGCACTGCTGGCTTCCCTGGCTCCATCTCATGTCAGAGTGTACAGGAGCAAAGAGCTATTAACTTGGCTCAGCAGTGATTGCTGTGCACAGTGTCCTGGGCAGAGACTTTTCATTTAATTTTCATACATCATTTACAGCTTGCTGCAGCCATTCCAGAAAGTCAGCACCAATCTCCTTAAGTTAACACGGAACAAACAGGAAAGGAGATAGAATTCTTCTGTTGTTATTTAAAAGTCTTGTCATGTCTGGGCACATTTGGTGCTACCACTGATTTCATTTTCAATATACTTCACTGATATAACGAAGTCATTTCCTTGAGAATACACAGGGGAGGCCTGGACAGCATTAATGTAGAAAAAAACAAACATAACCAATTTGCTTGTAACAAACCTATTTTCTGCATTGCCCTTTGCTTGTTGCTGGGTATTTTTTCCTCACGTTTTATATTAAGATGATGGGCTGGACTCTGATTTTCAGCATTGCTGTAAACCTCCCCACAAGGAGCAAACAGAATTTCTATGGATTTGTAAGTGTAACATAGATGAGGATAAGGCCCTAAAGCTTGTCTCTAAATAGCTTATACAGCTCCTTCTGTTTATTCCTCAGTTGGGACTGCCAAAACATTATGTGAAAAGTGCTCTAGAGAGGTCCAAGAGTCCTTCTGCACCCAAGTTCAGCAATCATTATGTCTGTGTCCTTTAATCTTTTATCCTCTCTGCTGCAGTTAAACACTCTATGAAGAGAAGTATAATAATAACAACTTCTTTGCAGCCCCCAATGGTTGTAAGGAGGATTAATTAGTTAATGTTTGCACAGCACAGGGGCCAGGCTCTGTGCTGATTTATTCTTGATGCATGTCAGCAGGGGTGGATTAAGGTGGGGGCCAACACAGATTTGAGCCTCTTGTAAAGAATGCAGCAGATTCAATGTTACTAATTTGTCCATTATTTATTTATTTACTTATTTTAAATGTTGGCTTCATAGGGCTGACAAGGCTTCATACCTATCCAAGGAGCTCTGCACCTCTGCAGATGGCTGTGTGGGCCAAGCCTGGCAGTGGTCTTTAGGGAATATCTGAGGTCACAGAGATGAAGTCATGATAAGCAGCTCTCCAGAACACGGAGTGGTGGAACAGAGCCCTGACTCCATGAACAAGGGCATAAGCGGATTTTCCTTTAAAACAAAGTCAGACAGTGGAGAAACAGTTATTTAAGAAAGAAACTGATTCATTGATTCTTCTGGATCTCTGCTTTGCACAGGTGTAACCAGTATATTTAGGTACTTCAGTGACACTGGTGAAGAAGCGATGGGCCATACCCTTAGAGAAAGGCAAAATAAGCAAAAATAAGTCTAATCTGGCTTTTCAGTTTTAAAAGTCATCTAGGCAGTGATTGCATTTCACTGCACAGGAGCATATGGCACTATTACTTGATCCTCTTACCCAGGGCAACACTAATGACTTTCCCCTAACTCGGCAGTACACACTGTTGAACGGTTAAAAGGATGTTCCAGTAAACAAAGTGCACAAATGCCAGAGCCTATACTGTTATCCTTCTGCCCTCTGCCCTTTGAATCCGGGCCAGGAACACCTCATATACCATATGAAAGGATTACCATAGTGAGAGCACAGTGACAGTCACACTGATACCAGCTGCAGCAGTGAGCACTGCTGTGTAGAGCTTGATTTAGTGTCTGCCTATTCTGGGAATCATGAGAAAAGGCAAAAATACACTACTATTGCCCCATGCAAACTTGGTCCCTGTGTAATTGTCCAGGAGGTACACTCCATAATTTTCCACAATAGTCCAAGACAGGTATTTGCATGAGCTTTCATGTGAAACAGGCCAGATTGAGTCCTGTGACTGAACAGGGAGCCTTGATGCCTAATTCAGCCATCTATGTGAGATGCCCCAGACCAGAGAGAGTAAATAGCCCTTGTCAAATAATCGGTGTGCTGAAACCAGCCTGTCTTACAGTACCCTATAATACTCCTAATCAACAAAGTAAAAGCATCAGGTCCGAAAATCCTGATAGTTACTCAACTTCAGAACGCATAAAGCAATGACACATCAAAGAAAAAGAGAACAGAACAAAAATCCCTTTGTATTTAAGACTACCACAGCTTACACAGCCCCATTTGTCAGGTCCAGCACTCAGGATATCTGCTTTTGTGAGAGTCGTGCAAGAGAGAAGGGCAGGGAGGATTCTTTGCCTCGTTGAAGTTAATAGCTAACTGAATTCAGTGGAGCCCAGTTCCTCTCTCCCTGTGTGCTCTTTGGAATACCACATTTGTTCAGTCCCTTGTATTTGTTCCTACTGCCCTCTGCTACACAAAGTATTACTGCATTCCCAGACAGAATTTTCTGATTTTGTTGCTTCAGTCATGGGCCCATAAAAACCGTTTCAATGGATAGAATTGTTAATTGCAGGAATAGGGAAATAGATCTGCCATCAATGTTAATATTCGTTGATAAGTAGCTGTCTAAAAATCACTTCAAAGTAACGAAGAGACATTGAAGTAATTTCCATCGAGAACAGTACTTGATAGACAGACACATGAGCAGGTAAATAGAACCCTAAGTTAGCAGGATGTCACATACATATTTATGTGTTCACACATGCTGATGCAAAAGGACTCTTTCAACTGATACAGCAAGATGCAAAATATTTTGGTGAATCACTCTATTAACCAGGCTCAGAAACAACTAAATGAGACAGGAACCTGGAGGCTACATGAAGGCAGCAAACTCCTGGTGACCCTCTCCCATTAAAAAAAAAGAGAGAGGTATTTTCTGAGGTTCAAAGTATAAATGAAAGCACAAAATAGCTGTAACAAAGAGTCAGAATAAGTGTAAGATAGCCCCAGAAAGTTAGTTTGAAATGCTGAAGAAAACAGGAAGAATTTCAGTTCTAGCTTTGAAGACTCGGTGATTCATTCAGCCATAGACTCGCATACAGCGGAGGTGAAGAAGACTAAAAGCTTTTAATATGAGACTGTGTTAATAAAAAATAGGAACTCTGTGTGGCGAAGGAGCAGGAAGGGATTTAAAGGTATTTATTAAATGTATCAGTGAATTCAAAAGAAATTGGGAACTTTCGATGAGCTTTAATTTAAGATGTTCTAAAAGTAGACTAATGTAGATGCAATGATCAAAGATTTTTTGGGACAAAAACTCTAAAAACAAATCCTCAGGAAGAAGGAAGCTTGGAAAATATCCAAAGGGGATTATCTCATGAGAGACATAGTAAGAACACTGCTTCTTTATATTCCCCTTCATATTAAACCCATAGTAAACTGTTGATTTTCAAAGCAACCACAAAAAATCAATCATCAGAATGATGTGCATATGACCAGTCTGGAAACATCCAAGTGGGAGTTCACCAGTATGATCTGTGCAGTTTAAAAAAGGATCATTCATAGCAGCATTATGGTAGTGTCTAGGGGCCAGCCTATGATCTCTTTGTTCTAGACTCTGAACAAACAGTGCAGAGAGTTTGCCTGAGGAATTAATGACCTTAACAGGCAAGACAAAAGGTTGGAGAATGAAACAATCCAGGAAAGGCAGACTATTCTCCCCACATGTGCCAGGACAGATCTTTGTATAAGTTACTGCCAACTAACAAAAGTGGGGTAGAGGATCCCAGTCCTTTGAACACACTCCCACTGTCTGAGCAACTCCAAAGTTCATACAACAACTGCACACTGCTGGTTACCTTTGGTTTGTGGGTCATAAGTCAGAAATTAGACCTCCTAGGAAGCTGCAGGATTTCAAAAACTTGTGCTTTTTACTGTAAGGAGGCTGAATGCAGCATATGTGAAAGATTAGAGGAACATCAGGCAGCTGTTAGAGGTTTGTATGATATGAACTCGGCTTTGGCAGCATCTTCTGCAAACAGAGGTAAGACAGAACAGGATAAAGGTTGGGAGCAGAGTCCAGTAATCTCAGTGGACTCATAGGATTTATGACACTTAAGAGCACTGTGGCACAAAACTGCCATACATGAGGCTGTTAACCTTGGTCATAATTATTAATCAATCACATTTTCTTAATTGTTTGACTTCACCTATCTTTATTCCTTAGATGATCTCAAGCAGAATTCTATGCTTCCCTGGCATTTCACTCTGTGACATGCTACCTACCAGAGCATGGAGAAACCACTGAGATAATTTCCAACTGAAAAGGTGACTGGAAATTAAGCAGAAATGGCAAGCACATTCCACACAGAACTGAGCATGACCCAGGCCTGTACCAATATCCAAAGAGAGGAAAAGCAAATATAGAGTCATAGAATGGTTTTTGGTTGGAAAGGATCTTAAAGATCATCTAGTTCCAATCCCCTGCTAGAACAGGTTGCTCAGAGCCCTGTCCAAACTGGTCTTGAACACTTCCAGGGTCAGGGCACCTACAACTTCCCCGGGCAACCTGTTCCAATGCCTCACCACCCTAAAATCTTCCTATGTTCTAATTAGTCACAAACTGGAAGTCTTTTTGGAGGTGTTATAACCTGCAATCTGCTGAAGTCCTTTGCTCATCACTGTATGTGGGGTTATGGAAGCAGCCCTACAGACTAGAAGTCCATTTTGTCCCCAAAAATGGCCAAAGGCAGATGTTCAGGGCAGAACATAAGATAGAAACTCTGCAATGGTATTTCCTCAGGACAAACACCTTGCCTATGCAGGCTTTCTGAGTCAGAGGCACTGGCAGAAGTCATCATAGATCTTTTTCTTCCAATAATCTGTATAAGGTGGGTTGGTTTGTTTATTTTGAACCCTATAAATAGGCACAGCAATCTGTGGCAAGAAGTTTCGCAGAACTACATAGCATATGAAGAAACATTTTTTTCTGCCTCTTTTGAGCCAGCCATCCCTGAGCCATTTTCTCCTCATACCCCCTTATGTTCTCTTATCTAGGAGAGTACAGTGACCAACCCTTCCTTATTTACCATTTTTATGGCATCCCAGCTGTCAATACTGATACCTTCAATTATCTCCAGCTTGAAGCCTGTTATCTCAGTCAGTTGTTCCTCAGACAGAAGCTCTTCCATATTACATTCTCACTGCCCATCTCTGAACTTTTTCCATGTATGCTGTATCCTTTATGAGATGGGATGCACCAGAAATGCATACAGCATTAAAGAATTACAAAGTGACATAAAAATGCACCCTGTCATGTTCTGTGTTCCTCTCTAGATTTTTTAACATTTGATTTGCTTCTTTATCAATATCACAGATGATGCACCATGTCATTAAGGAATGAGATTTGAGGGAAATAAATAAGAGTTTCACAGAGACACAAGCTACTACTGACAGCATGGCCCAGGCACTCTTAGATGTAATTGCCAACAAATTAATTCACCAAAGAGCGCTGAACTGATGCTATTTTAGGCTTCGTTTTGGTAAATAGCAAGCACATTACAGAAGAAGCGATCAAAGAAAATAACCTTTGACTGAGCGATCCCAAGTTGATTCAGTTTAAATTAAATGAAAGAGTAAACAAAAATAGGTCTGTAATTAAGGTTCTACATTTCAAATGGGCAAAATTTGAAAAATTAAGGGAACTAATTAGTGAACTCAACTGGACTAAAGAGCTGAAAGGCATGAATGTGGGAAAGGCCTCAGATTCCTTTCATCTGAAAGTATAGAAACCACTTCCAGCACATGTCCCAAGCCAGGGAAAAAGAAAGCCTGTAAAAATTACTGTAAATGTAAGTGAATGGGTAAACTACCTCAACAAAGTATAGTAGCAATCAGCAACAGCCAGAAAAGAATGGAAAAAAGACAACTCAGCAACAAGAACAGCATTTTAGAGGTCAAGAATTTGAGAATAAAATGTGAAATGCCAAAACTAAAACAGAGCGAGACCTTGAAAGGATACAGAAGTAAATAGAAAGAGGCTTCTCAGACCTCTGAATAAAATAAATAGTGTGAAAAGGAGTGGAGCAGACAGGCAAGAACTTAAAGGTCTAAAGGTTCCAGCTGCAAAATTAAGTGGATACTTTACACACACTGATTTTCCAGCAAACATAATAGTGATAAAAAATAGTAGAATGGCCACAATAGCAAAAATATGGCAAGGACCACATCTGAGAAAGAAGCTAAGCTTAAAATGCCTAATGCCTTCAAAAGCTTCTCCGTCTTCTTGGCAATGCAGATGCCATGATGACCCAGCACACTGAAACAGAGTTGGTAGGTGGGAGAGTCTGGAGAAAGGGGAGAGAAAAGGGAAGGGAATGAGGCATGAGACCAATAAACTAAGACAGGAGGTTAAGATGTACTTCATGTGAAGTGCTGTTGAATTATCCCCAGGCATCTGCTACAGAAGCTCCAGAGGCAATAAAGACCTCAGTGGGATTATGGGCATTTTTACTCCCCCATACTTGTATTTTGCTCCTTCAAGAACAGGCAGTCCAGTCCAGAATGTGTCTTATGTTCATTCCTTGATATGGGAGAGCTGCAAATTTGAAAAATCTACAAAATACTCTAAAGAAGCATCAGGACTGCTTAAATGAAAGTGTTCTCCTGTATAAAAATTGGATATAGGAAAATCTAAAGTAAAGCTTGGAACAAATGGGATGACCTTTTCACTTGGGAGAGTTTAAAATACAAGTCACTCCCCGGAGAAAACTCAACAGGAAAGCCTTTGGGGAATTTCTAACTGCTGAATGTTTATGTTAATACCACTCTAAATTAGAGCAAAATTAAGTAAGTTTTGTTCTGTATGGGGAGGGTCCATCAGGTGGGGAGTGTAGTCTACCAGAGCTACTAAGTGAGACAATAACTCACTTAAAGAATTATTTAGCTATCAGCTGGGAAACACATCACCATCATTTGGCAGGGCATGCATGGCTTACAAGACATTAATCAGGTATCCACTGGAGAAGAAAATAGTGATACTTTTACAAAAGACTGTAATTTCAAGGGTTGTTAATAAGCAAATAAATAAAACTGCCATCAATAGGAGTAGGTGCATTTTTGTATCTGTAGAACTCCATTAAAAGAGCCACACAGACCTTTCATCACACTGAATTACTGCTAAAATACCTTCCTGACCTCAGCTGCCCTCTGTAGCCTTCCACATTGCACCATATTCTTCAAATAGCCTCCCAGTGAAGCGTTTTCTTGCTTTTCCTTGCTGTACTTACATATCCAGCATGTGCAACATCTGTCCTACCAAACGACCCTGTCATGGAGTTCAAACCCGGCTCAGCATCTGCTCTGAAAGATCTGCTGAAATCAGCAGCAGCAGAAAGGCCAAAGTCCTTTGAAAATCCTGGTCTCAGTCACATTTGAGAGCATCAGCCATAAGGCTGCCATATTTCTGTCCCGGGTTTTCAGGAAGCATCAGACATGCTCTGCCCACGTTTTACAGACGGTCTGTGCTTGGAAACACATGGCATTTATTGTGCATATAGAGACCATCTGTCCAGTGTACAGACTGAAGGCCCATGGCTCCTGGAAATGCTGGACACACCACACATGCTCTAGAGCTAATCTGGGCACATGCAGAAAATGCATCTGCATTTTTTTACTCTGCCTGAGCAGTCTCTGAAATTCAGAACAGTGGTAATGAATTGCTTGACTTAAAATTTTGTAGCAGAAGAAAGTGCATGTCCATGGTGTGCTATAGCTCAAAACACACACTGTCACAGGTTATGAAGGATTTTACCAATGCTGCCTCCTGTGTTACGAGCAGAGCAATGGTTAAAGTATCCCACTGGAAGGGAACCAGGACCTCTCCAGCTCTCAAGAAAGGGCCTGAGCCCTCTAATGAAACAGTCAGCACCAGAGATCTCAGCCTGAACTGCCAGAAATGATTGGGGTGCGGGTTGTGACCAACTGATTTCATGAGAATCACTTGGCAGGTCCAGAGAAGTGCCTTGAGATTTCAGGAATCCAACCTTGTTTCTTCCCAGCCATGGAAGCTATGGAAGACAATTAGGGTGACTGCCTAACATTTCCCTGGATTGACTTTCTCTGCATAAGGAGGTATAGAAGAGCTGACATGGTTCCCCCTGTGGTCAAATTCCCTGGTCACCTCTTGCCACAGTTCTCTCAAAACTTGTAAAACGCATGCTGAGTGAGACATGTGTGTTGAGAGGATGGTGCCCACAGACGAGTCAGCCTCAAAAAAGCTGCTGGAGCCCAGAAGAAGGCTCTTCTCTGGTATCACTCTAAATCAGCATGATCGAACCTTTTGGAATAGTGGAAGATTCCTAAAGTAATTTCCAGCAGTGATTCTATCATTTAAACAGAAATTTAAGTATTTTCTTCCTCTTTGTCTGGGTAATCTCAAATGCATGAACACCACACTGAGGCAAAAGACATTGCTGGATTTATTGTGAAGGAAAAAAGTTCCACAGAATCTGCTCCAGCCTCTCTGAGATGCACAAACCTCTCAAGAGTTACATATGCACATGCAAATTGCTGCTTCAGGTGGGAAGCAGGACACTCACATGTTATTATATGTGTCCTAATACAAAGGAAGCTATATAGAGATGGTAGTATATTTGACATATATTTCAGGCAGTCCTGCCCTGGGGTCCTTCTCTGAATCATCTGATCATGTATCACCTCAGCCGTAGCTTGCCTGGTGGAGAGGAAGAGTGATGATAGCATATGTCTTCTCCAAAGGTTACACCTGCCAGATGGAAAGGCCTCCTGAAGATGCAGTAGCAGGTAGAGGTTACTCGGCTGCTCACCACCTCTCACTTTCTCTTCTCCACATAAAGGGCAGCTGAGCAATTACTGAAGGAAAGGAAGGAGCAGCCTATGCCTGCACATGCAGGGATCCTGTACAGGAGTATAAATCCTGAGTCAACGGCATTAAAATGCAGCCTGAAAACCACCAACTTTGACAAAGCTTGCTTTATTAGTACTGTTTAATGACAGAAAGGTGCTTGGGTGCTGATCAGACTGGGAATACCTGTGTGCTGCCAGCACTAGCTGAATCACACCCTGGACCAGCAGTCAGAGACACCCCATGATCCTGGCACGCCCAGCAGGAGCCATCACCTTCCTCAGACATCCTGCTCAGGATGTTCCCTTTGGGGCAGAGAGAGGGTTGAAAGCAGCCTGGGTAGAGGATGCTGCAGTGAGCAGTCCATTATGAAGTGTAGGATAGGGCAGCACAGCAGTTTTGTTGGGGGAAGGCACAGAGGGAAGGGCATCATGCCCTGATGGCTGTGTGTACTCCCACCCGCTGAACGAGGGGTCTCTGGACAGTTGGTGCAAATTAGAAAAGCCACCAGATCTTGTGATATCATAAAAGAAAGACGAGTCAGATCAAACCCAACCAGAGCTCTGTAGTGAGGCATCACAGTGCAGCCCTTGGTCTCAGGCACATCACCCTGGGGAGGTGGAAAGGGAGGGTGGCAGCGGTGTCTGTTCACCATCTGGGAGGGTGAGAAAAGATGCAAAGGTGAGACTGAGAGAGGGAAAATGACTCAGGGGCTCCACACATCAGAAAAATGGGAAGCATAAATAACCACGAACACCCAGATACTCAGAGCTGGACAGCCACAGGAGATAGCCAGATTAGAAAAGCCAAATAAATGTGTGTGGGAGTGGATATGAGCTCAGAGAGGCAGGGTCAGGCAAGTTCAAAAACAAGCTCTGGAAGTCCTTAACATACTATTGAGCTTGATCAGGAGAAAAGGAAGCCTTTGAAAGTGGTGAAGGGACAGGGGGATATAATACCATAGTCTGCGTGCAGAGAATAGCATGGCTTTGGCATAATGAAAATATCTGTGCACCATTCTTCTCTCACTTAGCCTCATTTAAATCATGAATAATGACATGGAAAACTACAACAGGTTAAAGCCAGTGGGAGTGAGAGAAGAATCACATCCTTTTTGTTTAGAGGGAGGCCTGCAGGGGGAAAAAGTGCAATAGAAGGAGATTTACAGCAGTCAAGAGGGAAAGCCATCATGAATGACATGAACAGGAGTTGCACAGGCAGTGCTGTGGCAAGGTATGGTCTGGAGAGGAAGCAGAGAAGTCTGAAAGTGTGGAAAGAAGGTTAAGCAAAAATTAGGGGCAAGCAAAATTCAGCATAGTTTCAGTTAGAGAGACACCTTTTTCATGTGCCCCAAATTACAAAACTTCCTTTTCTAACTAGAAATGTGAGCCCAGGACTGGTTGTGCTTGCACACAGGGGTTCATGCCAGCCTCATCAGAGGAGTGGGGAAGGGTGGGCAGTGCTTCCACCACCTCCTTTTCTGGTGGCTGAATTACATGAAGAGGACAGCTAAAAATATACACAGAGCCTGTAATGCAGCTGTGAATGGCGCAGGGCAGGCTGAGCAGAAGACCCTACCGATGGTTTTGGAATGTTGTTCCCACATGAGAAAAGAATTATAAATTGAGAGCCCATCCTTTGAACCCAAGTGGCTCCCAGATCACCAGCTAGACACCTGCCCTATTTTGCAAGCACACTATTACCAGAGAGGTCCAAACACTCTGGTGCCTATGATGGTGTATGTCAAACCAAAGGCAGGACCCAACTCAGTTTATCAAGCAAAGAAAAGTCTCTAGAGATGCTGACATTAGATGGAGCTTGCAGGGCAAGAGGTAACATGAAATGTCTCCTAAGACAGTTCATTGATTCATTTGTCACAAGGAAAAGAAAAAAATTAGTTTGGGACCCCATAATAGAACAGTTTGGGGGTGATAATTTTGTGCTGACAATCTTCTGATGTAAAAGCAGAATTTCTAATGAAGAATGAATATTAAAAATCCTTGGGGATTGTAAGCGAATCTCAGTACTTTAAACTGGTCGTGGTACGTAGTCTTGCTCTGTGTCATATAATGCACACTTACCTCCTGCAACCAGCATCCTATCAAACCAAAAGGACAAACACAGCGTAGCCATGCTGTTTCTGCAAGAAAGGCAGGCTTTTGTTTACTTCTCATTTGGGAAAAAAATGACACTGATATCAAGCAAGAGATTAGCCTGTGTTCCTGGATAGGAAGAATAGCAGTGGTGGAAAATATCCCCTATTCCCAAATGATAGGGATGAGTATATCTAATTAAAAAATAATCTTTTATTGTCTGCCAACTCAATCTAAGTTTCAATATACAAACTAGCAATTACAGGAAGCAGATAATCAGTTATGCATTTAAAAGACTTTCTGCTGAATTACATGTCCTTTAATTACATGTACATTTTTTAAAACAAAAATTGGATTTCTTGGAAATAAAGGAGAAGGAGTAACCAGACTAGGAATGGATTTACTTTATTCCTATATATCTATAGCTAAGAGAAACAATTTGAAGTAATAAAAGCTAGGCATCCTATTTTAAATCATGTGTCACAAATACCTTTAAGAACTCACTTTCATTGCCCTGAGGCACGTTATGTATTCATGTTATCCTTCCAGGTTTTGAAGCATGAACATCGTTGAATTTTAAGCACCAAAAGTAAATGCTGAAAACCTTAAAGGTGTTTCTGGCATGTGTGTGTATGGAACAGAGGTTTTAGTTGGATACACATTTTTCTGTCATCTATGCATGGTTAATACACAACACTTGTTGCAGAGATTTCTGTGCAGTGGTGTGCTTTTTTTCAAAGTACATTAAGGATGCCAAACCTGCAGATAGTAAAACACAGGGTGTGAATGTCAGGCTTAAATATTCAAGAATGTAAGCTGAAGCAGGCATCTCTCTTACCATAAGCAAGGCTCAGGAGGGAATTGCTCTTTGTCAGCACAGGTTTCTGCCACCACCACCACTCCAAAGCTCACTCCAGTGTTCATGAGAAGGGACAGTGGGCTCTGTGCTGCCTTACAGACACATCCAGGCTTCCAGAGGATAAAGGGGCAAGGGGAAAAATGTGATGGGAAGCTTAAAAATCGAACAATTTTCTGATTACCTGTTGCTGATAAGTGTTGTTATTTGTCTTTTAAGACGCACTGCTAAGTACTGCTAGATTCCCTATATCTTCTCCGTGCTGTCTGCTCTGTCTCACATTCCCTTCAATAAGGCCTGTGACCCTCTCCTATAAATCAAATCCTTTAACAGTGACAGGCATCAGGCTTTCTCCAAACAGATTTTTGGTGCAGGCACTGGATCTTCCTTCGAGGGTGCCACTCCATGGCATAGATTAGCTATAAATCTAGCACTAATATCTACAGGCTTAAACATCAAATTTGGTCTTCTATTTTTTAGAATTCTGGATGGCTTTTTGGTTGTTGGACTTTTTTTTTTTAAGGCAAAATAACTCATACATGTGCAAACACTCTGCTTGCATTAGCTCACCAGCAAGGTCACAAAATGTGTTCCCCTTCTGCAGTGTTCAGCACTGAACGTGTTTCTGCTCTCCAAGACAGGCTGCAAACTGCAGAGAGTAGGTCTCTTTCAGTAGCCATCTTCTGACAGCATCGTGGGACTAGAAAGACAAAGGAGTGACAAGGTTTTGGAGAATTGCTCCAGTACAGGATCTGTGGATGTGACATTCCCACCTCCACTGGTGCAGAAGGTGGGGGTAGACCAGGCTTCAGGCCAGCAACCTGCTAATGCTGATTTATGGCTCCAGCAGGAGGACAGGAATCTGGTTGCTTCATCTCCAAGTTTTCCACCTTTGAGCAATCATACCAACTCAGGTATGAGTAGATGCCAAAAAAAAAAAAAAATCAAAACCAGTTCTTCCAAATTGCAGGGTAAGGGACTACCAACTTCCATGGAAATGTCATGCTTATAAGCAGATTTATGTTTTTAACACACTGCTGGAGGAAAAATTGTCACCAGCATCCCACTGCACTTGTCTCTATCCCACTCAAGTGTGAGATATCAGATTGGCACCAGCTCACTTATCCTGCCTAATTGGATTCAATTATTGACTTCCTGCAATTTAGTGTTTTATTGGGATTTTGTTTTGCAGAGGGATTTGGATTTGGCAGATTGTAGCTAGTAGTGCTGCTGTGTTTTGGTTTGCCTGGACAGCTGTGAAGTGGCAATTCACTTACAACTCTTTGTACAGCTTTTCTTTTGCAAAGGTGCAGAAATTCAAAGGACCTGCTTGCAAAGGGCTCTGTTTTCAGCTGTTGCTGGTGCATCTTATTTACATGGGTTCCTTGTTTAATAGGAAGGGGCATTAGTGTTTGGCTTTTATTTATCATTCATTAAAACATTGTGTATTCAAATTATTACCCAGATGTATTTTAATATACATAAATCTCATTTCCAAGACCAGTATCTACCCTTTGATGGACAATTCTCTTCTTAGCATTTCAGAAGGCATTGAACTGTAGCACCATTTCCCTTTGAAGTCAGCCTGTACATCGTGTTTCAAGTAGAGCTTCAACAGTCATTTTAAGACACCAAACAGCACCTTAAACCTTACCTTGTCAGATTTTACTCCTCCAACTTCTAAAATCAGTCACTTTCACCTTTTTAAAATTTATTTGCTATGGGATAGAGTTTCCCCCTAAAGGGCCAGAACTCATTAGTGAAAATTTACCAAGTCCCCTTTCCCAAGCACTCTCCTTTTTCTCAGAGGGTTTCCCCATTGTCCCCAGCCATTATAAAATGTCTTTGCAATTAACCAGGTAGATCACAGATGTAAAAAGGTAATTCCAGTTTAAAGAGGAATTTTTGGTGATGCATGCAACAGTGTGCAAGCAGACTCCAGCTCTGCCTGGATCCAAGGGACACTATATGGACAACATTGGAACATTTGGCCTGTGCTGATGTATCTTGTGTCTCACTGAAACTTGTTAGTTGCAGCTCAGCATCATGTTCACATGGCTTTGGTGACAAGGAGTGTGGGCACACAATGTTCATCCTACCCTGGAGGATGTTTTGCAGACACTCTAACAGATCCTCCTCCATTATCTCCTCTTAAATTAGGAACAGGACTCTACATTGTCTCCAAAAAATCAATTTTTTTTTCCTAGACAACTACCACACATTTCATCCACTAGTAGGAAGAAACAATTTCAAATGGGCAAATTACCCTTACATCAGAATTCAGTTTAGGAGAGGACATTTAAACCTTGTAAATGCAATTATTCTCTCTGTCCCCATCACAAGGAGAAGTTGAGTACACTTCAAAGATATGCCTGAGCACACACCATTGCAACAGCACTGCAGAAAGCTGCTGAGGTCTCTGGCATTATCCAGAGGGACCAGTGCAGCCAGGTACATGGATCTGAAGGAAACACAGAGGCTGAAATTGGAATTGAGAATGGAAAGCAACTAAATTTTCAGCAGACATAAAAGCAATCTAGCAAACACATATTCCTTGAGCAACAACTAGTTAAAATGCAGTTTACAAGGAACGTGTTTCCTCTAATGTTATATAAATAAGTTACTTGGATATATTCTCTGGCCTCAGCTTTCCAAGAGGTCAGGGGAGAGAACATAATAGTCCCTAGTGGCTGTGAAAATCAGTGAGTATATGGTCATTTGCAGCTGTCAACATTATCTGAAAGATTTATTCCAGGGTCTACTTTACATCTAGATAATGTGACTGATTAAGAGTGAAAAAAAGGCTTCAATGAACAGAGTAAATCAATAGAGTAGTTGATGCAAAGGGGTTTTCTCTGAGTAACAGGATATACCTCTCACAAAGGAAACAAGAGCCTGGTCATTTTCCCCAGGGTTCCGGGATTAATTAATGTGTTTTTATTACAATGATGATGAAGGCATGGCAAAGTTGTATACCTATCAGGACAAAGAGGAAGAAGGAAATGCATTTCATCACACATCAGGATTTACCTTTTAGGACTGAACAGTTGTTTCTGGCCCGCAGGAGGGATGTGCTATAGTGAGGCACAAATTGCTGGTGTCTCTTCCCGGAAGAAAGCAAGACCCACAAGAGCCACAGCAGGCTGCAGCACTGGGTGTCCTCTCCAGCCATCCTCATGTCCAGACAACCATCCAGGATGATGGCACTGTCACCTTTGGGTGAACCTCTGCTTGTCCCAGTCTCCATAGGGGCAAAACACTGATGACAAAGAGTATTTCCTTCCCCTCTGTCCCACATGATGGTCTCAGTCTTACCTGAATTCTCTGTGTAATGATGCAGAATCACCTACAAGATTCACACTGGTGGTTTATAGCAGCTTTAACTTCCCATCCCAGGCTAGGACTTCCATATAATTGATCACTGTGCAGGGAAAGGATTGTCCTTAACATAACCCTAGCTGGAATTATGTATATTTCCATTGTTCAGCCAAGCTCTTTAAATCTCAAAAGCTTGTAAGTCTTAATTATAGTTCCCACCTGTTTCTATCACAGTTGTTGTTCCTCTCAGTCTAATGGGCCCAGATCTCTGTCACTCATCTTTGTGCAACAGGGAAGTCAGCACAGGTTTGTTTGAACAAGATGGGAAGTTTGCCTGCCCAAGGTTATTAGTTCACTTCCTTCTTGCCCTGCAGTGACCCACCAAATCTGCTGGAATTGCATGTTCACCCTGAATTTAGATTTGTTTCAGTTTAAACTGCAAAGTCTTTGGGGCAGAAGCCGCATGGTCCCATCTGGGAAGGATTTTAATCCTTCTGCCTGTAGGTATTAGCCAAGAAACTCCCATGAAGTCAAGGGGAAACACATACATCTACCCTAAGGCTCTATCACTGTCATCCAAAATATTGTTTTTAGAGATAGGCCACTGGTCTAATGTGATTGTGGTGACAAACCAGACTTGCAATTCTAAGGTTACTTAAAGCACACTCTCCAGTTATGGTGGCTGCCAAATCATGAATAATTTACCACCTTATGTCAGAGTGCTTGGATCTGTGCACCATAATTGCAGATGATGTCAGCTCTGGGATTTGTCCTGAGAGGCTAAAAGCCACTGTAGAGCCATTGTCTCTTGTGGCATTTTTTCAGCTCCTAAAGCAACAAGTAATGCAAAAGTATAGGTCTGAAAAAGACAACCTGTAATTAATATCCCACACATAGTTAAAATGCTGTGAGAAGAATGGAGAGCAGCTGATTACCAGTCATGGAAGTTTGATCTTAGAGGCAGTTAAGATCAGCTGTAGCAAGTAAAGAATTTCAATTCTGATGACAAAGGTACCTGGTTTGAGTGACAAGAAGCACAGGAACGGCAGGACTTTATGTCACTAAGACCAGCCACTCTTCACCCAACCAACTCCCCACTTCTGATCTGGAAATTTGCCTGTGTTGTACAGGAACAGCAGGGTGCAGGGTCCCATCCAGGGCAAGGGGTACTGCAGATCCCTGACTCCCTGTTCTGCAAAGGACCCATTCCTAGAAATGCTGACAGTGAGAACATGCATACAGTTCTTTTTAATATATAAGAAGGAAAGAGACAAATTTCCTGTATCCATTTTCCCTTTTCTTTCAAAGTTCTGGTGTCAGAGTGTGATGCTAATACCAGAGCTGAGGAGTAGAGAGAGGAGGGACTAGAGAGAGAGCAGGAGGACACTTGGGCACAACTGGACTCAACATGGGGGTACCTACAGGTTGATGAAGGCATACAGCTGGAAAATGTTCCTTCTTTTATCTAACATGCAACTATCTTTGCATTTTGTCCTTCATTTGGTTTAAGCCATTCTTTACAGGATTGCTTCACTTTAAGTTGCAGCTATGCAACTTCATACAGCACAGTAGTATGAAGTTCAGTTAAAGCCCTTGGCTGGTTCTCCTTTTTATTTTTTTCCAGAGGAATTACAAGGATGTTGCCACCCTGCAAGTTCTGACATGACAGATCTTCCCCAGAACTGCAACAGAGAACAACAGACTGAGTCATGCCTGAGACTGCTCCCCACTGAAATTTCCCAGCAGGCTGGGCTGGCTGGTCTCACCTCCCCAGACCCATGACATTGCTAAAGAGCAGCCTGATGTGTGCTAATTTTTCGAGCAGCTCTCATGGAGCCAGGCATACCTTATGTGTGCCATAAAACACAGGGCTGTTTAACTCCATTCTCAGAACACAAGGCTCAGCCTGGAGCTGGCATTTGTCACTAACCTGCAGCTTGTTTGGATGGGTGGAGATTTGGCTGCCCAGGGTTAACCAAGGATATGCCTGTTGCCTCAAGCAGTTTCCAGAGGAGAGGGACAAAAAGGCTAACATTACAGCCAGGAGAGAAGACAGTGTTGACAGATCCCCAGAATGCCCTACACCAGGTCTCTGGAAGAAGCAGGGCTGGGTCACTGCAGAGCTCTGGGACAGAGTGTCAGCTTAGCAGGGATTTTATTTTAATACCAATTGTCTTCTTGGTGGAACTACTCTGGGCATAGACAGCTGGTTTCCATACCAAATAGCAGACCTTGCTAATTACCTGTCCCCATCCAAAGGAAAGTGCAGTTTAAAGGTTTCAGTTATGCTCTAGCTGTGACGTTAATGTCACAAGGCTTTATTGCAATGCAGTCCCAGGGCTGGCCCTCTGGCCCTGCACAGAGTTCCTATATGACATCTGTAAAGGACTTGGAAATAGCCAAGAGAAAAACTACCACGGGAAAAGTGCGAACACATTCCTTGCACAGCTCTGAGCCATTTTATTTTTCTTGACATGGAAGATGATAGGGAGGTGTCAGGTTGTCCTGGGGTGCAGTTATTCTGGACTACCAGCAGTGCAGAGAAGGAAGCCCTTTAATCCAGAGTTTCAAAGCACTTTGGAGTCATTTGAGCAAGAGACATGGGGTAGACTGAAGTCTCAAAGAGAGCAAAGAGTTGGGGCTAAAATTAACTGGTACAAAAGAAATTCAGCCATGACTGAAGTCCAAGAAGCAAGCCTACTTTGGGAATCTCTCTCCTGAGAGACCAGAGAACGACCACAAAGAAGGTGTCCTCTGAAGTAGATGAACCCAACTCACCTGACAGAACATAATATCCTAACAAATGGAACTTCATAGAGACCTCTGTCTTACAGAGGTTTGCAAGGGAACAGTCATTCAGGAAAGTGCTTTGCCCTGTCCTCCCCCACAGTAAGTGGGATCACCAACCACAGGTCATTCCCATTACCACTGTTCATTCTCCAGTTTGAGATGTGTCTCCCTAGAGTGGTTCCATGGAAGGATGGATGCTGTTGCAGCTCCTCACTACATCCTAGAACTTCATTTTGCAGTGGGCACCATAAAGAGACTTTCACTTTTAGGAATTCCCTGTGTGCGGTCAGACTGAGAGTCAGCAAAGGGCCAAGAAAGGGGCAGTTGTTTGCTTGTTTTCACTGAATGTTTAACTTTCTGTGGAATGTTCTGTTTTTCTGTGTTTTCTAAATATGAAAAATGACTCTTCTCAATGCAAAATATTGCTTTTTGTCAGAAAAAGAAACCCTCATATAAAAACCCAAACAAAAACAAAACAACAACCAAAAAAACCCCTAAAAATTATAGTGAGATGTTTTTTGACTGAAAGGAGCAACATTCAACATGTTCTGACATTTCAAAGTGAAATATTTCATAGTTCAGAAACACGAGTAGCGCATCTCCAGCCACTGCTGTGCCCATGGGAATTGTAGTGTGAGCTCCTCAGCTCCACAAAGCTGTCCATAAACCAGGCTGTACTGTATCCTCCTGGAGGCCTTGCAGAAGAACAGAGATTATGGCATGGCCTAGGAGACAAAGCTCTATCTCCCATAAACTCCCATGTGAGTAAGCACTCTCCACTGAGTTGCCAAAGTACAGCTTTTAGCTTTGGTTGGCTCAACTCCAAATGAGATATTTTGGTGTTATTTTTTGTGGCACTTTAATTTTCAGAAAAAAAAAACAACCTTCTTAAACTCTTCAGGTTTTCAGTAGTAAATAGTATCCCATGGCAACTTTTAAAGAGAAAAATATTTTCATCTTCATTTACATTTTCATCATGATAGATAAACAGATACATAAATAACAGACACACTTGTAAGCTCTCTTCCCACACCTTTCAAGTGAATGGATTTTGAAGCAGGCCTGGGGGAGAAAAGTCCCTCCCACTGTAAGAAAAAATCAGGTTTGTGACCACCTGAGGAACATGAACATATGTAAGTCTATGGGACCTGATGAGATGCACTCCAAAGTCCTAAGGGAATTGGCTGATACAGTTGCCAAGACACTCTCTATGATATCTGAAAAGTCATGGCAGTGAGGTGAAGTCCCAAATGACTGGGAAAGGGGAAACATTGCACCCATTTTTAAAAAGGGTAGGAAAGAGGACCCTGGGCACTACCAACCTGTCAACCTCACCTCTGTGCCTGGGAAGACCATGGAATAGATCTTTCTGGAAGCTCTACTAAGGGACACAGGTGACAGAGAGGTGATTTGAGTCAACCAGCATGGCTTCACCAAGGGAAAGTCCTGCCTGACCAATCAAGTGGCCTTCTATGATGGAGGGACTAAATCAGTTGACAAGGAAAAGGTTACAGGTGTCATTTATCTGGACTTCTGTAAAGCCTTTGACATGTTCCCCCACAAGGCCCTTATCTCTAAAATAGATATGGATTTGATGAATGGACTGTTCGGTTGGATGGGCGTATCCAGAGGGTAGTGGATAATAACTCAATGTCCACAGGGGTGCAAGTGAGAGAGGGGATTCTGCCCCTCTCCACTCTCGTGAGACCTCCCCCACAAGGAGTACCGTATCTTCAGTACAGGAAAGACTTGGACCTGTTGGAGCTGGTACAGAGGGGGGCCAAAAAGTTATCAGAGGCGTGGAAGACTTCTTCTTTGAGAAAAAACTTAGACAGTTGGGATTGTTCAGCCTGGAGAAGAGAAGGCTCCAGGGAGAACTTATTATAGTACTTCAATACTTAAATAAGGCTTATAAGAAAGATGGGGACAGACTCTTTAACAGGGTCTGTTGCAATAGGACAAGGGGTAATGGTCTTAAACTAAAAGAGAGTAGATTCAGACTAGATATAAGGAAGGAATTTTTTACAATGAGGATGGTAAAACACTGGAACAGGTTGCTCAGAGATGTGGATGCCCCATTCCTGGAAATATTCAAGGTCAGGTTGGACAGGGCTGTGAGCAACCTGATCTAGTTAAAGATGTCTCTTCTCATTTCAGGGGCTTGAACTAGATGACTTTTAAAGGTCCCTTCCAACCCAAACTATTCTATGATTCTACCATAAACAGAAAACATGTATTCTGATCAGCTCTGTGATGTATAACCCCAAAAGACATTGCAAGACCAGCAATGTTATTTCCCCAGTGACTAAGCAGTGAAGAATAGTCACCAGCAAGAAGAGATCATGAGTAGTGAAAATCACAGAAAATGGGTCTGAAAGCCACCCCAAGAACCTTTCATGGCAATGAGGACAGCAATCTAAACCATTTTTAATAGATATTTCTTTAGTCTACTATGGGAAAACTCCACAGCTAACCCAGTCCTTAACTACCTTTACATCAGGAAGTTTCTCCTAAAGACGTAATTGAATTTCCCTTTCTAAACGTTAAGCCCATTACTTCTTTCTCCATCCATTATGGAGAACAGACTGCCTGTTCTTCTCTGCAGCTGCTGGTTACACACCCAAAGATCACTAAATCACACACATGTCTGCTCTTCTCTGGACTGGGCATTCCCAAATTTTTTTCAGATTCATGTTTTCACTTTTCTGAACTACCTTCCTTCTGTTGACCTACACTTTTCACAGAATTCAGTGTCCAAAAGTAGACACAATATCCCAGCTGAGGCTTAAATAGGGCTACATAATGAAGAAGGATGCCTTCACATGTCTCACCTGTTACACTTCAAGTAAATTCTTGTTCCAGTCCTTAACATTAGCAAAGATTATTATATTATCATTAATTCTTCATCTTTTTAAGGTGAAGAATTTTCCATCTATATATAAGGTGAATTGCTGAGAAATTCCAGAATTTCAACTGAAAATGTACCTTGTCTTTCTAACAGAGTAGCACAAGATGGTTAAAACCTCTTAATATTCAAGACTTGACAGTCTGTTTATGTTCTTTGATTGGGATATTTTTCTTTGTCAATAAGATGAGCAAATTTACAGCTTGTGATACTCTGAGGAGCCTGGAAACCCTTCGGCACTTTGAATCATCAAGATTTACTCTTAGAAGTAAAGTGGGTTTTTTAAACTATCTAAATATATCCTCTTAATTATTAGTTTGACTGTTACATGCCTCAGAATGCAAAGGCTTAAATCCTCACATCTAATTAAAGCTGCTCATGGAGGGAAAGCCAGCAGACTAGGAGGGAGCAATCTATCTTTGCAACAAATAGCAAGTTGCTGTTTTCCCTCTTTTTGAACCAAACAAAGTAGTCTTTTAAACATGAAGTAGAGGAAAACAAGTGCAGTATGTACCAGTCCTACCGCTCAGTGGTGAAACTAATTACAGAAGAAAGCAGAACCAGACAAGTAATACACCACATTTGCAACCATGAGAAATAAGTGACTGTGATCAAACCAATAACTTAAAGTGCACTTTACAAATATTTCTTATTCATCTCTAATTCCGGAAGCCCTTCTTTCCCCCTGTTGTGCTAATTGTCTTATATCCAAGGCCCCTGGCCCCCTGCCAGATATTTGCTGTTCTCTGAAAGGCTTCTCTATTCTGGAAGATAAATGCCAGCCCAGCATGGAAATCATTTAGCAGCCAAAGAACCGATGGATTTCCAGTTTTGATTCATAGCACTTCGGGACCATTGTAGCTCTAAATACTGTCTTTTTAGCAATAGGTGTTGGGGCTTTTTTTTAACACCAGTGATGTTTAGTAGCAGTTTCAATAGAAGGGAATATCAAAAGAATCTTAAATAGAATTTTCAAGCATAGAAGGGGGTTTTTTGTGACTTTGAAAATAAACACCACTTTCAGATCAAAGTTCCCAAACAAGGGCTTGGCTGAAAGGTTAAAATAAATGAACCCTGACTAAATAAATTAGGAGTTGGGATTTTTAAATGTCATCTGTAAAACTCAATACAGCACAACATTGACTTTGAGCCATGTAAGTTCAAGCATGGTATACATATCCATGAAGGAATTCACGAGGCAACATGTCCCTGTCTCTTTTCTCTGGCCATATGGATGGAAATTGCCTTGCTGATTTTTTGTGTAGCCCAGGACAGCAGCACAATCATGATCTAAAACTGCCCTTCAAAAGTAGAGGAAGAACTAAGTTGGACACCTTGGCTGTAGACTCTCATAAGCTCTCAACCACATGCTGGTTTGATTGCAGGATCTCTTGCCCACATTTCATCTGTTCATCAACCACCCCCCTCAAGGGAAGAAGCACAAGGCATGAGGCCCCATCAAGTCACCAAGAGAAGGCGTTCTTTCTAACAAAATACTAGCTGGCCCGATGAAGGCAGCAAGCCTCCATCTTGATAATGACTGATACAAGGAACTTGGGAAAATTACTCTCTGCAGGGGAATCTGAGTGTCTGAGGATTGAAACTTCCTTTTTTTTTCAGTGCAGCAAAGCTGGACATTATCCTGATGAAGAAATTTTAAAAAAAAATCAATATTGAATGTCCCTTCTCTCACTGGTCTCTACCACAGCTTCCCTGCACAGCTCCCTCCAACTCAGGGGATGAGCTGAACTTTAGTTGCAAGCATCTGACTATGTATGTACTTTTGGGCTCTTTCCTTAGTATTTGAGCCTCTATCCTGTAGTGAGGGATAATGAACTCCCATTCATTGACTGTATGCCGAAGAGGACATCTTCACATCTCTCTGCAAACAGGCAATTGTGCGGCATCAGCATTACATGTCATTATGATGCAGCTACAGTACTTCAGCCCTTTCCTGTACTTTGATCAGCAAAGATTAATTACCCTCAACTGAATTATTAGTGGTGATTAAACCTAACAGAAAATAAATGGGACTGCAATATTACTGGGTTATAATTTCACCAGTGTGGTCATTTGCAAGCAATTTCCTTATGCACAATTTTTTTCTTAATCATTATTCTCTAAGAGTTTTTCTATCATGTATTAATTAGGGGGAGACAGCAAGTACACAATGCCACATTGTACATTACATGACATATGCAAATCATGTGCAAAGCCCACATACAGCTCTATGTACAGAGCTCAAGCTGACTTGGGCAAAACTTTAATTGAAGTCAGTGGAGGTTTGCTCATGGTGGAGTGTGATCTTTGTACATGCAGCTGTACATGAGCTTTGCATACGATTTGCATATGTCATGTCATCTTGACCCAAGATTTGATCAACTGGTTTACAGGGTCAACTTCCATTAAAACTACAACTTGCAGTGATTTCCTATGAATCCTGAATGTAATAAATGTTAAATGAGGAACTTACTGCAATCACAATACAGTGAGGCAGGAGCATTAGTTTGCTCTTCCTTGGAGACTTCATGTATCACACACACTACACTCTCCCATTTACTCTGTTCACATACTGCATGGGCGAAGACTGCAGAGGCAGAATCATGAGGGTGAGCAGGGATATATGGCACCCCGAACACTGCAAGCCTTACCTCCCTCCAAGGAGAGATCAGCTCTCAGAGCACCATGAAATACTTTCATGGCTTTCTCTTTGGCTCTTCTGCAGAACCATGTATCTCAGATGTTTTGTTACTAGAAGAGCTCTGCACTACCTAGTATCTCTGAGGCATCTAGGACTTATCTTTCATTGTCAGGGACAGCACATTATCATTAATTGTACTCTTTTTTCCCCTCCAATACGTCATACTCCTGTAGCAAAAAAACAAAGAAAGAACAAAAACAAACTATTAAAAAATCTTTCTTTTCAACTCCCACCCTCACCACCTATATCTGTCCAAGAAGTAAATAAATTTTTTTCCCCCAGGCTTTTCATTCCCCAGCCAGTAGTCCCTGGAAAGAGGACTGCTGGAACAAGTCGTCTTTCACATAATGACAGTCCACAGTTCTGCAGTCTGTGCAAGCCTTAGTCTTGGCTTGAACCATAAGGTCACACATTAATTAGTCCAATCCCCTTCTTCAGTCAGAGGTTTTTCTTGTTCACAACAACTGTTTTCTCAAATGTTTTTGCTGCCTTATTCTGAAGCAATTCTGATGGCAGGCTGTGAATACTGTGGTGAGCACCATGGTTTTAAAATACTCTATCGTAACTCAAGCCCGCAAGTGCCCACTTCGTCTCTCAGAATACCACTTAATGGTCTCCCGCAGACCATACCATTACCTGTGAGGACAGAGCTCCTGCAGAGGAGTTGGCTCCAGAGCCAGAAATAACCAGCAAAGATTTTTTTTCTCTGAGCAGAAAATCTCTGCTTTAAACCAGAAAACAACTTGCTTTTTATAAGAATGTAATAAGGTCAATAAGAGGCCTTCCAAGCCAATACTCTGTCTCCCACAGTGGCCAGTAGTAAACACACAGAGAAGAGAGGGGATTGGGCATTTTGATTTTTAACTCTTCTTTGGCAGGAAAAGTAATTCATGATACCTGAACTAATGCAAACATTTTCTTCATATTTCTGGCTCTGACTATATAACTTGCAGTCAACAGGAGCTGTTTAGTTTGTTTGACTTCCAGAGCTGCAGAAAGAGCTCCTGCTGTATGACTTTGCTTAGCCTTTTGCTTTTCCATCCCTGAGATCCCTCAGCTCCTGAACCATCTCTCCCTTCTAGACAGGCATCATACACAACATTCATGCTGTCACACCAAGCTTTGCTGTGAGATGCTAAACCCCACAATCCAGCTATAAAGTTTTGTCATATAACTCCTCCATATTCAGGAAACCAGCCACAGGACTGGCTTTCCCTCAGTAAAATCTGCACAACAACCTTATAATTTTAGTGTCACAAGAAAGGAAATGTTTTATAAAACTGCAGGGGATCATGAGTGCCAAAAGGGAACCCTTCCATTTGATGCTCTGGTGTGTAAATCTTCCCTATATTTGTCTAAATGCTCAGATAAGCCATTTGTGATGCTGTCAAAGTGATAGATCCAAGGTTATATATAAATATACACGTACACACACATGCACATACTGCAGATCAAAAAGGCATCTGGCTGTCAAACATGAAAAAGAAAACAAAAGGTGTAGTCGTCAACTGTCTGCCTTGGACACCTGGAGCCACAGCTAATGCAATAATCTAAAAGGCACCTCCGAGCTCCTGCCATGGCTGGGGCTTTCATGTCAGGCAGAAACTCCTTCTGAAGGCAGCTAAAAGTCCACCAAGTGTGATTTGATTTTTCTCCTTTCCCCTGAGACCTGTGACAAAGAGACCTGAGCAGCATGGCTTGGTTTCTCACTTTTGTGTTTGTTTCTTTTTCTGCAGCCCAGAAGATTACCAAATTAGTTTGGTCACTATTCCCCATTTGCCTTTACATATTAGGTGTGCACATCTGTAGTTGACATAAATGTGATTTTGTACTTCAGCTTTTTTTTTTTCTTAACAACCCAGCTGAAATAAGAAAAATAAATAAATGCCAGTCTGTCTGCATCTCTGCGTCTGAGAAGCAATCCTTGTCCTTGCTTCCTCCTCTGCATCAGTCCCCTCTCAGCAGATGGTGCTTTGCCTGGGCTGACTGTCATGTGCACAGCCCAAGGCCTGCCTTTCCCAGAGCACATCCCTTCGGATGTGGCTGCCCTTCCTCAGAGGCTCTCTGTGAGGAACAGCTGCCATTGCTGCACCTTGCTGGGTGTCAGAGAAGGCAGGCAAGCAGCTGTTTCAGAGACACTGCTGGCGCTGATGGAGGAAGATGCCAGCAGGCAGTGCTGAAGCTACAATGCACGCTGTATAGTGCTGCTGAGAGCTTGGACGTGCCTCTGCCAGTCTGCCCTGCTCAACCCCTGAACTAGTCCTAGGCTCAGGAGCTATCTGAGCCCGCTGATCCCTCTAGATTGTGCAGCAAATCCCCCTGCTGTTCTGCAGGGCCAGCCAGGAAGGAGCTGTATTATGCTTCACTAAGTTTTTCTCCCTCTTGAATTGGTGGCGTCTCCCCCTTTGGAGCTGGTAGGAAAGGTGAGCAGGCTGTGGACATGCAGCACATCAGTGACAGTGTGTGACAGCAGGCATGCTCTCCCAGGGCTCAGTCCTCCCAGAGGATGCAGGTCTTTGGCTTCACAGTGTACATTCAATTGCTGCTCTCATACCACCCCAGTGCTGGCAATCTGGTCACCTCTGCCAGCCAAGGAGGGCTCCCCAGCCAGAACACAATGCTGAAGCACACACACACCGCTCTGGTATGCAGAAGGGTTTTCATCACAGGGACTTTCCTCACCTTGTGAGAAAGCCTCAGAAACCTGCATCCTCCAGATGTGTTGCTGCAATGTCCCTTCACTGTTAAAAATAACCTTTCTCCTTTTGCCTCAGGTATTAAATCTGGTGCGAGTGAAGAGGGTTTGTGAAGACAATGCAAATCAGTTACAACAGAAATGTGGCATACTCTAGCAAGAAAAAAACAATTAGGTTATTTATGTACAGCATCATTTTCCTGAATTCTGAATTCAGGACAGTATCCCAAACCATCTTTATGGTGCATTACTTGCTCAGCTGGATTATACTGGCATAGCTCCTTTGAACTGATGGAGTTTGTGCACAAGGACAGCAAATGGGAGTCCGGGTTTTAAAGACAATACAACAGAGCAAAACCCTACCTGGCCCCTAAGTGTTTGGAAGGAGAAAGGGGGAGCAGGTGCCAAGGGAAATGCTATTGCCTCCCAGGCAGAGGAAGCAAAGTGATTTCAAGCAGCTCTGGAAGCCCCAGTTGTTTCATTTTGCAGGGAGATTCCCATCCCATCTGCAGTGCCAGAACACATGCTGGGAACATTTTAACTGGAACTGGCACGTATGTCTTGAAGAAGCAGCAAATTCTCACTACATATAAGAAGCTATAACCTCTCTGTGCCAGGGTTGTAAGAGAGAGAGACAACCTCATTCCCTAGAGAATGTCATTATCCCGCCAATATTATTATTCCTCAAATTCCATAATATTCAAGATATTATTATTCCTCCAAAGCCTTGTCAGCATGAAGCTGCTTGTAATCCAATCCCTGCCATTCGTCAGCCAAAGATAGAGCCACCCTGTGAGGTATTTGGCTCATCTCTAGAGAGCAGAGGGCCCCGGCAGCTGCAGGCTTCATCACATCGCAGCGCCAGGGGATATGGGCATAGACCCCCTCCACTCTGGACCAACTCACGCCTTAATATATCTAGAATGTCCAAGTTTTAAATACCCTCTGCCTCTCCACCCCCCAAAGGAACAGCACTGTCTGGAACAAAGAGTCACAGCAGTGGAGATGCACGTGACTCCTCTCATCAAAGTCCCAAGCCCCAGTGTTAAGCGGGTAGGGTTAAGCCTGTGAGTGGGAAAGCCCAGGACTCTGCCTATTCTGGTCACTTTTAGCCTTTGATCACAAAACTGATGCAGATTGTATAAAAAGGCGGCAATCCTTGCAGGCAGCCTCCCCCCTCCCTGACTCCAGAGCCAGACCGCCCTCCCCCGGGAAAGAAGACAGAGAACTTGAGGGCAGATTGGCCTCTCTTGCACATCTAGAGTGATTGCACTGATGTCTGAGGAGTTATTTCAGGTTTGGACTTGTGTAAAATAGATCAGCTTCTCATCAGAAGATTCTTGCTTGGGGCAGCAATTAGTTTTGCTCTCCTTGTGCTTGCACTGGAAACCCTGGATCATTCACACCATCTCTTAACAAAGTCGAGCCAGGATGACACTCTTTGACAACGTATACAGCTATTCAGCAGTAGAAAGTGAGACTGGGATATGAAAATCAAGACTGTTTCTGAATTTGCTCTAGGCAAAGGAGATTAAAAAAAATATAATCAAGGACATAGAGGCAAGCAAAGATTTGGGTGTTCCTATCCCACCTAAATACATTGTCTGTCCTTCAGGCAGTCATGACAAGAAGAGAAATTGCTTTAATGCCAAACCTACAAAGCCTCATATTTCAAAAAGCACCCTGTCTTAGAAATATTGCCTCTTGCTTATTCAAACTCAACGTATATTCATCCACTAGTATCCAGCTAAAAAAGAAAAAAACACCATTTTTCTTCCCCTTTATTTTCTTCAGATTCAGTCCAGTGGAAATTTAGCAGCCCAGATTTACTCAGGCGTTTTGAAGTCAGGCTGTGGTTCCTGCTACCTGATCCCACTCGTCTGGCATCTGGCACAGTCCTGCTTTTGTTTCCTATGACTTAAGCATCAGGCTTTACTGATGTGTGGCCATATTTTGCTCAACCCTGCGGGTCAAGTGAATTCCATGTCTGTATTGGTTCCCAAGGGGCCAAGAAGGCAGTCGGGTATAAGCTCTCACATAACCTCTTCTTCTCCAGCCAACTTTCCAAACGGCTCTTATTGCTCTTCATGTTCACTGAGGGGCTTTTATTTAACTTGGCAATCGCTGTCACTTTTCATGTCCATTTCCGCCCTCTCCTTTTGATGTGTAAATTATCTCTAGATATTGGCAAACAGGACAATTTGGGTATTGCTGAGCACCCCTAGCCTGACGTCCCCCCACCTTCTACAATCATACAGGCCTCATTGACTATCCTTCCTCCAGCCCCCACTTTTAATTTGTTCAAGTAGCTTGAACATATACAGTCGGTAATTTGACCATGTTTAATCACACACTGCAGCTTTCTGCATCCTGAGTCTTTACCCCAGATCCTTTCTGATTTACTGTATGTACAATTTGGTCGTGGTGCCAGAGAGGTCCTGATACAGAAAAGTGTTAGGCATGTGCCTTTAAAAAGAAACAGAGCTCTGTACTGAGGAGGGACCAGACTCCCCAAACTCCATTGAGGAGCTAGGAGAAGGTTTAGGTGCAACATTCTTCATGGCCCACGGGCTCTGCAGCAGCAGCAGGACTTGAGGTTCAAACAGTCCATCCAGTGTTTGGAAGGGCTCAAGCTTAAGACACAGCTGTTTACATAGCCCACTCACATGGATGATGCCTAATTCAGCCAAACTACCTGGGGAGGAGCTAGGCCCTCTCAGAGATACCAATCCCACAAGAAAATGTGTTTGCAAGAAGGATAATGGACACACCTGGTCTTGAAGTGAGCTCAGATTTATGCTTACCTGAGAGGATGCAGCTGAGCTTCTGCTGTCCTTGCTAGGGTTGTTTCCCACTTCAAGTGCCATCATGCTGCAACTCTTGGGACAGATCCATTGTGTGTTACAGCACCTCAGCAAGAATTACCCACGACATGAGACCTCTGCTGTAAGACTTGACCGCACAGATCCTGCCAGTGCTACTGCACCCCAACCCTTCATCCCACACACACTGTACATCTATAGAAGCTGGATCTCTGTGATGGCCCAGCATTGCACCTCAGAGCACCCCCTTTCTATCCACTGTCCCCTCTATGGTTCTGCTCTACTTGAACCTTTAGGAAGAAACCACAGAGAACTGCACCTGAACCACCTGTGCCCTGTAAAACAGACATGGTGGAGCCCTGGCCTCATCTCCCTTGCCCAAAGAAGCTGAGATGAAGTGCAGAGAAACTGGCCACGGAGACAGTCTTTTGTGGACTATTCTATACCATATGTAGGGAGAGGAGTCCAGGACTCCACACCCAGGTTTTCCCAGCCAGAAAACTGCTTAGTGTGCCCCACAATAGGCACAAAGCAACATGTATACATTTTGAATAACAGGAGGGGCAGGACTTGGGTGTGAAATGAGGAATATGCTGACATGACTGTACAAATTCTGTGCCATAACGTGTCAAAAATGTCTAACGAACCTTTGTCAAAGTGCCCTCTGCACTCTGCACCCCAGTTTGTTAACCCTGAAGTGACAATAGCACAGAAATGGTGTAAAAAGAAGAGCATAGTACCTGTGAGCCCAGACCTGGACATATGTAAGTACTAGGCTGGTTCAATAAACTGTGTACCAAATGAAAGCCTAAACGAGGGACCTCTGAAAGGTTTCTCACAGAGAGTAAAATTATCTTGTCTGGGATAGCTGGTCAGCAGCTGGAAGCAAGGAGAGGATGATGAGGGTTGCTAGCCATGGGAGAGAGGGACTGATTTCCTCTCTGCTGTGCCTGACTGGTTTCCAGGGAAGGGGAACGGCTGTCATCTGGTTATAGTGGCACATGTTTTTTCTATATTTGCATTTCAAGTCAAGGGCATCAAAAGCAGCTGGAAAGCAGCTATTTTGTCCTGTTTAAATAAACAATGTGTGTGTGGCAGGTTGGCGTTCTCACCATATCCAGTCTTTGCTGTACTATCAGCTATGAGAGATGTTTATGGCTTGAGACTCACAAAAATTAAAGGTTTCTGACCAATTCTCTGAAGGTTGACCAAGAGATCCAAAGAAATCCCTTTCTGCACAGGCTGGAGTGGTTAGAAGTAAGCTTTTTGCTTTTCAGAGCAGGGGTAAGTTCAACTCCAGCTTGTTTGCTTTTTCAGGAGATGCTCCCCACTTCCTTTAACCCAGAGAAAAGAGCCACACTAAAGACCTGGTGCAGGGACCCGAGTGTGCCATCCAACCCATGAAAACATCTCTGATTCTGGGAGATGGTAGGGCAGTTCCTATAAATACAATATCCCAGAAAAATAAGGGAACAAAGTGAGTGCAAGGTACTATTTTAGTAGGTTCACACAAAACACACATGTTCAAGCACTTTAGTTTTTCTAGGCTAAAGCAAGAGTACCAATCTTCTTCCCTGGGACTGCTAACACCTGAAAAGCCAGGAGTTCATCTCAATGACTTTGAAGCAGTAAAACCTTGAAGATATAATGTGGCTTAAACACATGGAAATTCCTCCAGGCCTTAATTAATTTAGTATTCTTCCACAGAAAGACTGTTGGCGTTGTAAATTATTCATTAGATATTATAGACTCACTGATCTCAAATTTCATACAAAATTACAGCAAAGCTTTCAAAACGTAGGGGGGGAAAAAAAGCCCAGCTCACAAATTAACCCCTTGCATAATGCATTTCTAAAATTACATCCATAGGGGGTATTTTTGGTTGACTTCTTTTTTTGTATGATTCTATCATTATTGCTAATACATATAATTGCCTTTCATTTAATGAGACACACTACTAATTTCATATGAAAACCAACAGCCACTACCAAGCAAAACCCAGGAGTTCATTTTGTGGAAAACCAAGACATAGTCATCACTAGTGCTTTGGTCATTTCATTCCAGGTTTAACAAACCAGGCCAGTGGACAGAGTGTCAAATAGCAGTTGCTGGTTGATCTGTCTCATACTCTCAGTTTTATTCTGCCTGCAGATCCTCTTGCCACGAAACAGATAAACAGAGCATAATGATGGCATTTCCAAACCAAAATGACACCCAGTTTGATGCTCTCTTTCAGTAAATCCTTGCAAATATTCCTTCCCTGAAGCACTAAGAACATAAGCAAAACATCAAATCATTTCTTTGAATTGTTGCAAAGGGTTTGAAAACCTGGTAAGTCAGGTCCATAACACACTATGAAATATTCCAAGAGCTGTATTTGTGTACTGCAAACTGGCTGAAATTTAGAAATTTTCTCAGGTAGAGGAGTATGCTGGGTAACAGGAGTTTCTGTTAAGATTTTCCTCACAATGAGAATAAATCTGGCTTTCTGAAAGAGATGGTTCATATGTATGTAGTGACAGTAAAAAGAATCTGAATTGATATTAATGCAGCCAAACAAACTACTCATTGTCAAAAGTACTCTGTGATTTTTTTTTTTGCAGTTAATAAGATGTTAGAAAGTACTGTATACAACCAATGCCACAATATTGTTCCACAGAAAAATCAAGACGTTAAATATATATTCACTCTGGACTAATATTAAAGAGATCACTGTCAAACACTCAATAATCAGTCACCCACCAAGTAGCTGGGCTACAAAACACACAAAGAATTGTAAATACATCTCACCTTCCCCTCTGTGCATTGGACTAAGCCTGTTTTCTTATTGATATTGAACAAAATATCCTTATTGATTTGGCTTTAGCATCCCCATTTCAGGCACATTCCTACAATAAGGTCACCTTCCTTGGTGTCCCTTCATCCCATGCACTCCGTCATCCCAGTCTCCCCCAAGGCACTGAGTATCCTGGTCTAGTGGGAGGTGTCCCTGGCCACAGCAGGGAGGCTGGAACTAGGTGATATTTAAAGTCCCTTTCAACACAAACCATTCTATAATTCTGTGTTTTCTAACTCACATGATTCTATCTTTCTCTCTTTCCCACAATTCCAGGCTTTCCCACATCCACTCTGGATTCACATTTCCAGGTCCCCCAATGTCACAGCCAGGTGTGGCAGCTAACCTGCAACTGGGTCCACACCAACTTACTGACTGGTCTGTGGCTGCTAACCTGTGGAAGGGATAAGAGGCGTCTCTGTCATTCATTGCCTTGGAGGGATTTCTAATAAAGCCTTTCTCCTCAACATAGGTGTGGATTTACACAAAACGTGTAGGAATGTAATATCTGAGAGGTGGCTACCCTGTGTCAAAGGTGGCTGAAACGAGCCAATGGACTCAAAAGTTATTAAGATACTGGCTGACAGGCAGGCAGAATAAAAGCATGAATCTCATTCCCTTAGGAAACCAGAATAGCAGGGAATGGAGTGGTTTTTTTCTTTAATCCAGCAATGATGAAAACAAGAATTGTCTATCATTCAGGTGTGGAGTCCTCAGAGTCATAAGGTTCCAGGAGAAAAAAATAGTAATAATAGAAGTTATCTTTTAGATTATTTTTTTACCCAAAGTATTTTGCAATATTAACTTTAAATACAAAAAATATATAAAAATAAACTAAGTCTAAATTTTAGTCTGATTAGGTATGGTCAGAAGCTGTACACTACAGAAATATACCACATACCATACAGTTAGCCAGAAAGTCATGAGAGACTGGGACACCAAAGTGGCTAAGTTTGATATAACTGAGTCTTAAGACTAAGTTTTAACATAGTCAGAGAAAGCTATTGAGTGCCTAATTACAAATGTGCACTTTGTTCTTCCTTAAGAATTGTGCACAGGTCTTTTCTGTCTTTAAGAAAATGAGGTATAGTGATTGGATACCAGCCTACAATATGCCAGAGGCATTCATAAATCTTACATATGAATTTCAAAAATGGGATAAATGGAATCTTTATCTAATCCTGCTTGCCATAAAGAGTCCTAAGGAAAGAAATAGTCATGCCAAATGTATCCTGTGTGTGGTTCAGACTCTGCAAGCAGGGATTCTTGGAAATTTTTGGCTGAAACAAGGTCATCAGAAATGGCTTGCTGAGTTAAAAAATTTTGGTTCAAAAAATGTCTTGACAAATGTTGACCTAATCCACAAAAGACTCTTGAGTGAACCCTGGACTCCTTACAGTTCTGCTGTCTTGGCTAGCAAAGTATGCTAGTCCCAAGGCAGATGTACTTGGCAGATATCCTCCCAAGATTTGAAGTCAGGGTCTTTTCATCCCTCAGCTGCTCATGAAATTAGCAATCCTGCCAGCTTTGAAGCCAAATCAAATAAAAAAAGTATTCAGAAAACTAGAAATCTTTCTCATTTTGCAGCCAACTTCCCTGCATGTATTTCTCTTTTACAGTAGAACTCCATAAAACACCTCTGGCTTTAAGTTTCCTGGCCACGTGCAGACCTGCCACTTTCTAGATGGAATTCTCTTAGAAAATGGGACAGCAAATCCTATTTCAGCATGGCCCTTGGAGGAGAGGTCATTTCTCTCAGGCAAACCTGAGAAATTGGGCGCTTGTTGCAGGTCTGGTTCTTAACCCTCTGGGCAGCAAAGCAGGCATGTTGTTCACATAGGTGTTCAGCCCTTCTAGGATGTTCCCAGGAATCCTGTTTGGCTCCTCCAGCCAAATGTAGGTCAGATGTAGGTCCTGTGTTACTGCTGCCAGCCCCTTAACTGGATGTCCTGCATACTCTCACACATCTCAAATGGGCTCAAATTGTATAACACTTGAGGAACTGGATCCCACCCAGCAGGTCAATGTGATTTTGTGCAGATACTCACTCACCTCATACACACACCAAAATAACTGGACATGATCTAGCCTAATCCAAAAGCCACATCATCATGTTAGCACAACACTGACTTTAAACTCACAAACCCAGACTCACAGATCCCATCTGTTTGCAAAAGACCTTGTAAACTTAACCCTTCCCAGAAAAGAGATCCAACAGAGTCCCTTGAAATTCTGGTTTCCAGACACAGTAATCATATCATCATTCCTCTCCCACTTGCTGGCTCCACTGAGGCAAATATGCTTTATTTTACTAGCCCAAAGCATTCCTAGAGCTGGTGGCCAGTGAAGGGATCCTTTATGACATCAGTTATGTGGGCAATACGCTACTTCCTTTCCCTAGACCTTAAATTCACTAAGGAGACTACAGCACTGGCCGCAGAAAGAATGACAACTCGGTCCCAGCAGCTGGTCTGATCATTCTGGTGACTCCTTGCCACAGAAGGCAGACCTTCAGGGAAAAATAAATGCAAGGCAATTTCTTTGACCTGACTCATTTGAGAGAGGTCAGGATTCCTGACCCAGTAGCTATTCCCTAGATTGCCAAGGACCACTCCCTTGGAAGATCACAAACTGCTCCAAGGAGGAGGAAGGGGAAGAAACAGCACGAGTACATGACTACAGTCAGTTCTATCCCTACAGATGCTGTACATGAGCTTCTAAGTTTCTCTTATGGATGTACAGAACATCACTGTTAGACTCACCTGCTGTAGTTCACCCTAAGAAGCACAGGTGGGACAATTATCTGCTTATAAGACTTTGAGGTATTGAAAACTACCAACAATATCTTACCAAGCAACTCACAGCTTCCTATACCATAGCACACCACTCTCTTCTTGGTACATGGGTTGCACAATGTTCCCAATGTGAGCTATCATCAGCTTCAGAATTTCACAGAAGCTAAAAATGCAGGGTGGGAAAGTGGAATATTTTGGGGAGCCAGAGGGAGGAGGAAGAATGACAACAGAAATATCCATCCACCTGAGACACATACACACAAATCTGGGAAACATCTGTGTATTGCATGCCACAGGTTACATCACTTAACAATGTTTTTCTTTTTAGATGTTCGTTTCATGCTCTTCCACAAAAGAAATCAATTACTAATGACATACAGCCCTACTTTTCTTCCTGAACCCATAATTGCTTCCAATTTTAAGCTAAAATTAGCCATTCATGCTATCCAAATGAGCATAGTTTAGTGCTGATGTACGTAAGCGATGCTTTAGAGTGTTGAACATAGCTGATCTTTGACAGCTTCTTCTTATAAATAACAGTTTCCTCTTTACACTGAGAACTTTTCAGAGGCGACAGATGTTTGAAAGATGGGTCTGAATTAACTGAATAGCCTGTAAAACCCATCAACCTGAGATTTGCAAATATGAAAGCTCAGAATTCTTACAAAAGCAGCTTGCAGAAAGCATAAATCACATCTGCGTAAATGCCTCTTTTTCAGTCTACATCCTTTGCACGTCACATTGTCAGCATTTAACACATAATAAATGATAAACAACTTAATAATTTGCAGTGCTGATACAGACAGGCTGCATTGCACAGAGGAAGACACTGGAAATCCATTAAACTAAAAAGCAAGGGTAATAGTAATATACCATAACTTTTTGTGTGTTCAAGAAGGTAGAAAACACACTGCAGAAAAGCAGAGCTGTGTCAGACACAAACTTGTCCTCCACCAGGAGTTTGTGGTCCTGTGCTGAATGAGGGGAAATGAACATGTTCCAGCAGTACTTCAAATGACATGACTTGTACTTGTCACACAGATAAACTGCTCTCTCAGCAGGCAGAGCAGAGAGACTCCTAGAGATAAGCAATTTGGTTTTATTTACATATAAACATGTGCATACATGAAGGGGCAAAACCAAAGAAACATGTTTGACACATGGGAGGGGAAATGAGTTTCAAAGTGGTCCCTTTGTTTTGGCGGCAAGAAGAGGGATTCAAACCACAACCTCATAGTAGCCACCACATCCTCTCTGTTCTCTGTTGCCTCCTGCTGGGATCACAATCTTCTCCATCTGATGGGTCAAACAATTGTTTTTCACCTGTTAAGCCCCCTCAAAGTCCTTACAATACCCAATCTACAAGTCATACTTCAGCAGTGTGGAAGGAGAACTTCACCCACAGACAATTTGCTTCTCGAAAACCCATTTTCAACATTATTTATATCAGTAAACAAATCTGACAGTTCCAATCACATTATTATTCCATAAACATCACTCTTTGATTAGCTATTCTCTTTGGAAAATTCATACACCAGTCCCAAACTAAATGTACTTTGCCCATTCAAGACACATTCTCTGCTTCTTGAAGAAAATGGCTTCAGATTAGTAAAAATTGCAATGACTGTTTTGTTATGCACTCAATCAGCAGCCCAGCAAACACTTCACAAAAGTCTCCCGCAAGAAAAAAGATAAATAGCACCATCCCACTGCTTCCGAGGGGAGAAGGCAGAAACAAATTACCCAGTTAACATACAAAGTATACAGAATTTATTACAAAAAAAAAAAGTATGCATTATTAGCTCTAAATTTATATACCAATTAAGTTGTCCATCTCTTTGAAATCAGACATATTACCTTACTACTTTCAGGCTTGTGAATAGCATTTGTGAACATTAAAAAGCACAGGTACTAGGAAAGTTTTAATTTGTCACACTGTCACTACAGGAGCAAGGCTTTAAAGGTAAGAATAGTCCAAGAGCTTCAAATGACTAGTGCAAGTCCAGCTGCACACCTGCATCAATCACCACCTCTTTGCCAGCATTCATCTTCTCCCTGTTGCTGGTCCCTCGAGTTACAAAGCAAAGTATCAAATGAATGCAAGTGAACAGGCTGCTGTAACCAAACCTAAGGAGAGGACCTTATAACCACCTCTAATTACACCATCCTTCTTGTGTGACCTCAGCTGCAAGCCTGCACCTATTCTATGCTACAGCACAGTTAAAAAGTCCTCTTGTTCTGATGATCTTTATGAATTTTGTTGATGTAGAGAAAAATACTTCTGTTTGTTCCTGTTTCCTGCTTCACCTAACAGGCTATGTGTTTCTTCAGGCTGGAATTGTCACTTCTACAAGTAAAAAGAACACAGCACCACTGAGTGTTTCCACTAAGAAATAGTAATTCAATGCAAATAAGACAAAAGCAGCAATCACAGAAATTGTCTGATGCTTCTCTTGAACAACTCCCTCTGTATTACTACAGTGCAACCACAGCAATAAAGACGTAGCAGAAGCAGGAGAGGAACCTTTCAGCAACAAGCTCAGCCGGATGCATCATGTTCCAGAAGATTTTGCTGGCTATACTCCGTAGGTCAGAGAATGATACATATGGGGATTCCTGGTGCAGTAAAGACTAATGGCAGATTTCAAGGACATATAAAAGGAATTAAAAGGTAGTCTATTACTTAAGCTTGGAGGTGCCCTAGTACCCTACCCTGTATCCCAGTGCATTCATTTCACAAAATGAAATAGAACACAACTATCTTTTTCAGGTCACTCCATAATTTATTCTCTTTCAGAGATTCTATAGTTGCTAATCTACCTAGAGACTTAGATGGGAAGGCAGTACATGATAACGTGATTAAAGATCATATCAGAGTGCAGATGCCCAGAAGTCAAAGTCCGAACTCTTTCTGTCATTGAACACACAAGTTCTAGTATGATGTTCAGGACTTTCACATCCTGAAAGACTGAGGAAACAAGCAAATTTTTGGGACAGAATGCTAGAATTCAACTTCAAAAGAACAGATTGCATATAATCTGTTAATAGACATGTCAGTCAAACTCTCACCACATGTGCAATCAGCAGCTGGGCATCTATTTGCAGGACCTGGGTTTACCTGTAGAGCAAGATTCAGCACTTCAAAGCTACTTAAATAATTACAAAAATCAAAGATGTCCTCCCAGAATGAGAGAGAAAGGAAAAAAAGAAAATAGTTATTAGGAACCAGAGCACAAGGCTGCAGCTCCCATTCTGTGTAAGTTTGTGCTGGATATTTTCACTGCAACTGGATGGATGTGTCAGAAAACAAAGCAGAAACACAAATCAGCATACTTATCATGGAAACATTTCATGGTTTGGATCAGAAGGGACCTTAAAGATCATCCCATTCCAACCTCCCTGTCATGGGACAAACACCTTCCACTAGACCAGGTTGCTCAGAGCCCCGTCCAACCTGGCCTTGAACATTTCCAAGAATGGGGCATTCACAGCTTCTCTGGAATACCTGTGTCAGTGTGTCACCACTCTCCTAGTGAAGAATTTCTTCCTGGTATCTAATCTAAATACATGGCATTCCACAGTTTCACACTGATGCTGATGCACAGTCTCACCCAGTTTACATGGTAGAAAAAGAAACAGAGAAATACACAACGTGCAATTTATAAAAGAGATCCTCCTCCTCATTTACAGATTAGTAAATTTTCTCTACTTAGCCTCTATGTTCACACTTTGCATAATTAACCTATTTCATTAAAAAAGGAGTATTTTTCTTACGAGAAATGGGAACCCAGGTGCTGTAAGTTATGAAGATTTGCTCAGAAAATCCTATTTTCAAATCCTGCTCAGGCGCATTTCCTAAACTAAACCCAGTAATATTACTGATTGAAACAAAATGACAAGGTGGGAAGAGGAGTGAAAAATACTGAGAACCAAGGACATCACAAAATGAATAATGTTTAATCCATCTTAATGCTACCAGGAAAATTAAGTTTAAGCTGCACATTTAATTAGTCTGCTAATGCTGCTTGATGGGCCTCCTTGTAATGCCAAGACCACTGGGATCTTCTGTGTGTCCCCAAGAAACCTGAGATTTTTCATTATGTCTGCATCTATAGCAGAGATACGACTTACTCATCCCTTCTCTTGGGCTTCAAGCCTATCAGTAGTTACACATAATTCACATCCCTTTTGCTTATGCTTTTGCAGGAAGATGGTGCATGCTGTTCACTAAGAGTTTTCATATTGTTACAGCTGCACACAGGAAAATCTCACCTACTGCTGGGCCAGTCAAGTACTTTTAGGCTCCAAATAGCTGAATGTGTTTGTCAGGTCTAGCAGTGCCTACTAAGGGAACTGCATCTCCCTGTAGTCTTAAAAATAATGTCTGGGAGAATGGGTTCCTAGCACAATGCAGGAAACACAGCTCAGAGGGTTATCAGCCTTTATGTTAACAATAGAAGGAAATTGTTCCCTTAGAGCTTTGGGTTGAACACACTAAAGAGTAGGTGGATGTAAAGACCACAGAGTTATTCTGTTTCATTGATTAGCTTGGAGAATTTGTTTGTTAGAGACTGGATAAGTTCAAGAAGTCCAAAGACTCCTTAAGACTCTGTTTGGTTAATGGATTTTGAGCAGCATCACAACACTTTAACCTTTCCTCACAGAGCTGGAAGCCAAACAAAGATCTCAAGCACTGATCGTTAAGGGTCAGATTTACTCGTGGCAATGGAATCCACCAAGCAGCAAGTCAAATGGCATCCTTCTGGTTTGGAAAAAACAAACAAATAAACACAATATCAAAACAAACAAAAACACAAACAAACAAAAAAAAGCAACCCAACAAAACAACCACTCCAAAATAACACCACCAATACACCACCAAAAATCCCCAAATGCATTAGATCAGTGTGATCCTTCTGGGTACATTGGACACAAGCTCCAGGGACATTAACTGGTCCTATAAGGAGATGTGCAGGGAATAGACCTGGCTGCAGTACCATCTCTTTTTCAATTTCAGAACAGCAACAAAGAACTTGTGTGGTACTGCTTAGTCCTTGCTCTGATTCTAGTCTGATTTCCAAAAAAATGTTTTAATACAGCATAACAAAACCTGAGAGCCTTTATTTTGAGCTGAATCAAGGAAGGTGATTGAGGACTACATACACATTGAGCCCAATTAGCCTGATTTCACCCTCTCTGGTTTTTGACTGAGAATGGTGACTATTGAATTTCAACTCAATGGCTTTTTTTTTTTTCAAATAGAAGGATACTGAATAATTGAGCAGAGATACCTGACATAAAGATAGCTCTTCCTTACATTTTGCAGAGACACACTTATGCACACGTGCACTCTAAAGTTATATGTAAAAATAAATACATGTCTGTGACCAGGCTTATCAATATGGACAAGATTATTCTTATGAACAGCCTTGTACGCCATCCGTATTTCAAAATGCAATCTGCAACAACTACTTGCATCTTCTACAACACCTTTTGCTCTTTGACACATCACATAAACACTCTTTGCATCCAGCAGTGGGAAATATTTCAGAGCATGTGTTCTTGATTTATAAGTTTAATTAGAAAGTTTTATGCTTTATACTGAAATACCTTGAGAACAGCTTGACTTGTCTGAGCATAAACAACAGAATTAGAATTCCAAACACATCCTCCTTGTGTCTTCATGTTATTACCCACAATTTCTTGTGCAACCCTCAAATAGAGCATCACAAGGCACGCAACAAAAAATTGGCATTGCATCCACTGTTCTTACCTTCAATTCATCTAGATATTTGAGCACGTGCCAAACACTATGCAAAAGAAAAACTTTTCTGAAGGCAACAGAAGCAGCATGTAAAAACTGCTAGGGCAGGACCTTACACAGCTCCTGCTGGCCTTCACAGGTGGCACTGCCTTGTCCCCACAACTGTAATTCATTAATGTGCAAACAGCCCATTGATTTTAACAGTGTCAAGTCATGAGTGCAGGTTTTGGCCCCAAGAGTTCAGCAAGCAAAGTAACGGCACGTAGTACTTCAGGAACAGTGCAAACCTAAGATGGCATAATTATCTTTATCTTATAATTAAGGAAACCAAGGCACAAAGCTTGAGTGATATTCATCAGCTACAGGAAAGCCAGGGATACTATTAACATTCTTCTGGTTGTTCACCCATCACACAGAGACCATGAAAATAGTAGGACCTAACTAAGTTTAAAGGCATAAAGAAGGAACAAGGTGATTATGCATTTAAAACTCTGGAATTAGGGCTTAGAGCACCAAAATTGAGATCCTAGCTCTGCCACAGACCTACTAAGAGATACTGAACGGTTCATTTAGTCCTGTCATATTTGAGTCCACCTGTTGTAAAAGAAGATTTTCTTTCTCGCAAATGCAGAGCATCTCTCTCTTCAGTAGGCTTTTCCACATACATATTCAATTTGGCAAAAATACTTCTTGCTGAAAGAAGGCTGATCAAAAATGCTCAGTCAGCCCTAAACAGAGAAGGAACTTTCTCATTATCTGGGTTTATCAAAGTCTGAAACAGTCTTGGTCTTTTCTGAGGGCTCTGCACAGCAAAAACAAATTATGATCCCAGTAGAGATTAATCTCATTTAGAGCATCGGTAGAATAGAATGGGCTCATTACCTTAGGAAACAAAATATTATTTCTAAATACAGTCCTCTGCTTAGACAAAATAATGAGTCAGAAATGGCAGTGGTCAGAAATTAAAAAGATAGGGCATCCCACAAATTACTTTGCACTCTGAGCTGGATGGTCAAATGTTTGCAGAAAAGGCTCGAGCTAAACACAGGAATAAGGACAATGCTCCAAAACGCCTAAAACTATTGCAACAGGATTTCCACCTTCTTTATTTCACCAAATGCCTCGGTAACAATTGCCCCATCGAGTATTTCTGCCTTGGGGAGCAGTACCATCTCCATTAACACGGGACCTTAAAGGACTGCAGACTGGAGGACAAGCAAAGATGAGGAGGACGGCAAAATGTAAAAGTGGTTGATAATCTTCCTACGATCTTCCTACACTGACCTTGTAATCCCTCTGCTTTCTTTTAAAGTGGAGAAACTTTGTGTAAAGAGACTCAGCACAAACATTTCCTGCACAGCTCTGACTCTGCTGTCACACACTGACATGGCAGCCCTTCCCAGATCCTCTGCACTGATGCTGCTGGGGAAGAGAAACCTCTTGCCTGTGAGAAAGAACAAAGGGCACTGACTGTGGCAGCATGTCAGCAGCAAAGGGCACTGGGGGAGAGGAAAATCCCGATCTGAACTCTCCTCAAAGAGCCAGGATTCTGAGTCCAACATAATCCATGGTTTTACCAGATAACTTTGATAAGGTGGCTAATTATTGGCTGAGTAACCCCTTGCTATCCCTAAAATCAATTACCTCTCCTTCTGTATTGATTAAAACAACCCATTGCTATTTTCTCACGATCCTGCTTGTCAACAGCTCTGTTAGATGCCCTCTCTGTGAGCAGACTATTCTCCTTTGGCTTTTGCAAGGGCAGCTCAGAAGCAGAGAATCAGACAGCAGGAAGTTTTCTTTCAGTTTGCTTTCTCCTCTCCACAGCCTCTGTTCATTGAAGTTATTGACTGACAGACCAAAGCAAAGCTACCTTAACTTTGTACACTTAGTGAGTAAGCAACCTGAAAGATACAGTAAAGATACATAAAAAAATGCACCTTGATGCGTTACACCCTTTATTTGTAAATCAATGAATTAATTATTGAGCCAATAATCTCAGCTTTATAAAAATAACTGGAGGTCGCCCACAGAAACAAAAGCATAGAGCAACCTTTTACTCCTCTAAAGTACTCCCCTGATACAGCTTCTGAGGTCTTGTGTTTTGTTATTCTGTTTATAAATCTTTCACCATTCACCAGAAAGGGGCACGTCATGCTTGGACTACCAGCACTGTGTCTGAATGATAATGGACAGTTGCATCTCTACTGTCTGGATCAAATTGTACTCTAAGAGCTGTGCCAGGGACTCTTACTATTACAAACAATTTCCCTCTTATCATTATTTGATATTTTGTCATCATGTCTTGGCCCTCCTGCAATTGTTGTGGGTCCATAATGCCAGTCTATGTACAAGAATAACAGGAGTCCCAAAGATCTTGCAATCCAAACAAACAGGACAGACTCAGGCTGAAAGAAAAGGAGTGTTATTTTGCCCAATTCTCTAAATGGGGAGTTTAGGGCAGAAAAAGATGTGGTCAGTTCTAACTTGCAGCATTTCTCTGAGCTCAGCACCAAGATACTCCAGCCTTCATTAACAGCAGGCAAGACACAGTTCTGAAGAAAGAATGTCATCCTTGGCCATTAGGGCCAGGATGTACCATGTGCACGAGGAGATCCCTGGGCTGCTGTGACACACTTCAGGACTTTAAGGAGGGAGTGTACCAGCTCCATGAATACAGATCAGGGACATGAAGTGGTTCTTCTCAGAAGCCTTTTGAATCTTGCTTTTATATTACACTGGCTCCAACAAGACTACGTTGGAGAAATGGTTAAACATCTTCTTCCCTAAGTTTTTGAGGTGAAAAACATTCTAACTTGAACAACTTCTCAAAGAACTTCTTTGTGAACATTGAAATTTAGGATATTTCAATGAAAAGTGAACAGCGTAGAAATTGAAATTCCCTCCTGTACGAGTTCTCAAAAGACACAAACAATGCTAGCCTGTTCTATACTACATTTTGGCAGGACAAGAAAAAAGAGACCTTTTCAAAGATGAGCTCCCAGAAAAGATAAGCAAACAGGAGTACTTGTAACACAAACATACCAACTTTTCCATGGGCTATCAAATGGCAGGCAGTATTTTGGGAGCATCTCTTTCCTGCACACCCTTACCTGAAAGAAACAAAGTGTGAGGGAGAGAGAGACATAACAAACAGAAATAATTTGCTCAAGGCTAATCAGGAAAAAACACTATCAGAACCACAGACTATCCTGGTATAGACCATATTAGCCCTGACTCACAGAGACACATGGACCTCCTGTAAGTCAGGCTCTGTGAATAAAGCCAGACCTACCCACGGTTCTGATATTAGGAAGGATTTTGAAAGAAAAAAAAGAAAGAAAAACAAGGTTGAAGCATAATACTGTCACTACAGTCCATTCTTGTATCACTTCTAAATTACTCTTAGTCATCATAAACTCATACAACTGTCCCTTCAAAGTGGCAGGTGTGATAGAGCTGAAGCTGAGGGGCATGTTGATGCAAACAACAGGCAGAGGAGCAGGCATATGTCTGTATTGCTTTAATTTTGTTGTTTCATGTCAAATGCTGAATTGTACTCTAATGCTCTTGCATATTTAATTTCTCTTGTTCTTTTCAAACACTAGCAAATTTGACTGCTTGCACTGCAAAGACACTGTAAATTAAAACAATATACACAGTCAAAATATGATCTTGAACTATTGCTAGAGCATAGCCCTGCTTATATGAGACACCAGCAAGCATGTTCCCCTCACAGTGCAGTCCCTTTTCATGGTATGTTACGAATTATTCTGACATGACACTCTTACAACATGAAGTCCATTGAAATCATCATACAGTCCAAACTTACCATTCATTGCAATGAGAGTTTGTCTAGTAAAAATAATTAGACCTGCAGGGAACTGTTCCAGAGTCATGCCAACACCAGTGAACAAAACCCTCAAAGCTTACCAGTTTGAGCTCAGAAGTTCACTGATGTTCTCCCAGTAGGATTACTCTTCATCATGAAAACTGAATGTACCACTGGTATTTTGTGTGATGAAGACCAAGGCCTAATGAAAGGCATTTAAATCTGTGCCAGCAAAGAGGAAATTCAGACTTCTGAAAAGCAAAGAGATGTCAGAGCAGCTGGAAATATTCAGTATGATCCTCCAGCTGAACACAACTGTGCTGGCAGACAGGAAGAAAAGTCAGGAAGAAAGCAGGGCTTGCTCTCACACACCATCCCATGGACTACCCTCTTAAGGGTTTCCCCCTGCCAAAAAAAATAGGAGAGGAGACAGGAGGGAGAGATCAAGAACACCACATGAGAAAAACCAGCCTAAAGCAAAGTCTCAGTATTAGCCATAGTTCAACACAAATGAAATACAGCAGTTTTACTGTAGCAGGATATACAGCTGGTGTCCTTCACAAATCTTTCTAATGATGGAACCAGATTATTCAGATATCTTCTGCCTAGAGAAATATGAAGAACAGGAATACATGAGGAGAATGGTGATGCTCAGCCAATGAATCCATAGAGCAAATCCACTTACTTAAGTCAGGAAGATGATATAACCACCAGAGGTAGGAAAGATTTCTGGCTTTGTGCCTGTGTGAGTACAGCTGACTTCAAACTGGAGAAGAAAGATCAGTCAGGATGAAGAACCAGTTTTACAAGAGAAGACCAAAGGGGTTCAACTTGTTTAGACTGGCAAAATAGCTGGTGAAAGGGGGAAGGCTGCCCTCTACAAATCTATCTTGAGGATAAACACCAGAAGACAAAAGAACTATTTGACTTAATGGCCAATACTGGCACAAGAACAAATGAATATAAATTGGCCATGAATACATTTAGGTTGGAAATTAAAAGAGGGTTTCTAACCACCACAGCAATTAAGGTCTGACACAGTCTGCCAATGAGAACAGCAGAGCAAAGTAAGTTCAGCTGCTTTTAAGGTAGAACTCAACACCTTCTGAAGAGCTTAGAGAGTGGTGCCTGGACTTGGGAGCAGAACTTCTCAAGGCAGAGCACATTGGTTTATGGCTATTTGTGGCCATAACAGTAGGTACTTTACATCCAACCTGCCCACAGCACTGAGTATATTTTATTTTGCAGAAGACTGTTAGCAGTGGCCTTGATCCATAAAGGTGTTTATGGTACCAGAACTCCACCAGCTGCAGTAAGAAGTATGCACCCTTAGCACTTTTGCAAGCCTGGCACTTGTACAAGGAAGGGGGATTTCACCCACCATCCTTGCCCATGTATTTCACTTTATACAGCAGCAGGAAAAATCCAGTCATTGTCACCTATCAAGGCCTCTGAGCTTCTCATTGGAGAAACTGTCAAAGGCAGAAGAGAGTCCAAGCTGACTTTCCATGTGACACACTGTACTGTCTATCCAGCACCTTATAGACAGGTATCTCCATAATTGTACTGCACCTCATTGAATAGCAAGGGAATACCTTATCTCCCTAAAGATGATGGTAGCTTTGCCATTGGCTGCTGTAAGACTGGGATTGATCTCAGCTGTCTCATGCTTGCTTGTGCAGCCCAGAAATGGAGAAATGACAGGCGGTAATTTGATTAAGCACACTGGTATGAGCTGAACAGAAGCCAGGATGGCCAGAACAGAACTAACAGGAGGGAGCAGCTGGTGGCTACTGATCCTGCTTCAAGAGTACTCTGTCAAGTCACAGACCACTTCGGGACTACAACAGATAATTAGTTATGCTCAGGCAAACGTACTCACAATTAGGCAACGGGCTGTTACTCCTCGAGTATCCAGCCCTATGGCAAGAGACTTGTGTGCAGGAATTAGTAGGAGAAGCTCGTCATGCAAGGGGGTTCGAATACAAAATCAGGTGACTAACTAGCCCGTCTGTTCCATGAAATGAAACATTTGCCCACACATTATTTTTTTAAGATTATTTTCAATATCTTTAAAACTGTAAAGTATATAGATAATGTATTTCCTTATGGAAAGCTATTTAAATGTCTCTTGTCCAATGATAAACAGAACAATTACCACAGCAAACACATCTGTAGGTTTTGTTTTCTTATTATTGGTGGTTGAATAGATTCGTATTGTTTACTTGAAATTTAAAATGTTGGTTTTCAGCATACTGTGGGAGACCACAGATTGCAGGTTAACCTGCCTTATTTAAAATACACTGAAAGTCTGAATCCTACCCAATCAAAGCCTAATTAGTTAAATGAGACAGATGGGTCAACCCAGCCATTCTTGCCAAGACAGTGGAGGGCTATCATTAACTGTGCGAGGCTGGGTGGAGGAAACCACAGAAAGTGTGGAGTGTATCTCAACCAACATCACAAAGAGGGAAACTTCTCCATCTGAGGCTCTGAAGATCAGAAGGGCCCATCTAGTTAGGTCGACTATTAGTCTAATAAACCACACAAAACTCCCCAAAACCCAAGAATTAACTGTGGGGGTAGCTGAATATCAGAACTGGTTGCCTAGAGTAGTTGTGGAGTCTCCATTCTTGAAGGTATTCAAACCTGAGTGGACATGGCACTGAGAAAACTCCTGTAGCTGACACAGCTTCAAGCAAGGGGCTTGACTGAGACAGTTTCCAGAGATTCCTTCCAACCTCAATGATCCTACGATTCTCTTTCAGAAACCAGTGCTGTCCAGCTGTACAGTACAATTCTTGTGGGCTGATTTTGAGTCATACCAGTTCATCTGTCCATTTTCCACTATTGTCACAAAAGACAATTCTGGCATGACTGAGGGAGTCTATAAAAACTGTGTGATAAAAGCAGGAGGCAGGAACACACAGCACTGAGGCTGGGTAAACAAGGAAAACCTCTTAACACAGTTTTGACAGTTGAGAGAGAGTCTCTTGGAAAGAAGACCCTTAGTGCTATGTCTTCTAGGATGAGATGCTGTAATCATCTCACTGCAGTGTCAAAAGTACACAGAAAGGTTTGATACCCCACTTTTACTTGATTTTGGCATGGAAACCACAGCAACTTGATGCCTCCCATTACAAGGGCCCTTCTGAGACTCTCATTAGGTGATCATAAGCCCCCAAGAGCAGTCAGAAACCTTGGATAAATCTGGTCCTTCACCTCTACTTATCTGTTTCCCTGTAAAAGGGGTACCATTGCTTTTCCTGCCCCAGCAGCTTTAAACAATGAACCTATGCTTTGCATTAACCAGAATGGAGGTAACATCAAGGATATGTTATATGCAAAAAGCCTTTTTTTCCTATTCTTTCTACCTGAGCAAAAGAATGCCTGACCAACTTCACCGGCTGATGACTCGGGAGAAGTTTGTTCATGACTGCAGAAAGAACTTGCCAAGGTTTCCTATTAAAAAAACCCCATGAGACCTGAATAATTAATAACCTACCAGTGAAAAATTGGTCCTAATTACCAAAGCAATCCCGAAAAAAAATGTTAATTGCTTGGCCTATGTTCCTCCCTCAATGGAATGACTATATTGACAAATCTTATATAGCAAGAGAAATCTGGTGGCCACAAGATATACTTGTTACAAATTGATCAATAGCAATTATGAAGTTTTCTAGCATTTCTGAAACTGCTTCAGGCTTCAATTTAACTTAAGACAACATTACACATTTTTATCAAGGTACATTTATTGCTTCTGCTGAAGATGATTTTGCAGGGACAAAATAAATATGATGAAAACTTTGAAATGGTTTTAAACAAAGCAAGTCATTATCAAGCATTGGCAAAAGCATTCAGTTAAGTTGCACTCCTGATTGAAATTAATTTTCTGAAGCAAATTCTGAAAGAGGTAGAAGCCAACAATCAATAATCTCTTAATGAGGTGCAAGAAAAACATGTGTAGACATGACAGGTTTTGATGGCTAATGAGCTTCAGAGGAAGAACATTGTTCAGAGGAAAACTCTGAAAGGCACAGAAAATTGATTAATTGCCAGCCCAAGATACTGCAGCAAAGCATTTGAAAATTCAGCAGCCCTCAGACCTCATATCATTTACACCTCCTATGCGACGTGTTAACTTTAGAAAACATTATAGCTGAAGGGTGTTGTTTTTCTCCCCCTCTCTCTCCCCAGTAGCTAACTCATGATCAATCTGCTTGCTGTGATTTGTTGCCTCAGAAACAAAGTTACCTGGAAAACTTTCCCGTATTGTTTGCTGGGATGAATAACTGAACGCAAAAGACAGACCATAGGGGGTCCTGTTTCTCTTCTGTGTTAATAGCTGCTTTTCTGGATGTAAGACATAACTAGGCTAACAGACATTTTGGTCTTCTGTCACTTGTGCTCACAAGTGTCAACAACACAACATAAAAGAGTTCACATTTACCAAAAAAAAAAAAAAAAAGAGATCAAAAGAGCATGACCTATTTTCCTGCAGTTAAACACCTTCTTTTAAGGTACAGAACTAACCCTCCATTCTATTTCCCATCAGCAGCAAAGACAGAGCTCACGTAGGTGGGAATATAGGATCCCAGCAGTGGGAACATGGAATCCCAGCATGGGGAAATTGATGCCTTCTTCACTTGGGTTTTTCTGCGAAGTGTGGTCTTGGGGAATCTCCTGAGGCCCGTAGGAAAGTCTGGAGCAACAATTACCTTCTGTAGAGGATGATCAATTTAGGGAACATTTAAGCAAACCAGACTAAAAAAATTCTTGGGGCTTAACAGGATGCAAATGCTGGGGAGGTGGCCTTACTATGAGGACACTCTCAATAATCATGGGAAAATGGGAGATTCCTGTGGACTGGGTGAAAGCAAATGTTGCTCCTATCTTTAAGAAGGGCTAGGAAGAGGTTCCAGGCAGTTGCAGTCTTCCCTGATCCCTGGGAAGGTGTTGGAGCAAATCCTCCAGGAAATACTTTCCAAGTATATGAAGGATAAGAAGGTGATTTGGCGTAGTCAGCATGGATTTAAGGGTAAATCATGTCAAACCAACCAGATAGCCTTTTATGAGGACATGATAGGCAAGATGGATGAGGGAAGAGCAGTGGATGTTGATTATGTTCACTTCAGTAGGGCTTTTGACACTGTCTACCATTAAATCTTCATAGACAAATTGATGAAGTACAGACTAGATAAACAGACTGTGAGGTGGACAGAAAACTGCCTGAGCTGCTGGTCCCAAGGTGTTGTGAGCTCCTGCCCTCCACTACCACCATTTCAAATGGCTTTTACTTCCATAAATAGCAGAGATAATGTCCTGTGTGTCTCTTTCCAGTCCAACAAAACCATTAATACAACCAAGGTGAATTTTATACACACAGGTGCTACTTATTTGCATGCTTAACATTTTACACATTCATGGCGTTTACTTAAGGTTTTGATCAGTATAGACTTTCCTGTTTTTTAAAGTAGCTGCAGCTACACCCCACCATCTCTGCTCTTTTTGCACAATAGAGATTTCACCAACCAAAACCAGGAAAAGCTGATGGGCAGAAGATGACTATAGAATTATTTTGGAAGGTAAAGGACTGCCACACACTATACACCAGCTGGAATTCAGAAGAGGACCCTCAGCAGGGTAGCCTGGCTACAGCATCCACTACCCTCTAGAGGGGAGTGTTATATTAGTGGGTAACACCCAGCAGGCTTCTGTCTGGCCATGAGAAAGGAAACAATCCCTATCGACCAGCCAATCCTCCTGTTCAGTTTTGTTTTCCAAACCTTAGGTGTGACCACCTTAGCCAGAATCAGGAGATATGTAAGCAGCCTATTTTTATTCTCATGTGTAGAGTACAATATATTTTCACACAGAACATACAAGAAGTATCAGTCTATGATAAATAAACATACTTCATCATGGAGAAAAACGCACTGAGGCTCCACTAATTATATGGGCAAACTGAGAAAATATAAGTATAGGTGAAAGAAAGTAAAAAGGAAGATTATTGATAAGTCCAAAATATATGAGTTCAAAGTCAACTGCAATCAACTGTAAACTTTTTGTTTGAATATTAACTGGATTAGAAGATCATAAGGGATCCCACTGTCTTTGATGATGACCTTGTCTTACTTCCAATTCCTCTTCTTGTAAGCAATCTGTACCTCAAGGTCTTTAATAAGGGGACAGATGGTTATTTCTACAGGCTTGTCCTCTGATACATAAGATAGAGACTAGAAGATAAATATCTCCTCACCAACAACATAACACATAATAAAAAGCTGAGGAGAAAAATCATCCTGTTTTCATGGCCACTCAAATACTGACCCCTCCTCCACAGTTGCTGTATGGCTGACAGCAAGTTATAAACGTGGCAAACGGACCTGAGAACCTCATTTGATCCCCAAGACAAACAGCAGTAAGTAGCATATCTAGATGTTGATCCAGATGTAAAATGGCCCTTAAGGAGAATAGGCAAGAGCACAAGGCAGAGGCTTCAAGAATCCCATCTCCACTGATAAATGTGACACACCAATTACTTCCCCTTGCTCCATGTACTCACTAGTTTTTCATTTGCTGCCTTGTAAGACAGTCATCTCTTCAAGGCAGGGATGCTCTCTCACTGCCAAAATGATTAGGAGCTTGTTCTTGTGTAAAGTCCCTAGTTGTCATTTTTATTTAAAAAAAAAATACTTTAGGTAAAACACTCCCAGAGCACTGTAACTTAACCCTTGGGCACCTCAGGTCCCAAAGTGCCTATATATTTGCTAATAAAATTAGTTTAAGGGTATAAAGTTAGTGCTTTGGGGCATTTTTAGAACTGTCCAAATCTTTATGTTGTTGAGCAGATTGACACCATCTCGTTTGCCCTACTGCAATTCACAAACCAGATGTTTCCTAGCCTAAGTCACACCTGTAGAGCCCAATACCCCTGCAGCTGTGTTTCTCAGCCAGAGAGACAGAGATTGATAGCAGCACATAACACATCAGAAGAGGGCTTGAAAAGTCACTGAGCAAAGCCAAATAGAAGATCCCACATGCATGAACAGGGCAGAGTAAAAAGGAGGCAAATAAAAACCCAGTTAGACAACCGTATAAAAAACTTGTGAATGTAATTATAGGGTTTTTTCTTTAATTGTATGAAGGATTTTTTCAATTATAATAAACATTCAAGAAGTGAAGTAAAGAACAGACCCGCAGTAGGTCCTGGCTAAAACATGAACGTTCAAGTGCTCCAATTTTACCTTCCAGCCTAGTGATAAATGTGTTTCACTGGAATGCAGGAAGACAGAATTTGAATTCCCCTTCTTTCCCAGAGGCTGGACTTCTATCTCTATCAAAGGATCTCTTATCAAAGCTCAGTTACAGAAATACAGCAACACAGCTTGCAACTCATATCTCCTTCACCTAAATGTGCAGACATGCAGCAGGGCCATCTGTCCACAGACAAGGTCAAACAACAAGAAAACACAAAGCACAGAAACCTCAGATACCTTTGCTTGGTCCCTCAGGAAGGTCCATGACAGAAGAGAGGGAACAAGGCTGGAATTCAGCCAAAACCAGGAGCTTCTGCATCTCATAAAGTGTTGTTAACCAGTTTGTCGAAGAGCCTACAAAAGATATGACAGTCCTACAATACCCTGACCACAAGTCTCAAGAGTAACTCTGACAATGTAATTATTCCCCCAAGCAAAACAAAGATATGTAAGAGAAGGAGCCCACTACCTCCTGTCTTAGAGGAATCTCCAAACCTAGTGATTCAAGGGGTCCCTCATCCCCCAGGTAGAAGGATGATTTGAATAATATTTCAGACCAAGGTCCTAAGATTGTTACAAAAAGGGGGGATGGGGGAAGGAAAAACCAGAAATAAATAGCCCCTTTAATTACTACTTAGAGAACAGGAACTGACCCTCTCCAGACTCCAGGAGCGAGTCATGACAGTGAGCCCCATCTAGGGAGACATCATTGAAATTTAGGCAGCACAACACTGAGTCCTTCTGCTCATCAAGCCTTCAGAGTTTGATTCAAGACTTATCGAGTCAATACAGAGTCACACTGATTCCAGTGAGCTAATTAAGTCTTGAGTACTCATGAGCTTTACTGTGACCTAATCCCCATTAGAGCTGTAATTGTACACATTGATTTATCATTTGATACTGAAATTGGTTAGACTCCAAGCAATAAACTTGTTCTGACAAGGTTCCTTTTTTTCTTTTTTAAACAAAAAATGTTGGTTCACAAAAATTAACCTTTTGGAGGACCATACAATTCTACTGAAATTTTTTTCTGAAGAAAATAACTTCAATAGCATTTTGACTCTCAAAATGTTTGTCAGAATGAAAGTTCAGCATTTTTTCTTATACTTAAAAACCACAGTGAAGTTAAAGTTAAAAAGTTAAAACATCTTCTCTGAAAGAGAATTTACAGCCCCTGGCAACTTTACTCCCAAGAGCTGGTGTAACCCACTGCTCTGCCTGTGTTTCATGTTCTCTTCCCTGTCTGGTCCACAGAGGAGGAGAGTCTACTGAAGTTGCCAAAAAGAAGCTTTTGCCAGAAGTCCCACCTCCTCAAAAGTTGTTCCATAAGCAATGGAAGTGTTTAAACCTGTTTTCCTATGATTTGATGCCCTGCAGCCAGATTCCCTCATGCCTAACAAGGTGCTAGACCTTCCCTCTCACGGCTTTCCTGTGTATGGGATTTTATTCTAGGCTCTATCCATGTGAATTCCTTCATGCCTAACAAGAGATGGAGTCAAACAACCTTTCCTCCTCAGAGGCTCTCAGGAAACCTGTCAGGATGCAAACTACCATCTCTGCAAACTCAGCAAGAAGAGATCAGTACATTTAGGACTCATGACAGGGCACAGGCAGGTGCATGCATACACACACAGATATACCCCCTCTGCACTCATAAGCCTACCTTCCTAAGGAAATCAGCCTAAAAATAACCCCACTTGGCTTAGGAGCAGCTACAGTTGCAATGTGAGTTGTGTCTCTGCTCCCTGTCAGTATGCATTAGAGTACTCCTTAATTTCATATTTCTGCGGTTTGTCTCAAAAGAAGATCTGGTATTTTTCCTATGATCCTTTCCTAGCTTCTTTATATTTTTACCACCCTGTATTCATACTGTTTTCTTTGTCAGAACAGTCCCAAGACTGCAATATAGGCTTAGACATTCTGCATGAAACTTCTGTGCATAAAGTACTTTATAAAAAATGAATTTTAGTAATTGCTAGAACAAGTACATTCTGTTTTTAACCTGCCGCATAGCTCCCTTTATAGGCAACTCAGGCAGAAAGCTACAAAAGGTAATTTAGCTGTTAACTGGCACAGTCTATATATTCCAGAAAAAATGCGCTGTCACTAAAACCCACTATATTTAGTAAGTATGTAGCAGAAGGAGTTAACAGAGGTCTTTTTTCCCCTTCACAGAAACTATTTCTGTAGACTTGATCTGGTATATGCAAAGTAACACATGCTAAAGACTTCTCTGCAAGTACCTTGGGTATTTTTTTTTAAGGAAAAAAAAAAGACATTCATATAGTAATATTTCAGATCTGCTGTATGCTCTTGATTTGAAAGTAACAATCAAAAGTTTGTACGTGTTCTTTCTCCACTGTCTGCTTTTAGCTGGCCACCTCCTCTCCAGTAGTGTCTTATTTGTGTTTCTCTGACAGCATGAGCCTCACAAAAAAATGCTTTTTTTGTCTTTCCATAGAGTAATGGTTCTTCATCTTCACTGAAATCCATTATAAGCTACTTATTTTCAACACATTCTGTAACACAGAACCTTTGCTCACAAGACAGACTTCTGGAAAAATAATAATCCTGTATAATACATCTAAATCCCTCCTGATCAGTAGTGTATTCCTGAATAGTATTCTATATTGAGCCAAATTTCCACTCCGAAGCACAAAATTTGGAGGGGGAAAGTTGAGCTGTCCAAGTGGCACAGACAGCATTTTACATCATTCCAGCAGCTCGGGAGCTCCTGCTTCTCCTCACTGCCTCAAGTTCAGGAGAGGGACATGGACAGAAGCTGAACTGCAGTGTTTGCTGAGCATCAGATTTCCTTACAGCAGACCAGAGCCCCCAAAATTTAATGCACCGCCAGGAAAGGTTCAAACACAGAGCACCAAGAAAGAAAATGGTGCAGTGAGCACCAAAGCCACTGTTTTTGTTTATGTTTGCCAGAGCTTTCAACTGTTTATCAGAATGGCAACAGATGGCACAAGGCAAACGCACGCACTTTTTCACAGTTTCCTACAAAACGAACAGATGTCTTCATTACATGCTACATGACCGCGTTTAACAAAATGTGACAAGAAGCAGAGGTAGAGAAAAATGGCATATCCCTTTTCTAACCTGAATTGCCTCTTGGCACAGATCTTAGTTGTGCCTGAGCATGGGACTGAATGCACGAGAGAGAAATGAGAGCATTTTTCACCTGTCTCTAATTCATCATATCCTGTACGCATGGAAAACAGAAGCAGAGACTTTGAGATGGTTTCATCTCTAAGGATCTCATGGCACCTCTCTGGACCAGTCAAGGCAGAGAGAGGAGATGTTTTCACCATCTCTCCTTAGGAATGTTTTCAGGGGGTGACAGTAAGCAGAGACTCTCCAGTACAGCCCATATGAACCTAGACAACTTTTGGCTCTGCTGAAGAGGACATGTTAGCCACAGTCAGTCCAATGCTGCTGGAGCCACAGAGAGCCTTGATATTGGCCAAGCTCTGCCCGAGCCTAAGCAAGAAGTTTCAGCAGACCTAAATGGTCAGAATGCTAGAGGATTCTCTAGTAATGCAAGTAGAGCACCATCAACAAAATAAATCTGTTCTGAAAGCAAGGCTCATGCTGGGTCAAATACTGCCTTTCTCTGCTCATCTGAGTAGCTCAGCAATTCAAGAAAACCCATGCCTTGCCACACAAGGAAAGACAAGAGCATGGAGGCCTGCTCTGTGCTAAAGATCGATATTTTCAACATTCATTTTTCCTAAGTGCTGCTCCAGAAATCAGAGAGACACCAAGTCCTTTCCTTTATTTTCAAATCAGCTGAAGAAGAAAAGGGGAGAAGTATTCACGTTTGGTGGGTAATGGGCACTTGACATCCACTCAGGTGTTCTGTAACTAGACACTCTTAGTACAGATTGGATCAGAGAAAGATCAGAGTAAAATCACGGTTGATGTGACAGTTTTACAATAGGGCAACAGACATTCATATATTTTATTTTGTTTCTGCTGAAGGGGACAAGGCCAACCATTTCAGACTGCTCTCCTAGTTATACCACATGCATAACTTGTTTACCCATGTGCATTTGTAGACTGTAAGAGCAGGGACAAAAGCAGAAAGGTCTGTAGCAAAGCACAGCCTTGGACATATTTCTTCCAGCTGGAAGCTTTGAATTGCTTCACTACAGAACTCTACTCCAGTGTCTCAAAGAAAACTTCAACTCTCTGTAATAAAACTAAAATCCATCTCCAAGCCAGGCTGTCACAACACAGGGTGAGGAAAAACCCACAGCAAACAGGACATTTGTGCAGGCACTTCTCTTTTGCCCACAATACAAATGGTTACAAAGAAAGAGACTGGATGCTGTCCCTCTTCTCCAAACAGGCCAACACAGGGGAAACTTTCATATTGTCACATGCTAGATTGCCTAGTCAGGGTTTTTCTGTGCCAGGGAGGCAAATCCTCTTTCCAACAGTATCAGCCTCTTCAAGTCCTGCTGGGTAAACCTCAAAACCAGCTTTCTCTCTGCACCTTTAAGGGCTGTACCGTCCCTATGAGGGGCTTTACACAGTCAAGGCTGAAAGCATATAAAAGTAGGCAGACTCCCTTATTGGGAGCCCTTGTCTGCCAGCCTAGAAGACAGAGCCCCAAGATCTTCTCCAGGTGATACCAGCTCACCTCAAAGGTCCTGAGATATCTGTGAATTTGCTCATATAGACAGTGTTGGCCTGCAGCATTGTGCAGGAGGCTTCATGAAGTCATAATCCAACAGGAAACCAAGAAGGCTCTAGAGTTCAGTGTTCTGCTAAAAGAAGTGATCAGCTGCACGTTATTTATCAACACCTATTTGCAATGATGAGCTGTCGGTCAGGCTGATTAACACAGCCCCTCACACTTACAGGATGGCATCCCTCAGCTGCACTGTGCTGTTCTCAGTCACACACAGGGTCGGTATCTGCACAATGCTGGGGCAAAGACGAACCCTAAAGGTTTTCAAGGGCCCCAGACCCACAGAGCAGCCGTCTGCTTATTGCTCCTCATTCTACCCTGTGAGAGGCACACCTGACAGCAAGTGTCCAACGGGAAAATAGTAACCTGTGCAATCACATAGAGGTTTATGCAAGGCAGTCCTCTTCTACACACCCATGGCTGTCAAAGTGACAGCCTTTGCTGATGGTAAAATACTCCCACATAAAATGAAGTATCTAAAACCCATTTAACATCAGGAATTACAGCCCAGGTAAATCCTTTAGATTACTTTTCAGATAACTTGTGCTTAGCCTAGCAAAACTCAGTTCTTGGGAAGACACCTACCAGATTTCTGCTCTGGAATACCATTTTCAGGAGTTGATCCTGTGCTGGTGGGAGGCCATAGGAGCTTTCCAAAGGATTTCAGCACACAAAACCAGGCCCTCTGGTAGCACCAAAAGCAGCAGCAAGAACAGAATGTATTTGCAAGATGACTCCCATGTCCTGAGGAAAGAAGAAATGGCAGGATGCAGAAAAGCAGGAATTCCCCCAAGCAGCAAGGAAGAAAACATTTCTCACATTTTTTAGGCAGGAGCACTCTCACCATTCTTTCAACCATTATCTGACTTTAATGACTGGCTTCTCATTGTCTTAGTGGCTTGCAGAATTTTCTCCTCCCTTCCCCTCATCTCCACCTTACTCATTCACTTCGAAGATTTCATCTGCAGCTGCTCACAGAAGTATTGTCTATGTGGAAAACAGTGAGTGTTAAATACAAAGTTCCTTGTGGAGCTACTGTCCTCAGCAAACCACTTCTCACAAACCTTATGTTCCTCACCATTCTCTGGGCCTCTTCCTAGTGGCATCTGGCAGCCCCTCCAGCGATAAGAGATCACATAGGGTCTCATTAGCAGTGCAAGGCACTTCCCAGCAGGGGCTCTGTGCATCAATGGCTGTGACGTCCTTAGTATTTATGTCCTGAAAGAAAGTGTAAAAATACAGGCAGCGGTGACACAGAACACTTCCTGCATGTGACTCCAAAATCCATGGCAATAGTCTCACCTACTGCATAAAAAGGCAGAAACCCAAATCTATCCTATGGCCAATTGCTTTTCTATGCATTTGAGAGCACACGCAACCCTGAAAACTGTTCTTAACTCATATACCACTTCACAGGATGTTGAAAGTTCAACTATTTCAGCAACATTCAAAGATTAAAAATCTTCTTTCCAGTGTAAGGAAGCAGGGGGTTTGAAACTAGATGATCTCTAATGTCCCTTTCAACCCAAACCATTCTATGAAAAGCCAAATATAACAAGAGACTTCAGATGTCTACACTGAGTGGCTAATTTCTGGATGTGTCTAAAACTGTGATTTGGGTGTCCTTTCTACCCAGCCCAGAAGTCACTGTGCATCTTATTTAAGCCAAAGATTTCACTGGAGTCTCTGTCTTCTTCTTGGCTTCTTCAAAGAGGGCCAAAGAAGGATACAGTCATTGCAAATCATGTTTTTCAAATATAAAAGTACTGATTAAAATATTCCAAAAGAGGACATCCAGGTTTGAGATTCTCTATAGTCCAACAGTACACATTCGGTTCCTCTCTTCACCCTAGATGAGTTTCTTTTCCACTAGGCTGGTGTCTCTTCCTGGTGGAGCTATTTACATCTTACTTATTTTGCCAGAGCTCACAAGTGATGCACGGAAAAGACCCCACAACTAGGTAGTTGTAGAGAAGGTAGGTTTATTCAGCATGCTGGGTGCATGGGGGATTGGTCCACCAAAGACATGCACACCTGTCTGTGCTCACAGGCTTGCTTAAATGCAGCTACAATATGCATATTCATTATTTCCTTATACATATGCATTATTTTATTAGAATGGGCAGGCTTATTCTAATCAGTTCCGAGAAATAATTTCCATTTTCTCCACCCTGCGCTCCTCCCATCTGAGTTTGCGCACTGGTTTCCATTTTTCCTGGGCCAGGGTCTTCGGGGGTCTTGGGGATGAAGATCGTGGGTCTTCCTCGCTGTGCACTTTTCACCTTGGCTCAAAAAGTGGTTCAAACCAGTTTAGTTGAAAACGCGAACTGGTCTAATGAGCAAACTTCTATAGTTATCTTATTTTCTTGACATGTTTCCTGATTTATCTTCAGTTGCATATGGTGTCCACTCTAATTTAGACACCTCAAGGCTGGGCACTGATACTTTTATGCTTGTAGCTAATCAGGGCCTCAGCCATGCAGTCTATCTTTGCAAACTTTAGCAAAAGCTCCCACAATCATTTCTGTTAACCCTTTCAGTGTTAGCTCCTTATTGATATATCAGTCCCCTCTAAGTGTTAGTTCCTTATATCAGTTAGTGATACATTATATCAGTTATTGATATCTTATATCAGTCCCCTTTAAGTGTTAGTTCCCTAAATCACAAGAGTAACAGGACCAACCTACAGGCAAGCCAGGAAGCACAAAGAGCTCTGACAAAGAGGCCCTGCCATCACTGACATCATTCATACCATCTGCAAAGAGACCCTTTGATGTTCAGATTATACCTCTGCAGCACTAGAAGCTGGCTTTGTTGTTGTTTTAAAGCAATTCATCTGTACAACTCCACACACTCTAATTGATCCACTGAAGAAAATACATGCAATCTGGCTTTTCCTTCAACAGCAGGTAACAGCATTTTTCCCTAAACACAGGAGGGTAAGCGTCTCTGGCATTGCAATCTCATTTGTAGAAAAATCAGAAGGCTAGCTAGCTTGAATTATGTGGACACAGAACACACTCCTGGAAGGAAGACCACCACGAGCACCCTGAAGCAGTTTCTCCTTCAGAAATCTGACCTTAAACTCCAATTCCACTTCTCCAAATATACTGTGCCCTATGAATTGTCATCGGCTATAGAGAATGAGAAAAGAGCATCCAAAATTTGTTACATCTTTTGCTCAAAGATCACTGCATAATGAAGAGAAAGGCCAAATCAGACAGCAGGTCTTCCGTAGACTGAGCATTTGCTTACACACCAGAAAAGGAGCTCACAAGACTATGTTTAACACCATCTGGGGATCCTTCCATACAATATTACCATCAATAATAACAGAAGCCTAGCTACAGATTGTTGTACTCTGTGACAGCTAAATATATCAGGCCTAACTAGATAACACAGGCCAAAAAGCAAAAAACTGCACACACAAGGGAATGCTACCACAAGGGCCAGGAAGATGAAAAAAACCTGCAAATGAAGTGTGAGGATGAACCTGGATTGAAATCACAAGTCTCAACACCATAACTGAAGTTTAGGAAAGGTCAGCTCTAAATAAGGAACCAGATTTGAGCTGCACAGCTGGGGTCTCTCTGTGACTCAAACCACAGCACAGGCTCCAAAGGCTCCTCAGAGCGAGGAAGAAGGCACTGGGGAATTTACCTCAGCTGGTATATATCAGCCCAGCTCCATTGACTTCAATTAGCATGATGTTAAATCTTCAGTGTTGACTTCAATGGGATTACAGTGATTTACATCAGCTGAGGCACTAACATTTCACTTTTAGACAGACTCTGCTATAGCATCTTCATTAGTGGAAATTCTATGTAAAGAGAAGAAAAGGAGATACACTCTGCTCTTACATCCCCAACTACCTTCTGTAATGGGCATATCACAAATGCAAGAGATAGACTGGCAGCCAACTATAATTAGCTCCATTTTGCTGCAGTTCAATCTGTGGTTACAATTACCCTTTCTTTGCTATAAACATCCAGCTAGGAATTGCTGGAGCCACTCCTTCCCCTTCCTGCCTCTCCTCCTTATTTAACAGCTCTAAACGCAGGTTTTCATAAAGGCAGAAAGTTCTTGCCCTTTCCTGCACACACACAGCTGGCAATTACTGCCAGCAGCCAGCCTTCCCACTTCCCAGCTCCCCCTTCCTGTCTGTTTCCCCTAAATCTGCAAACACAAGAACAACTATCATTTCACTGGATATTACACGTGTATCCCAGGTTTGAACGCTACAGGATTCTTAAATTCAGTAAACTGTGAAATGTGCACCAAGACACTGCAGTCCTCCCACAGGTTGCGTTGCCAGGTGGTGTTGGAAAACAACATGCTGGTTCCTCTTAGATTCTAGCTGAGCCACTGCTTGTTAAACATTGAAAATATTATCTGAAACACCCAAATATGGTCTTTTGAGGAATGCAGGGAAGGCATCCATAACTCCTGCTTCTAGGTACTCAATCTCAGTGCTGTGCTTAGGCTGCTTTACAGTCAGTGGAGACTTCAGAGATGATTTAAGAGCTAAACTAGGAGTTTACCTCTCCCCAGGAAATATATAACCTGCCTAGGCTCATAAACTAGGTACCTGTATTAAAAGCCTAAAGATGGTATGAATATTCTCAAAATACCTGTAGGTTCCATTTCCCCCCGAACCCTTTTTCTCGCCTGACAACATGAATCAGTCAAAGTGAGGAACTCTGCTCGTCCAGGGTTCTCTTAAAACACAAAGACCTTGAAATTTGTACAGCTGTTGAGCATCAGGTTCTGCTGCCCAGTACCAAGGCTGTGTTTTGGGTGGAATTACACAAATCACAGACTTCACATTTCCTGGTCAAATTGCAGTGGTTTCACACTGATCTGAAATAAAAGTGTTTGAATGTCTCAGTGAAATAGTCTATTTAAAACATTTCTTTTAGCCTGAAACAAAGGATTTCTTTCCAATGTTTTTTTTAAAATTCATGTTTTGTTACAATTTACCACTAGATACCACTGCAACTCACAATGTTCAAAGGTTTAACTTAAAAATTAAGCAGTTTAACTTAGAAAGAATTCTCTTATGAATACTTTTTGATTTGAAAGTATAAGAGACCAAATGCAGTTCTGACTGACAAACATGTCCAGTTTCCTCAAAATTTCATTTTTCAGTCAATAAACAGGATGTTTAAATGACAAACATCCCACTCTAGTTTTGGTGTCTGTGAAAAGTACACACATGTGTCCCAAACGTCCTCCTTAAGCTGTGGTCAAGCACAGCAGATTTCCTACCAATTACTGGTCCTCTGAGGACTACTTTGAAGAACTAAGTTCCTCTAGGACCCAGCCAGATGTCCTTCAGAAGAAGAGTTGATTTAACACAGAGAATGCCAAAAATCATATTCTGTCACCTTTTCATGGCTTTTTTGCATTCTTGACTGATAACATCATGTGTAAGCTGCAGTATAAAAATACCTCCTTTACTGGGACTGGCTGTGACCTTGCTACAGGAAAGGTGTAATAATTTCTCTTTGCACACACACTTTACAATCTGTGATGCCTCAGATTCTCCTGTTTCCTTTTTTCCTCTTATACCTTCCTACCCTCAAGGGCCTAATATCCAGTCACTTTCTTGGCAAATAACAAGAATCATTCTCTCCATGGATACAAATCTCTCCTTTCTGGTAATTAAACAATATTTTCACTTAAAGGAGTGTGAAGGATGGATTAAAACTGACTGAGGAAGGAAATAAAAGTGCACACTACTTAGAAGTTGAAAAGTATAGCTCTATAGGAAAAGATTCATATTCCCTTACATGAAATGTATTCTTTCCTTGTGTATACTGTACAGCAGTTGTCATTTCACAGTATTGGGGTTAAGGCTCTCACTCCCCAGCCTTTGGTCATCATCTCCTACAGAGCTATTAAGCACAGGAAAATGCCATTTTATCTCAAATATAACTTTTGTCTGGAGTGTTTCCCAAGTAGTTTATGGATGGATGAATTTACTTCTCCTAGGAAAACGTCATTGAAATCTCAAAGATGCACTGTCCACTTTGGATCCTACAGTTTCACTGATACTCTTTATTTCCTCTGTAAGCTTCCAGTTCTCAGGACTTTCCCTTCTTCCCTCCTCCTCCCACAGACCTCCCAGATTTTTCTTCTAGTTTTGCATCATGCCACTTCCCAGTTGTGATTTGCACAACACATTCTTACTCTGACATATTTCTAAGCCTCAAACTAAAGGAAAACAAAATTTAATTTTAACCATACAACTGAATTTAGCTCTTCTGGAGGTGTTTAATTTAAGTCAAATCAAAGTGGGACATTTTGGCCTTCTTGCAAGACAGGCAGCTGCAAATGACGTCAAATACCACCATTCAGCAGCTGCACTGGAAAAAAAAAAAAAAAAAGAATATGGAGTTATCAATAAAATTGTCAGAGACCAGGGAGAGAAAAGGCATGGACAATAGTCAGAGAGCTCTCAGTTTGTTAAAAATCACAGGTGAGGATAGGGAAAGCTTTAGGTGGCTGGTCTCAAGTGAGATACTGATCTACAGGAGTAGTTTAAAAATAATGGAATTTTTATTAAGTGACACCATTCTAGTTCCTCTTACTTATCTTTTTTCTAGTTAAATACTGATCACACTTCCAGGTTGTGAGACAGAGAGAAAGAAATCCTACAGCCAGTTGGTCACATGTCTCCAGGAAGTTGGGATTTAAGGAAAAATATTAGATATTGTGGCAAAACATGAGGGTTTTGTCTCAAGTGTAGGTTGGATGGTGCCCTGAGCAACCTGATCTAGTGGGTGATCTCCTTGCCCATGGTGAGGGGAAGCTGGAACTAGATGATCAAGGTCCCAAACCATTCTGTGATTCTGTGATTCACTGAAAGTGCATCCATGCAAAGCTCTGAAGGAGCTACACTATAATAGCAATGAAGCAAAAAGAATTGTTATACTGTCCGTATTTTCTAACCTGAAAAGGAGTGGAGAAAGACCCAGAGCTTGACTTTCTCCTCTTAAAAATCACTTGTTCTTTTAAGGTATCGTCTTTCGCTCAAGCTTATATATCCCTTCTTTTGACTTCTACTTTCTTATTTTCCTTGTTCCTTTCTCAGTGGTCTCTCTCCAACTTCAAAAGTGATGTTTTTCCTGCACTCCTGGCTGTCCAAGGTCCCAGCCTGTGGAGCCAAGACAGCTCCCACTGCCATTGCCAGACCTTCCCACCAGCTGTGGGAGAGCCTGGGGCTGTGCACTTAACCTCCTTTCCCCTTTAATAAACCTTAATGACCTTCTATGTTTACTCTGACAGAGAAATAAAGGATATTCATTATTAGGCAAATGTTGGCTTCACCCTATGGACAGTTATATCTTTATTTAGCAGACCTTTAATGACACAAGAAATTAATATAAAGTTTGTTTTTTAAGGTTGTATATCAAACATTTACCCAAGGGCTGGAGAATGGTAATCCAATGAACTGCATGAAAGCACTAACAACACTAAGATTTTGTTTACATCTAAAGTATCTCTTTAGACTTGACTGCTAAGTCAAATGTTTTAAAATTCTTGATTATAATTTTTTTAAAGTGCCCATTCAAAGAATCTCTTCTCTTTCTTTAATCCTTGACTCTGTGTTTCCTATTCAACATTTTTAATGGCCTTTTTTCTAATACCGCATTCACCTCAAGTGACATTAAGCTGATGTAATAGAACCATTTTAATCAGTAACAATCAATTTTATTACTATGAAAACCTTAGGGACAGAACGTTAAATACATACCATGTAATTAGTTTTGATAAAACAAGCCTTCATCTTAGCAAATCAAATATAATGAAAAGGAAATTTAACAGCTATAAAAATCTATGCCATAAAGTAGGTGTGAATATGCATGCTCAGTATGCAGCAGTATAGAACCATGTTTTATTTCATCCACACGCATAATGCACGTGATGGCAAAGATGAATTCTGGAAAGTCTTCAAGAATGAAGGAATGCCCCAAATGTTCTTTTATAGAGAATATCTACTTTATATGCTTGGTTTATAAGCTACAACAGTGGCTGAATCTTAGGCGAGAGCTCAGCCTGCGAGGAGGCTGCAAAATCACTTAATGAATGCACTTATTGATGCAATGAAACCAAGACGAAAAGCAGTACTGAGGAAAGCAGAGTAAATATCCACTACCTAGACAGTGATAAAAACAGAGTTTCTATCTCTGTATTTATTCACAGTGTAATTAATATCTGACATGTTTCTGCATCCTCTATGTCACCAAGGCTGGAAGTGTTTACAAACAGCCATTAGTCCTGTGTCAGAAGAGCAGGCTGGGCACACAACAGCCTTCCCTGTAGGCACAGACCAATATTTCTCCAGCAACCAGGAATTCCAACTGAGGTCACTAGCAGCATGCAGGCACTTTGTCCTGTTTCTTACAAGGACTATGTTCCTGTGCAGATCATGATACTCCTCGAGCAGGAACACTTAACAGGACTGAAGGGATTTGGTGGCAAATTTTTCTTTTCATTAGCCAGGGGTTGTTTCGTTTGAAATTGTTTGGAAAATATAAATAATGTTTTCACACTTCATAATCATCCACTAGGGGCATATTTAAGTTGCAATTCATCAGCCTGGAGTTTTACCACACAGAACGTAACACAAGCAACAAAAACAGTCTCTGAGACACCATCTTTCCAGCCAGGATTCAGCAGGACTTCTCTCCTTAATTTCTTGGCCAGGTGACCTCCTGGTCCTTGGGAAGTCTCCATCCATTTTTCAGATAGCCATTAAGATTATTTTATACTATTCCACCCCAGGGGAACTGAAGAACTTCACCAAAATCCAGAACAATTGAAAATATTTTTCTCTCAACAGAAAATTGGATTTTCTACTAAGCTTAAAATCTCTTCAAGGAAAATAGATTGCTTCAGAAAGTCTTCTGATTTTAAATCAGTTTTCCCAGAGCAGATTTTGATTCAATATTTTCAAGGGGTTCACCTCAAAAAAACTAAAGCTTCAAAACCAAAAAAAAGTCCTTACAACTTCCCAGGAAAAAGTTCTTCCCTAAACAATGTCTATAAAAATTACATTTACTACTTTCCACAAATCTTGCAACAAAAACTCCAAAGATCTCCTGACTAGGTCTACTCAAGCATTTCAGGCCACCACAAGCTCCTGGTCTGTCTCACTCTTCCCCACATAAATCAGGAACCACATTGTAGCCAGGAGGCTGTAAAACTACATCTGATGGAGCTCTTCACATCGCATCAAAAATACCTTTGCATCAACAATCCACTGCAGAAACCAAGGGCTTGATGCAGCTGAGGTCTTGTGTCCTCAGAGCTGAGGGAATCCCACCCAAGCCTGGGGAGCTGCAGCCAGTGCACACTTCCAGGTTTAGGAATGACTTGAGATGGGTTTTGTCAGAGTTAAGGAGATGGGGTTTCCTGAGGCTCTGGCTCTGGGGTATGGCATCCGGCAAATCACTCCAGGGCAGAAGAGCCTTGATCTCCAAGTCATGGCCATGGGATGGGACTTGGGACCTTCAGTGCCAGAGGTTTCAAACTGTCTCCCTGCTGCTGACCCAGCCTTTGGGCTAAGATCCCTTCTTGCCCCAGAGCTGGTGGTCCTGGGACACCAGGGCAGCAGCCCTAGTCTGATAGAGAGCTGGGACTGTGAAAGACTGAGCAGCACTGGCACCAGTCCAGCCACAATTCCTGAGACACAAGCAGCTGCTACCAGCGGCAGAACTGACAAGACCATCGATTTCCCTGAGAAGCTGAAGCATCTGGGGAGCATATTTCATTTTGGAAACACTGTGTATTGATGTGCCTAAAACAGCCTTTTCTTAGGTTTTCTGGTTCATGTGAAGCAAAGAGGAAGGCTTGTTTTAAACTGAGAGTGAAAAAAACCCTACCATTTTCTGCCACGTGGAAACCCTGAGGGTTTAGCTGTCTATATTTGGCATCCTCTATGTCTGATGCAGGAAAAGAATTGGGCTGAGAATCCTGCAGGATCAACCTGACCCATCTCTCCACTGTGCCTTGTTATCCTTTTGGATGGGGTTGCTCAGAGCCTCATGTAGGCCAGGTCAGCTCCATCAAATGGGATGAAGAGGTACATCCTCAGCCTTGTATTTCTCTGAACTAGTGGTGACTCATGCACAGGGACAAAATTTTCTCAAGTCATTGCAAGTCCCATAAGCCAAAAATACGTGTTTGAAAGGAACATTTAACACTCAAAAGTGAATCCCTGATTCAAGGTGACCTTGCAGTTTTTATTAATGCTTTGATCACCTCTATGTCTATGAAATGACATGATTTGATTACCATGTGTTACATCCTCACATTTACTCATACCTCAGAGGGCCTAATTTGTGCCTCTGATGTATTTCTGAAGTAATTTCTATGGAAAGATATTTTTTAAATTCCTTTAAGTGTATAAATTGTATTATTAATTCAACATACTACTTTTGCTCCATTGTTCTGGGGTTTTTTTTCCTTGCTGTTACAGTACGTGAGAGGAAATTTAAGCTGATGAGCCAGTAGGAATGTATCACCTCTGTATATCACTAAAAGAAACATTCTGTTTCCAGTGTGAACCATGTAAAAATAGGTGCTTAAATTCCTGCAGTTAGATACTTCAGGATGAAAACCCTGGTTCTGCCAGAATCAGTAGCAATATTCTTACTGATTTGAATGGTGTAGAATCAAACCTAAAGAGTGATGACAAGGCATCTCTGTTTGACACGTTGGTCCCTGCTGTTATCTGTGCAACACATGGAGTTTGTTGATATCTTAATATGCATAAAATATTCATTGGCATTTTCATGTGTGTCTGCATATGTACTGCAGCTGGATGAACAAGTCATCATTCCAAGATCTTAACCTTTTGTCTGATCACAAATTACCAGCCAAGGCAGTGATTTTCATCACTTTTATTCTATTTTCCTTAAATGTGCAATGGATTGGTTTAGGAATGCAGGCTGTATTTTGTAACCAGTTCACAAATAGTCTGTTCATGTCTGCCTTGATCCAGGAGAGAACTTCAAACTGCCCCCAGAAGGGCTTACACAGGACTTAAACTATTTCCTTGCATAGTGACCTATGCATGCTGGCTGGACACGACAGCACACTCACCCAGCTCTGTAACAGACCTTACAAATCCCTCACGGGGTCCAAGAATGGAAAGGTTGTACAGGGGAGAGTGGTAACCTACCTCCATCAATGGCCTACAGCAGATATATAGAGAAGAATTCTAAAACAGGATATTACAGCACTTCAGGAACTGATCATGCACATCACCAGCAGCCTGAGCCTCAGACTCCCAGCAGCAGAAGTGCTTGAGGTGCTTTGTTGGTGTTTACTAACTCTGCATGGATTTCTTTTCCATTAAGATGTTCAGTCTCCTTACAAACTCATATGAAATCCCAGCAACTAGAACAGCCCACAGCAAGGAGTTCCTCAGCTTCACATCATGCTACATGAGAAGACACTGACTTTTGATACACACACTACCCAAACAGGAATGAGAACAGATTAGGCTGTAAAAAGTCTTAGGAAACGTTTCAGACTCTTGAATGGAAAAGGTTACTGTTTCTCTGTTAAAGCAGTAGAAATAACACACTGTCACAGGTGAGGGACAGGGCATGGCCCCAACTTTGTCACTGCCCATGGGTAGATCCATGCTCTCACTCTTTCCTTATGAACTCTCTATGTTACAAGTAAATTTCAGAAAGGCCATAGCATCATTTATCGTAGAAGCACTCTCATGGATAATTATTTACTGTATATTTGCTACAATTTCTCCTTCCTGCAGAAATTATGGAGAGATAAAACCTCCCTTGCTCATCTGTTCACAAATAAACCAATAAGCCAGGCTGCAATTGTATACACTAGAAAATCAATCACTGATATTTCAGTTGGTTTAGCTCATTTGGAAGGACATACACGGAATGTATTTGTGCTGTATTTGCCTAATTCTAATATACATTCACGTGCCTTTATACATTTTCATGTCAAGATACGGTAATTAGATCTATGAAATACAAACAGCCAGAGTTTTACGGTGTTCTTCCCTTCCTCCCCAACACTCCTACATTAGTAACTAGAAATAAATATTCACCAACATGTGGAAATGGGGTACAGGAAGGCTTTAAAAATGATCTGCTGATTTCTGTAGCTGGTAGCTGCCAAACCCTCTCAAGGAAAACTTAGAGGATTTACTGTATAGAGGTGACCCAGGATGCTACTCCTTAATTACCAGTAGATAATGTGACATGTCACAGCACAGCTGTGGTGGCACTGTAATAGACATCTGTCTCCAGCCAGCACCACCCTAAAAGAGCAGTTTTCACAATAGATGTTACATCCCTCTGAAAAGAGGAGCCAAAGGAACAATGTTTATGGCTTCATCGTGGGTAAAAGAGCAAAAAGAAAGGGTAATACCCATGCAGCACCTTTATTATGTGGGATTTGGCTGAGACTAAGAAATATGATGAGGCAAACACTTTTGGTAGCTGAAATGCTGAGATGTTCAAATTAGCCATGTTTGTTTTAAAAAGGTCTTCAAATAAACCTGGGATGAATTACCTTCTGATCAGAATCCAATGTCATTCTTTTACCCTTAAAACACGGACACACAATAGATTGGAGGGAACTGCTGTAAGCACGTCCAAAACCCAGGGGTGTGTGTGTGTATGTGTGTTTATTACTAGACAAAGGAATTATTATTAGAAAACAGTTCTTGCTTTTTCAAGGAGTCCTGGCTCGTGAACCCCTCCACCAGGAATCAATATGCAAATGCTGATACAGATGTTACCAAGGTACAAGCAAGATCAAAGCAATGCTTGCAAAACTCGACTCCACTTCTTGGCAAAGGTGCTGATGGTGGAGAGGGATTAAAAATAAGTAGGGCATAATAATTCCAGCATGAAACTCCACTCCTTACGGGTAATGCACCAACCCACACAAAAGATTGCTGAAATGCTGAAACCAGCTAGACTGGCAGGGCTGATAGGGAAATAGAGGCCACCACACTGGAACTTCAAACAGGGTCAGATAGCACAGGGATCTGCATGCTGGGGCAGGGAAGGTAAGAGGATAGCAGAAGATCAGATAGCAGGGACTTTACAGCTGGCCTGCTGCCAGCAGACAGGTCAGAGGCAGAAAAGGGCACCGTGAAGGAGAAGAGGGAAGACATTGTCCTACAGCAAAATGCATTACTTGGGTTCTTTCAGTTCTCTGAAGGCTGTCATTCAAGCTACCTTCAGAATGCAAAAGAAAAGGTACCACCACCATTTTAGTTGTCTGGTCAGTCTAGATTCAGGGAAGGTTTCTTTCCTTGATATTTACTAAGTCTTGCTGGTCTGGATCCCCAGTGCTTTTAACATCATCAGTAATTGACGGTCAGACTAGATGACCTTGAAAATCTCTTCCAACATTGATGATTTTGTGCTTCTGTGATAACTGCACACACACTGTATCAAAGAAGCAGTACGCCATCCACTTTCATCAGAAGGTTGTTTGCATCCCAACAGATTCCAAACTCCAGTCAAAACACAGAGACTGAAGATGTTCCCCCTAGTAAAAGCATTCATTATAGGTCTTCTGGTACAGCCTCAGAGGTGTGAGCATGAGGCAGGTTTTCAGGAAGACATGTCTTTGAAATATAAAATTCAATAAATAAATCTCACACACACAGAAATGCAGCTGGAAACACCCCACAGCTCTTCTTCAGGTCTGAGACAGAAGCAAAAACTTCAGGCTAAAAGGATTCTGAAACAAATGTCCCCAGGTTCACCTAATTGTGAGTATCACCTTGCCACCCACTCTTTGATAAATGCATGACAATACTCAGAGCTGCCTGAATGACAAGCTAGATTAAAAGGCGGAAGGTGAGAAAAATTTAGAGTACAAAAAAAATTTAAGTCATATTAAACAATTCTCCTTTTGAGTTGAAGGTCTCTTAGACCAAAGTGCTCCCAGCAGTTCTTACAAGGAGTAAGAATCGGGTCTGCTGCCTTTTAAACAAGAGGTCAGGAAATAAACGTACGTTGCACCCTTCATGTTTCTCCTCTCATTGTTCATATAATAATGAGCAGACCCTGTCACAGGACCCAGAAGATTACATTTCCCCTCTGTTACAGAAAGCATAGAGCAATGGTTTTACATTACCATGTAGGGTTCAGGACCTGTGTTAAGAAAAGTCTATTAGGAATGCACACAGACAGGAGATTCCAATTAAGCAGCAGAGGAAAGAAAAAAATAATTTAAAAGGCTGGAAAAGAAACTGCAGAATTTTGGCTCTGAGTCTTGGTTTCCTGGAGAACAAGAATCCTTTCGGCTGGTTGTTCCCCAGATGAAAATGCAGAGCTTTTTGCACATTAACAACAGCACCAAGAGTGATGCTGAACACGTGACCATCCACTATTTCCAACAGAAATGAAAATCAGCCTCCTGTGTGACTTTGCACAGAAAAGTCAATGAAACTTATTGACTGATTTAATTCACCTAAACAGGAAGGTCAGGGACTCTGCTCACAGACAGCTGAGTTTGGATCACACCTGGTAAACAGGAAGGGCAGGGACCAGTGTGACAAACCCAAACTGGGTATGCTGGAAACTAGCAAGCAAAATAGCAACAGGATGGGTCTGTCACCACTTTGCAGACTACCTTATCCAACACAAGTCCCATGAGGACAGGTGACCTGACAAGCATGAACTCTAACACACAGACTATGATACTCATCCCCTCCTTTTAGTCCATGGTCCACCACAACAAGGCTGACATTTTGTCCTGACCTTGAAAGGAAACTGTCCCAGGAAAAGCCTCTGACAGTAGCTCTCAGCTTCAGCTTTATACAGAACACTGGCTAAAGATCAAAACCGCCCTTCTTGTTCCCTGTTCATGCATCTTCTCCTTTTTATTTTTAATGTATTTTCTACCTTTTCTTTTATGTTCTGTTTAGCAGATAAAAGAGAAAACATCTAGTTTAGATGGCCAATACTGGTCATTCTCCAAAGCTACTGTGATTTTGTGAGATGCAGGCAACATCGCAAAAATTTAGAAAAAGTTGTACCAGGTTCAGGTAAAAATTCTTCACTGTCAAGCATTGGAACAGGCTGCCCAGAGAAGTGGTGGAGTCACCATCCCTGAAGGCATTTAAGGCATGTAGATGTGGCACTTGGGGACATGGTAAAGGGTCTGAAACACAAGTCTTATGAGGAGCAGCTGAGGGAACTGGGGGTGTTTAGCCTGGAAAAAAGGAGGCTCAGGGGTGACCTTATCACTTTCTATAATTATCTGAAAGGATGTTGTAGCCAGGTGGAAGGGTCAGTATTTTCTCTCAGGTAAGAAGTGACAGGATGAGAGGAAATGGCCTTAAGTTGCACCAGGGAAGGTTTAGGCTGGATGACAGGAAAAATTCTTTAATTAAATGGACTGTTTAACATTGGTTGGACCGCCCAGAGAAGTGGTGAGGTCACCATCCCTGGAAGTGTTCAAAAAACATTTGGGCGTGGCACTTGAAGATATGGTTTAATGGTGAACATGATGGTGGTGCTGGGCTGACAGTTGGACTTGGTGATCCTAAAAGTCTTTTACAACCTTAATGTTTCTAGGATTCCATGATTCTTATATTCTTTATATTTTATATTGCAAGTACCTTTAATTTTGTCATTTCCCATGCCTTTAAGAAAAGGTCTGATGGTGACTGTTTGAGCCAGAACTCAGCAAGGGGAAGTCTTTGAACTCAAAACCTATACCTGATGTAGGTGTTTAATATTGCACAAGTGGCAGAATTCACATTGAACCCTCTGAGACACTGGGTCTTTTCCATATTTTCAAATTAAGCACACCACATTCAGGTGCACCCCTCAGTGATCTATGGCTGACTGAAACCCCTGTTTACCACATAACCAGCTGGTATTGCCAATGCTTTGTGTCCAACCACCAGCAGCCACAGCTCTAAGTGTTTGTCTCTGAGAGGCCATCATTTGTCGGAGCACACAAAAACCCCAAGGTAACACAAGTCTTGCACCAAGGTAATGCAGGACTCGGAAGCCTCAGATTTCCCAATCCTCCTCCTCACTGCTCTGCAAACACAAGCCCAGGGTACAACAGCAAAGCATTGTGCAAGTAGGACACTCTGCAGCACAGAAATGGCAATGAGAGCACCATGACCAGTATCAGTCTGGAGCACACACCAAAACATCCTGGCCCATTTTACAGACTGAGAAGAGCACAGGGGCTCAGAGCTTTGCTTGCATCCCTCTGCAAACTGTGACATGAGCAACCCAGGGCTCGTAACAGGAGCAGTAGTGTTAGCATATACTCCCCAGTCATCACGTGATGCAGAGTCTAAATTTTGAAAAGAGAAGAGGTCACAGCCTTTACAGCATCCTCCCTAAAGCTTCACTTGGCAGGCAATCAACAGCAGTGCTTTTGAAGAGTTACAAGGCCAGAAGCTATGAAGGGAGGCAGCTGCTATTCCAGACAGGAACACTACAGATGAGCAGGCTCTGTGCTTCACCTTCCTGTGCCAGTCAGTGCAGGGATCTTGCAAGGGAGGCTTGCAGGTCCCGTGAGTATAAAACTTTAAACTGCTATTTGATCATGCACTCCATCTGCATACAAACCTGTTCATGGCTTCAAAACAAGAGCTACACATGTCCTGACTACACAATCAAGCTTTATACACAAAAGATGAGTTAAAAATTAACTGTACTGGAAAGAAGAGAAAGGGGGTCACCTGGCCAAGCTGTGAGCACAGGACCAAACCACTCACAAGTAAACTTATGATACATATGTGGTCACATATGTTCACTAGCTGGAGCAGGCCCCTGCCCTCCAAGCAAAGGAGAACAGATGTCTCTGAAATCAAATCACCTAAATGACCTCTATTTTTTGGACATCACCTTTTTTCCCTTGCTGCCAGATTTGAAAGTCCAATATGCCAGGATAATATCCTCTGCGTGCATGGAGGCTTTCAAAGTTGCAGCATTCGTCTCTTAGCAACCACAGAGGCTTGAAGGATCTTTTTTTTTTTTCCCTCTCTGATACCCACTGAGTCATGTCAATTATTTAAATCTCCCCAAATAAACAAAAAGACCAGATGTTCCCTCCATTCTCCCACCCCAACCACATAACACAAAAAAGATAACTCCATGGAAGGGTTAACTAAACACTGTTACCTGGCACAGAAGGAACAACCCAGTCTGTATCCTTCTGTCCAGCAGCACTGACTCCAGGGCAAGCGATACCTACAGGTGCTCAATCTTGTATGAGAAGTGACAGTGCTGGGAGAGAAAGGAGAAACAATGTGCTGAGATCTGAGACTCATACTCCCTCTAACTGTGGTGCAGATGGCCTGGGCAGTTAAACACAGAGGTCCTGGTTTATGGTAGATATCCATGAGTAGACATAACTCAAAGCTGGGAGGAACAGTGCTTTGGTAAGGACGTGGGCACTGCAGAGCGATGGGCAAATGTCATGCATGGAGTGCCACACTTTACTCCCAGGGGAGGAGTAGCAATATGTTTCTTGATGTAAGCAGCAATTTAACCAAGTTTGATAATAAAAGTGGATTAACAAGATTTGATGGCAAGGTACACTTGAGTATTTACTGCATAGAGGTAATAAAACTGTCAGGGAAACCCTCCCGTTACATCATGAGGTACGGAAAGGACCCCCTTCGGCTCTAAACAACTTCTCAGAAGGGAGTTCAGGTGCAACTTGATCCAGACAAACCTAGACTTTGTCAATGGTTTAAGTCTAATGGATTATATGTGCACAATCAATCCTTTATAACATTCAACTAAGATTTCAAAGTTTAGCATGCTATTAATCACTTACCAAGAATCTGCTGTTGCAAGGAACCTCTCAGCCTCAAGGAGTAACCCAGAGCGGTGTCCCTCCTCAAGGGAAGATCAAGAGACCCTGAGTTGCCCACTGTTTATGGAGTAATACAATTGACATCTGGTTCACCATTCCAGCCAGTCCTTGGCTGCTACATTGCCATCCATACCCACCAAGGTCCAGAGTAAGCTGTATCCAGCCATCACAGCACCACTGATCATCATGGCATACAGAGAGGCAGAAGATCATGGGAGGAGAGACTCCTGTACAGCCAGAGCCAGGGAGCAGCAAGAGATGGCTGCCTCCTCAGGCAGGAACAGCCCAGGAGCCAAGGGTGACCCAGCCCTGCTCTCACCAACAAGCAGAGTCCCAAAGAGTCTCAACACAGTGAGCAGAGAGAGATGCTGGTGGCTCTCAATAGTCCAAGACAAGCCCAGGCAGGTGGTGCACCAGATCCAGCAGCCAACCAGAGTCTAATCAGGAATAAATGGACACAGAGCCATAGGCAAGGCTGGAAACAGAGCTACAACACAGGTCCAAAGTCCATACAGAAAGAGAGGCCAAATATAGGCCTAGAAACAATCTACAAGTACATTCAGGATGTCCAATTGTGAGAACAGATCCCTACAACACAGCACTAAGGAGAAGGGTTTACCCACAGCATAGCTCATACAGAGACCGAATGTGCAGGCTTGAGCTTAAATGGGGTCTCTGTCAGGGATGTGACTTCCAGGTGAGGCTGATCAGAGTCATTAAGGCTCATTAATGCCCACAGAGCCCTGACAATAAGCTTGCAAACAGTGGAATGGGGTATGGAGAATATTTGAAATTTCTTCTTCCATGCACACCTGTCTGTTGGATAACATCCTGCAGTATCATCTGGGTCATATTGTTTCCTCCTCTACCCCTTCGCAGGTAGCTTGGGGCATCAGGAGAACACCCACCTCATACCAACCACTGAGACTACAGGGCACCTTCTGCAGAGAAGCACAGGACTGGAATCCCTAATGGACCCCCAAAAGCAACCCCAGTTTGGTCAAACAATGAGCACCCTTACCATGGCACCTTTGCTTCATGTGGCCCAGGTAGGCAACATGTCAAGGCCCTTCCCTGCTGAAGACAACAGTACTTGCAGAGGTCCTTGCCATCACCCTATTCCTTTAAAGTTAAAAATCAGTGTGAACTCATAGACTAGCATATGGAACGTCTGACACTACAAAAACAGTTAAACTCCTCAGCATAATTTCAAGAGCATTGCAGGGATCTGAAGTATAAATAGCAGGAATCTCCAGTGTAAGTAAGGGAAAGGTGGAAACAGAGGTGGCTGAGTCAAGCCTGGGATGAGGTAGGATTCAACACTCAGTAACAGAAAATGGAGACATTTCCTCCTCCACCTCACCCTCAATTGTGCTTTTAAATATACCCGAATAGAGGGATCAAGTGGGTCACATTCCTGGCTGGATTCCCAGCTCTGATTCAAGTGTAGCACTGTCCCCTAAACAGATTTTTAACAGAGCAAAATACACTTGAAATAATTTGTACCATAATTAGAGACCTTGCCTGCAATTTTAATTAAAAAAAAGAGATTCATCTCTAATAAACAGAATCTATTATATTCTCACTGCTGTGCCAAGGTGTTTATTATGCTGTATTTACAATCTCTGTTCAACCTTTGGAAGCTTTAACAAGAATGAAAATACATGGCACAAAAATAAATCTATACCTACCTGTGCCCTTTATACATACACAAGCACAGTAAAAGGCAACTAAGCTCAGCAACCAAACTTGACTTAACATCTTGTAATAAAGAGATTGAAAAAACAAGAAACATTCACTTGCACGAGAAGAATTATATATTTTGAGAGATTTCTGCCTGACAGCAATAGGACAAGCCAATCATTAGGATTTTCTAGTTAAAGTTAGCAGACAGATATAATTCAATGGCACTAGTGAAAACTCTCCTCTGCAGCATTTACTTCTCCCACTAACTCAACATACAGATGTGACCACATGTTAATGACGATGTAATATAGCCTGAGAACCTAGGTGTGAAAAGAGGCAAGTACTCAAAAATGCTCTAAAAACCTGTAATGTCAAGTGATCTGCTTATCCACACTCATCCAGCAGACAGGAAGCACAACAGGATGGCAATGGCTTTGTCCAGTGAGCAATTGCACGGCTGAATTCTGAACAAGCAGCAAAAGGACAGGGCAGTCACAGCAAAAACTCTGAAGAGAGTGAGAGGTTCAGCCTTAAGCACCTTTCTGCTTTAAGGAGTACTGGTTATTCCTCCAAGGTCACCTCAACCTTGAGGAGGTTTAATGGCAGCAGCTGTCTCAGAATGCTCTTCTCACATCTCCCAGTCCTCCTCTTATGGCTGGGAAGAGGCTTTTGGGATGGTCACTCCATAAGTCAAAAAATAGATCTCCACTCCCAGGGCAGTGAAGCCCTAGTGCTCTGCAGGCCCTGCCCTCTGCCTGAATGCCAGATGGGGCTGAGGAATCTGAAGAAAAGTTCTTGAGCTGTTCTTGCACAAGAACCTCTTTTGCTTTATCCCTTGCTCCAAAGCCTTGTCTGACCCTTGTAGCTATACACATGGGAAAGACACTTGCCGGACCTAAAAAAGGGCAGGATGAAAACTTACCCACACCTAAAGAGTTGGTGTGAACTCAAATGGCTGTATTTTAGTGCTATAAAAAAGAACAGAATACAAGATGCAGTGAGAGCACACATAGTAGGTCTGGTCTGCTGGAATCTGTGCAAAATTAAATCACAAAACAATTGTCTTTCCAGTCATTGTGTGCATCCCATCAGAAATATAAAGGCAAAAGTCTGAATCAGCACCTATCCCTTTTTAAACTATTTTTGCTGCTGTTTAAAATAATGCTTTTGTGAGTTTATTATTGTTTACACCAGCTGCTGGTTATGTATAGGTTTTGGACTTGTAATTATTTGCAGAACTCAGAGACATCAGCAGTAAAAAGGGTGGCATTGTTTTGAGGTTATTTTTATTATTTCCTCAAAGGAATATAGCCCACCAAGGCTGTGTAGTTTGCATAAATCTTGTAATCTTTTCTTACAAATATGTACCAAAATATTTCCCAGTGTCTGCTGAACATGGTGATAGCAAATACATGTAGGCACAGTATGTTATTTAGAGAATATTTTTGTTTTATTTATAACATGGAAGTGAACAGGACAGTCTGTTTGTAGTTGCCATGGAAATTGCTGGCATTAGCTCACTTCTTACCAAAGACGAAGCAAAGAGCTTTTCACTTTCTGCTATTTAACCTCTTTTAATATTAAAATCCTATATACCACAGTAGTACAACTTTCTCCTCTTTGGAAGGTCAAGGGCATTCTAGAGCTATCATTGCTAAAGAGAAATTAGCTATTTTGCATCCTGTGCATATGCTTGATGAACATGATATTTCTTGAAACAGACTGAGCTCATCTGCTTAGAAGCATTTATTTTTTTTTATTTTGCCTTTTTTAATATTTAAGAGAAATCTCTGAATTGTGAAAGCAACAAAAAATGGCAAAAGACGGGCAAAGGAAGTTAATGCCAAGCACCTCCACATAATTTTTACTAACTTGTCCCTACCACATTATTGCTCACTGATGCAATCCCAAGAGTCTCACCAATGACAAACATCTTTATTACACTGAAGACCTTCTCCACTCTTGAGGGTCAAACAACAAAAGTAACACAAAAATCCTTCCTCCCTTGCAGAATTATTACTTTGAAGAGGAAGAAGTGACTTCATGAAGCCTGTGGTATTTCACCTTTACAGCTAATGGCAGGTAAAAAGTTCCCATTTAACATAAAGTTAGTTAAAAGCAGAAAACCATTCTTGGATATGACAGCAAAATTAATTTTCAGTGAAGTCTCATTCTACCTGTATCTGTACAGTCATGGAGTAGCAATATGGAACCTCACATAGCCTCTAGCTCAGTGCTGTCAGGGCTGGGTGTGCTCTGGATCCAGTGAGGGACAGGAGAGAAGCATCCACCTCGTCTCAATCCCTGGTATTTTATTATCAAAGATTGAAAAGCCTGGAGGATCCACTTTTACCTTTAAGTCTGACCACTGTTGGGGAAAACCCCAAACAAATAAACAAACACACACAAAACCAAACAAACAGTTATTTAATCCAGAACATGCCTTGTAAGAAAAGATTTGAAAGTTTATGGTGATGGAAAATCCACTATTCCCTTGACAGACTGGAAAAGGGGTTAATCCCTCCATTTGGAGAAGAGAGGCTCATTTATCCTATGTGGAGAATAGCCTGGAGGAGGTAAGGAGGATAATTATTTGTGAAAGCATGCAGTTACTCCTCTCCCTCAGTATGCCCCAAAAATTTATAGTACTAAGAGAAAAAAAAAAAACAAATCAAGCAAGAACATCAGCAGTTTTATTACCAAAATATAGTTTCCTTTTCCCAACCAATGGGAGAAGCTGAAAGTATTTTGAAAGACAGAAAAAAAGAGGATTATCTAAGGACTAAGAAGACAAGAAGTCCTTCACCCGCTTATTTTTTTAATTAGATCACACACAATAACACATTTTAACCATTCCCTGCACCTCCTTCTCCTGTAAAGCACCCCTGTCACTCATTCTTCAGTTGGCACCTTGTAATTTCCTGCAGCCTCACAGTGTTCGTAGTAACACTCAGTGGTGTATGGCATGTGATGCCTCCTGATCCACACAAGTCTGCTCGAGCAGGCTGTGTGAGCTGAGCTCTGAAGTGCAGGGTACTGAACTGCATTTGGCCCCAGAGCATCTCCTGCTTCCAGCCCCAATGGCAGCAACTCCTGCACCCCATTCTGTGAAACACGGGAGATACCAGTCAGCAGGGCAGGACAGACAGGACCTTACAGATATGGCTGATACCAATTCAGGTTTTTACCAGTAGGTGAGGAAATTAAAAAGATACAGAAGAAAACAGGCTGGACTCATGCCATCCTGTTTAGAGGCGAGCTGCAAATAATCTGTCAGTAACACAGGTAATGTGGTCAGGTGCCAAGTGCCCTTCCTATCACCATTACACGGGGTAGTCAGCACCTACCCGTGCTTTCATCTCACTTCTCAAAGCACACACGCCCGTAAGTGTGGATAAAAAGTGCAGTTCATCTTTAACAGGGAACTCTTCAAGTCGATATATTGCTTAACTGGCAAATAACACAGCGCTTTGGACAGAGGTGAAATGTGGAGCTCATCTCTCTATTACAAGAGCCTGGCAGCAGCATTCAGCACCAGCTGGAAATTGTACAGGGTCTTATCAGGCCAGGCTGTCAGGAGGCAGTCGCAATAATCTAATCTTGATGTGAGAAATGCACGGGTAACCAATTCAAGGTCAGGACAGCTACAGACCATAGATATTTGTTAAAAGATAAGAGAGCCTCTGAAATAACTTTCAGGATCTTGATTTGCTGAGGTAGGCAAAGTATAAAAGAAAATAAAAAAAATTCAGAGTCTGCTTTCCAGTGAGGAAAAGTGCAGGTAGCAGTGATGGACAAAGACCGTTTCACCTCAGACAGAGCTGCCTTTCAGCACTGTTTCAGTCGGTCATCCATCTGCATCATTTTTAAGGAGCAGTAATAGGCTGCCAATATTTTAATAAGGAGCTGCCAGAGATTTCTCTCTCAGCTGTGATAAATCTGCGGGCTCGAGGGAAAGGTTGTAGAAGGAACAGGCAAGAAATCAGAAATCCATCCGTTTTTCCTCCCTTTCCCGCTGAAACGTGCTCTTCAGCAAACCAGACCCAGCAAAGGAGACACTGATACCATGAGATACAGCACTCCACCCACTCTGTGTGCTGGAAAGCCATGAGCTTCCTCTAGAAGCTATTTAGACTCATTAGCACACACTGTGCCGGTGATAATGAGTCCTGTCTCGCAGCAGGGCTCACCCCGGTACAGGGGGTTTGAACAGGAGGGAGCTGATGCCTGTCTGGCTGAGAGAGTGGCAAAGTCAACCTGCATCCCTGAGAGCCCAGCTGCAGTGCCAACCACCAAGAGAGAAAAAATATAAGGCCAGGGGCTAGGGAGACCAAGAATATATGGACAAGTAGAAGGAAAAATAAGCAGGACATCAATCAGAAACCCAGAGTTCACATTTCCAGAGCAACCTGGTCTTGTGGAAGGTGTCCCTGCCCATGGTGGGGGGGTTGGAACTAGATGATCCCTAAGGTCCCTTCCAACACAAACCTTTATATGATTCTATAATATCAGGGCACTAATTGTTTGTTGGCAAATCCTGCACTATCACTGTTCGCTTGGTCTTGTTTCAATATAGGAATCCCATGTCCCACAAACACAAAAGCAAATAACAGTCTGTTCTGAGTTCACAGCATAGCTGTGCATCTGCACTTAGAGCCACAGCAGAGGGTCATCCCACTAGCAGCATCCTAGATTAAAACTGTGATTTCTCTTTTAGTTTATTTGGCCCATCCTCGTGTAAAAAGCAAGACCCTTGGCTTACCACTTGCTTTCAAATAACTAGTTTGTAGAGTGGGCAGGATTTCCTTTCATAGAGTTCAAAGACATGATTACCTATGTTAAAGAAGACATAAACAGAGTGGCATAAGTCAGAGGACCTATCCAAACTCAGAAACTGGAATAGAACACAAAAGCAATTTGTGGCAGCTGGCTAAATTAAGGGAGACAAAATGGGCCTCAAACAGACAATTAGTCAGTACTTTGCTACTGCTGCTGACTGTCCCTGGTTGCAATGTATTACCAGGATCTGCTATTATTATTGAACTTCTGCAGTCAGATGCATGCTAATATTTTATTTCTGAGGGACAATCAACTATTATAATGACAGTGCACAACCCTATAAAACGCACCGCTGATCAGGCTCACCAGCTGACACACAGCAGTTAGCTAATGGCTTCCTTATTTCTTCTTTCTCTTCCCTTTTTTAAAAGGAATAATCACTGGCATTACAAGCTTTTCTTCTCAAATATTCAATAAAAATGCAGGTACATGGAACAAATTAATGTTTGTTGAGATGGGTTTTTTGTGAACATGACCCGAGATCTTTTTTTTTAACCAAATCATCCTATTTTGCCTGCTTTCAGTTTCTAGTCTAATACAAGAAGTCAGGTCATTCCACTTCTTTGAATTCTTTTACTTTGGTAAAAAAAAATAAATTCTATAGAGGATGTTTTTCTTTCTAGCCAAGGTAATGAAACACATTTGTTGGCTTTATGCCAGAGATTGTAAACAGGTATCTATCCTTGTTTAATTTCACAGTAAATAATGTCTTCTATACATTCTTTCAGCTGAAGTAGTTTAAGATAGATTTATTTCAATCTCTAGTTCTTACAGCTTGGTAAATACCCATAGAAAACTATGCTGAACTGCTACAAGGTAATCAGATCTGTGGTGGGAAAGCAAGAAGGGTTGTTGAATACATATTCCTAAGGACAAAATGAAATAAACTATCTAGAGAGAACTGAAAATGTATTAACTTTGTCCCCTCTCCCCAACCCTCTGACAGCCTAGGGGATTCAGAGTTGATAGAGACTACCTTTCAGGAAATGGTAGAAAAATTCAATTAGACATATTTGTGTGCTGCTGGTATCAAGAGGAAGAAGGGGAACTGGCAAAATATGGGAACAGCAAAAGTTCCCCTCAGTGCCACCTCTCTTTTCTTTTGTGAAAGCACACAAAAAAGGTTGATAGAAAAGGCAAGCACAATCTGATCCAAGGGCTACAGCTGGCATTGGGCAGGCATCGCTTTTTTTGATTCACATTTTACTGCTGCAGTTCTCCATGTTCTTCTAGTAAAGGTAATGATGCTTTATTAAGTTTCCACAAAGTCTCTTTCCACTCTGTGGTCAGTTCTGTTCTATAACTTCCATTTTTCCATTATTTCCTCCTTTCCATTTAGTTTGTAATTGCCGTTTTCCCCCTCCAAAGCCCCTGCCAGTCAACCATCATATTGGTGATTTGGGCTGAAGTGGTGCTGTGTAAGCTCTAATGATGGACTGGGGGCCCCGCTGCGCTCGGCAGCCTGCAGGCAGGGGAAGAAAGAGTCCTTTACTGCAGAGGCTTGCAGTCCCAGCCCCTCCAGTCTATAATGCTTTGTCTTCTGATTCTTAAAACCTTATTCAACAGCATCCAGCAAAGGTATTGCTGAGGGCTGTATAGCCCCTCTGGGCACACACACTCCTGGGGAGACCTGCATTATAGGGGATACCTCCAAACCAACAACTGCGTGGCCTCTGAGCTGCCTCATTCAGCAGCTTACTTCATTCCTTCTTCTCTGAGGGTGCATTCAGCCTCCCGGGGCTCGTTGCCGCAGACTGGCTTCTCCAGTGGAACAACGTCCTCTCTGAAGTCTCTCAGCTCTACCTTTGCTCTGTCGGGCCCCACCTTATAACAGTCCCCCCTTGTTCTCCTCGACACCACGTCCCACACGGGCAGCCCGCACCTCAGGCTTGCTTCCTGCCAGCATGCTGGCCAAATCCACCACCATTAAACAAATCCTCAGCTCCCCTGGACTCCCAGCTCCGCTCCAGTGCCTTTGAGCATGGATAGCACAATTCGGGGCTTTATCCTCCCCCAGACCAGAGCTGGATGCATAGGACTTTTGTGTGTGGAGCTGAGCTTACTCGTTGCGGTCCCACAAAGTAAACACGGCTGCTGCAGCACCACGCTGAAAGAAGAGAAAAACACCCCACAGACATTGGCTGTGAGGCACTGGTGATGAAGGACCCCTGTGTTTCAACACATCATAGAAACACAGAATCTTAGAATGATTTTGATTGGAAAGGACCCTAAAGTGCATCTAGTTTCAACCCCCCTGCCATGAGCAGGGATGCCACCCACTAGATCAAGTTTCTCAGGGCCCCATCCAACTTGGCCTTGAACACTTGCTTGCTAATATCTAACTTAAACCTCTTTTAGTTTAAAGCCATTCCCCCTTGTCCTGTCACTATGTGACCATAGGCATAAACGCGGAAAGTTTCTTTCCAACAACATAATGATATGCTGTTGGATATCATTCTATCAATAGGAAGCTTATCCATCCTCAGACAGGACAGAAGAAAAGGTGACCAAAGGTGACAGGACCTAATGGCCTCTGAGCCTGTGAGCCTGTGAAGAAGACTCCAGAATCTGTGTATCAATTTTCAGTCACTAACATTAAACCACAGTGACCACAAAGATAAATGCCCACACAGGATCTAAATTAAGTAGGGTCAGGAAGGGCACCATGAATACAGGGAAATAATCAATAAGCTTTGCTATCAAGAGAGCTGGGACAGACCGGGTGTTTTCTAATGAAAATGATTACTTCAAATTAAAAGGAGGTAGACTTTGGATTCCCCCAATTTTCAGGACCTTTCTGATGAGATACTGGAAAGACTAACTCTCCCATTCATATCATTATTTCCTCCTTCTGAATAAACTCGGGGGTTTTACCATTGTCCTTCCATTGGCCTTCATCACATCAAAGCAAGAAGACAGTGAAAGCTTTCAAACACAGTAATATTTTTGAATGAAAATTTTCAGCATTCTCAGTTTCACCACTCCCTATCCACAGAATCAGTCATGGTTCTTGCAGAATACAACCCAAAGGGGGTTGGAATTACCAGTAAAAGCCAGCTATACCAGAAGCACGCTATTGGGAAGGCAGAGATTGACCAACACTGTCAGCCTGGGGAAGAAATCACAGAAAAATGCTTTCCAGATGAAAAGGTGGCTAAGCCTTACATTGGAATCTCTATTATCAGAATTAATATAAAATACTCTTGATAGCAAACCAATATAGTCTGAAGTAAATTTTGCTGATGCTTGTGTTGAAAACTCTTTTCAGAAATCATGGAGAGCAAAAAAAAAAGAAAAAAGCCAAAACTTAGGGTTATTCCATATTTTGAAAATAATCATATTAAATTAGTTCTAATTATATAAACAATAAAATCAGGTGAAGCCTTCCATAGACTTCAGTATATCTCAGGGTAAAACTCCTGTAGCTAATTAACACTGTCTGAATAACTTGACTTTCCCAACAGAACTTCAGGTTGACCAAGATCAAGGACTCACTGAGAACACTGAGCACAGCAGAGCACCCCAACAGCTTATCAGAGTGAAGAAACACACTGACAGAAAACCAATCTTTCAAAAGACATAGGATTAATGGATCTCGAGAAGCCTGCAGGCATCTAGTAAAGCAGGGAAAATCACCTGGTCAGCTAGCTCTGACCTAAAAAATTCCAGATGAAAATGACAATTAACTGGAAGGACAAGGCCAAAGTGGAAAATAAAAGTGCAGTTCCACTCAGAACTGGTGCTAACTTAGTATTTCCTACTACTGGGAATTCAAACATTTCACAGTTTTTATTCAGAGTATGAATGAAAACTTGAAATCTTAGTTTCCTGTAGAAAGAAAAATATTTTAATTATTTTTTTCCCTGAAACATATTTTTCCTTTTTTTTTTTCCTCCAAACCAGCTGCAGAAGTTCATAGCCCTGACTCAAATAAATTCTCCAAATAGCCAGAAAATTGAGGAAGAGCTAAATTGTCCACTGGTATCAAGACATCTGCTACCACAAAACTAGCGATTCTTTCTTCCAGCTCAATATTCCAGTCTGCAGCCTCTGGCCCTGACACAGCTCTGCACACTGGTACTGCTGCATTAAATTCAGTGCTCTGGAAGAACCTCCCACTAGGCTGCAAGTGAAGCCCCTGCCCAAGACAACTTCATCTCTGCTTCAGTCAAGTCCACTGAAAAATGAAGAGGGCAATAGGTTTACCACAGACTTTACTGCTAAGGAGCAAAGTGTGAGCAGTCCTGGCCAAAGATCTGCTCTGGAAATGGCTTGGAGCCAGCACACGATGACGAACAAATGCACAGCCACAGCCTTCTATTACTGGCCAAGCAAGGAGCAACTGCAGATGCTGCACTAAAGAAAGCCAGTTCTCCTCACAGCTGTTTACACAGAAAGCACTCCCAGGACAACCACTGCCCACATGAAAGAACCTAAATATGTTTCAGCTGAAGAGGACAAAGTTCCAAAACTGACTACCCTTAGTTCGTCACAGCTCTAAACTGGTGGGTCTTAACCTCCTATTACAGGAGGCAGGTGGTGCCCCAGAGATGTCAGTGAAGTGAAGGGACCAGCAGAAAGCATTGTCTTTCCAGTGCCCTGCCCTCCAACCTCTGTAATCTATGCATTGCCCTGAGCATTAAGTTCGTATCTCTTTCATGAGATGTGGGCAACTTGTCCCCAAGTACTTCATGTCTCACTGCTGGCTATGGGGAGACAGAGACATCCACATCACAGCTGCAAAAGCACTGAGTTGTTCTTCTCCTTTTTCTTCCAGAAGGTGAGCTTCCAGGTTTTCCAGGGCTTTGCACTAACCTGCACCTCATTCCTAGGAACTGTGGCAGTATGTGGTGGTAATTGTTGGCCAGTGCTGCCTTTAGTAGCACAGGCTGGAAGACACAAGCCAGGTCTGACCAGGAACCAGCCAGCTAGGACCTACACCAGAACCTCCAAACTACCTTCAACTTATTACTGAAGATGAACCTTCATCAGGAAAAACGCTGTATTTTCAGGCAAGCCTGGCCACTTACAGTTAAAACAGAGGCCCTGAAGCAGATGAAGGAAAAGCTTGCAAGCCTTTCCAACACTGCTCTTAATTACTGATGTAACAGGCTGGCTTCTTTCGAAGACAGTAATAGCAAATTACCTCCCACCTCTCTAACTAAAAATTAATGTTAGAAACGAGATGGTGTATTTAAAAGAAATCTATTTGGATTTTAGAATCCCACACTTATCTTTACACACAATGTCAGGGTGCCTTAAAGTGTTAAATAATTCCCCCCATCCTCTTCCTTGAAGAAATATTCCTCTATTCTCCCCTCCTCCTTCTTTGACATTAATAATTATAATTGACATTATTGTGCTGGCCTAGAACTCAGGCTGTCTTGTGCTAGGTCTTAGCTTTGCCACAGATTTTTTTGTATGACCTTGGAAAAGTCATTTCATATCCGTGCATCAGTTTCCACATGGCCGGATGTAAGAAATTTTATTTTGAATAATCCTTCCCCTCTTTGGCACAGAGGATGCACAGTGCTTAGCAGAACGGGGCCCCACTCTAGGTTATCACCAGTAGCCATTCCTGCTAAACAAACCCTGCCATGCACCTTTCCCACAAGCACTGCCAAAAACACAACGCAAAACCTAGTGAGCCATAACTTGAGCCTTCTGGAGGGAGAGGCAAGGATGATTTTAGGACTCTGCATCAAAAGGTAAATGTGTCTCTTATAAAAGAGCTCCATATTCAGTATTAAAACACCTAATTATAAGATCCTCCGGTAGATCATTGCTACAGTCAGTCAAAAAACAGCACTTAAGAGTAATCAAATAGCCAAAGCTGCTGAACATCAGTGGTAACTCAGTGTTCAATTCCCTTCCTGCTACTTTTAAAGGCCAGGATGGAAGAACAAGTGGTAACTTTTGGAGCTTGCATTATCCCTGCTCCCCATTGCACCTTTTTTTCTGTATACTGGGCCCTTGTCAGTGATACCCATTTAAGAGCACTCTGCTCAGCAGAGGCCAATGGCTGCACCTAAAATAAATTGCTCTACTAATCAGCACAAGCTGAAGTTAAAGGCCTGAGTGGCTCTGTGAATATCAAGAGTGGCATTCCATCTGTGGGATGCCATCTGTGGCTTAGGCTCAACCAGAGAGCCTATGTTTAATTAATGTGGCTGTAATTTGCTCAGATTTTAATAGATCATGGACCATTCCACTTAATCACAACACACAATTTGGCATATTTGAGCCATCCCACATGATATTCTGTGGGCTAAGGGCTGAGCTGATGCAGAGTTTGAACTACCTCTTATCCTCCATAAAAGTTTGGGTCATTGCAAAGGTCAGTGATGTGTAAAGCAGCACAGAAAATCTCAAATTGCTGTTGCCTGTCTTGTACCTGACCTGTAAATAAACAGAGGATTGATGTGTTCAGCTTTGCCAGTGTCTTCACACTTAAAAAAAAAACAGAAGTCTCTTACTTGAAACAAGAAAGCAAATCCTGAAAGTGAAGAAGAGCTGACAAAGGCCAGGAGCAAAGAGAACTCGAGGATAAACACCTTCCTTCTGGACTCTGGAGTAGCAATTTCAGGATGAGAGTGGTGATTACAGCAGGGAAGAGGGGACTTCAGCTTGAGGGAGGTGGATGTGACTGAACAGAAGATACGGAGATGCTCAGAAGAGGCATGAGAATGTATGAGATATAGTGGGAAGGAAGGAAGGAGTGGTGTATTTTTTCATAGTATCCTTTTTTTCACCAAGCATCTTCCTATATCTTAATCTATTTTCTTAAGTGGGTGGTGAGACAGTGGAAGTCCTGGTTGCCCAGGAGTTGTGGATGCCCCATCCCTGGAAGTGTGAATTGTAGCAAATGATCGTATTTCACCCTCTTCAACAGTAATGAAAATGTCCCTGTTTATAGAAACAGTGGATGTTTGGTTTCCTTAATGAAGTTTAATGAAAGCTGAGGAAACACAGTAGAAAGGTGTAGGGGATGCTCAGGTCAGAACAGACTGTGAGGGCTTTTATTCTGTGGCATGAAACCCATACTGTGAACATCAGGAATTACTGGTCAGCAACCAATTTCTGACACAGAGAAGGATCTCTGACTCATGGAGTTTTCATTTCAGGGTAATCCAGTCCTTCCGTTCCCAGGGAAAACCCCAAAGCACCCTGGTTGGTCCACACCCTTCTCAAACATGTGTCAAGGGCCTGCTGAAATGCATAACAGCTTCCAAATCCACAGGTATTACCTCTCCTTTGCTGACATGTCAGAAGCCCTAAACAGCCAAAGCTGACTATAAAGGAGAAATAAAAAAGTTGCCATTTCCCTCCAGCGGCTGCATCCAAAGCAGAGATGGTGATTGAATGCACCTTTCCAGACAAGGACACTAAAACCTGAACTACTGGGACAATCCCACTTATTTTTTTCCTTTAAAACAAATTCAGGACAAAGCTCACTCCATCTCAAATTGCCAGGGCACCACTGCAGTGAACATCTTGACAGAGGAATGCAAGACTCAACTGAAGACTGCTTTTAAAGGTCTTAATATCTTAATGTGATATAAAGATCTCTCTTAATTCAGCTGAGCAGATTATAACATGACTCAATGGAGGAGAGCTAGGAGATAAGTTCTGCCAGAAAATAATCACTGAATATCCCTTTGCTGCTGCTGTTTTACAAAAATAACACCTACCAGTACTATGGGAGATCTGCCACCACTTGAAGTCCAAACTCTTTCCCAAAGTTCTATTTCTGAGGTGATTTCTCAAGTGGTGGTGTCAGTACCATTGGTGGGAAGTGATCCAGCACAGAAAAGGGAGAGAATCACTGAATGCTGTGCCATCTACTGACCATGGCATCCTCAGTGTCACAGACTCATCAGCATTGTGTAGCAAAAGGCTGAGCACAACACAGGCTTATAAATAGCTCTGGAGGGCAGAGAGACACTCAAAAATGCACCTCTAACACTGCCTTCTCAGACGACATTAAATGAGTCTCTCTGGCACCTCTAGCATGTACCCATGCATCACCCTGAAGTACCAGCACAAGTGTTTCCCAGCAGCAGTAAATCCACCAGTTCTGCCCATGTCATGCCTGAGCTTCAGCCATTTCAGCTTGCTATGGCTGTTGGATTTGTCACTTTCTTAGTGCCTTTTTTCACCACTCTTTCTGGGATTCAGAGATGGTTCCCATTACTCTGAATGTGTGTCTTTCTAGATGACAGTAGCACCTAGATACACAAACAGTTTTCATAACACTTGTTGTTGTTTGCAGCTATTGTTTCCTATTTGAGACACTCAAAGGTCCTTTCTCACAAAGTGCTGGCCACGTGCATGGCTCTACACTACACTGAGTGTAACACAGAGCTTTATCTCCTTTGCTATACCTGGCACTTTATACAGAGTCCACTAACCTTCAGTGTCTAACATTCCTGTTTTCAGCAGGCAACAGCTCAAGCTGCACTAGTGGTGCTTCACCAAACTACAACCAGGCCAGAAACTCCTCCTGTAAGCTTCCTTAGCAGATCATTTACAGGACTGACATTGGTCCCCTTCACTCCAGTGAATTACAGATAATTGAAATTAGTAGCAATATGCACTCACTGCAAACTGCTTAAATTTATGCCACCAAACTCTGGATCACTGTCAGAGCTAATATGACTGCTGGAAATAGATGTGACATGACTCATCTCAGGCTTTGATGATCTTCTTCTAGTAGGATAGTGCTATGAATCCACAGCACGTTCAGCTTAGTGTGCCACTTTTTGTGGTACATCACTTCAAACATCCCTTTCCTTTCTAGGTCTCCTTTTCTATGGAGTTCTGGATTTCTATGTGCTTTATACATTTCATTTTAGGCTTGATAACTTCCTTTGCTTGTCAAATGCTAATTTTCACTGTTTAATGTATTTCAGGTTATTTTTGCCCCATGCCTCACTCATAAACACAGTGAGGACCTCAAAAGACCTAATCCTTCTGCTAAACCAGTTCAGTCTCCGATCAGTACTAGGTCTGCCATAAACTAGTGAAAACATCAAATGCTTGAGAAAAAGCTGTTAGCAAAATCAGGTAACCTTCTGCCACATTCCTGTTTGCTGGCACTTGCACCTTGCAGATTCAGAGTGAAATGTGGGGGGCTCTTTCCCCCCAATTAGCCTGAATAAAAATGTTTATCTCTAGCAGGTCATATAGTTGTTTTGGTTTTACACTTGACATGATTTCTTGTTTCTCTTTCACTCCTGAACCCACATATTATCCAGAACTCATTCAGAGCCAAGTGTTTGAGGGCCATTGGATTTGAACCTTTCCATCTCAAAGGTGCAGTTCCCTGTGACTCTGACCCTTTGGGGCATCAACATATGCTATGGAGGGGCAGCAGTTTAGAAACAAATGGCTAGAAAAACCTTGACAGAGCTGAAACAATAAACATGAATGAACATTAGGAGAGGGAAAGGAAAAGTACAAATGTTGACCAACAGAATTGTCAGTTTCCTAACGAAACAATCAGCAGAACAAACAGCATCTCTCCCAGCACACGGAGAAGAAACGTGGGAAAGGAGAGCATTGGGGCGCCAGAGATAAGACAATCACATCTGTTGCACTCTCCTGCTAGTGCTGGCCACCAGCCCTTAATGATCCCTAGTAAAGCTGTGGTCATGTCACTAAACCAGTGTCCACACTTCACCAGCTGGAGCAGTGGTCACCAAAGTACAAACTGAGCCAATTTTCTCCAGAAAAATCAGTGCTAAATCGTTCATATCCATTCATTAAAAGTATTTCAGCCTAAACAGATGGAGTGTAAAGATCTAACAAATGGTCAGTATAACACAAAAGGGTCACTAGAGTTTCTGCTCCTGGACACAAAGCCCAGGTGGTAGCTGTGCCCATGCATGACTTTGCCATAAAGGGAGGGGAGGTTTTGCCCCCTCCCTCAGGCTCACCCCTTGCTGTGAAACAAAGGTGGAGGGTGGGAAAGAGGAGCTGCACGGTACAAGTTGGAGGGGGCCCAGTGAGTAGCAGATTCCTGCACCACCAGTGCCACACTCTGCCTGAAAGGAGAGTACCTCAGGTGGAGAGGGCTCAGGGGCACAGAATACTGTGGCAAAGCTAACAAACCTGCCAGCATTGCACTGCTCATGGGAATGAAAAGGACACCAAGGTGTTGAGGAAAGGTTACAAAAAAACCCCATCAGACCAAGGACTAATTTGGAAGGGATGCAGAGAGGGAAGGTAGAGCAGTAAATGCAAACCAGGACCCCCGATGATGTCTAATTTGTAGCAGTCAGACAGCACCACTCCCACCCCTTTAGCAGCTGGAGCATCGGTCAGCTGAACTCTAATGGAGTCAATTTGCTGCTGGAAATAATGACTAAATTACTCCCATTTGCTCAGTGAAGAGGCTGAACTCTAAGCAGATGAACATCGGGAGGTAACAAACTGTTAGGAGCAGGCTGATGTCTTGTGAGGGTTTCCTTACTACAAATGGGAGCTGAGAAGCCCCAGCACCCTTTCACCAGTGCCAGACTTCTCTCACTGCAGAGCCCTTCCACCAAGCTAAACAAGTTTCCTGCTCAGTTCCTGCCAAGCCCCAAGGAAAGACAGCTTGGCTGAAATGTCAGCTAATAAATGAAAGGGTTTATTTGAGGAATAAACAAGGGACAAGCCTTGCAACACTACTTCCAACCCTGCTCTGGCCACCCCCCTCTCCAAGGGGGAGAGGATCAGTGACTCTCAAGAGAAGTGGGAAAGGGCTGGTTATTTACCATTTCTGCACAAGCAATGGGTCACGCTCTTGGCTTTCACCTCTGGTAAGCTGAAGCTGCCGGGGGTACAGCAGCTCCTGGGGAGTTTCTAGATTGGTGGCACAACACCCATGTAAGAACCTTTCTGAAGACGTCTAGGACAGCATTGCTGGAAGGTCTGAACAGCATGTAAGGAGCGACTTGTTTCATGAGAGACTCCTAAAAAATCCCAGTCCAGATGGTTATAGTTCAGCCCTTTCACCTGGCAGCCTCTGCCCATTGTGGGGTGAAGACAAAATCCCAAAATGGAAACCAGTGAAAAGTGCAGATGAATTCCCAACTGCTCTAAAATAAGCAGGAGTCTTGCCATGAGGCAGATCCAGAAAAACACTTAGGCACCAAAGCCCTCGGTATTTCTCTACAGGCTCTGACAGCAGGTGGGAGACACCTCCCAGGTAAGCCCTATGGCACTCCCGTGGGGCTGACCTGCCTCCAGCTCCACAACCTCCTGCACCAAATGCTGAGTTGCAGCATGAGGGCAGGCTCATCTTATTTAGATGCTGCAACACCTGGCTTTTAGAGGCTCTTTCTTTTGATTTTTTTTTTTTAGAGGTCTCCTTTGGATCTTTTCCTAAGAGCCATCAAGATGTTTATTTCCCCATCCTATATAGGCAATTACTCTGCTGCTCTTCCCAGGATAAAACCAGGCCTTGACTATACAAGCCCTGGGGAGCCCTGTCGAAAGTGAAATGAGACTGAAGGAGATGGTTGCCCACCCCCCCACATCCCCCCCAACGCCCCCGCCTCGCTTCGGTACCAGTTGATGATTCATATGCTGCCTGTCACTCAGTGGGAAAGATATTGCAACACTCCATCAGCATCACCCAGCCCTGATCCACACAGACATCCCTCAGACAGGCAAACTTCAGAGTTAAAAGCAGCAGCCGTAGCAAGCAAGGAAGCCAAGATATTCCACAGTGAGCCTGCACCACCTGAGGATGGCTGTGAATATACTCCTGCGGTTATAGAGCAGTTCAATGGCAGGTCCCAGTCCATGAATCCACTTGTCTCCCTTGTTCCTGTCACCTCTGCCATTCCATCTCCCCTGTGCAGCTGTCTGAGTGAGGGACCCCTGCAACCCCCCACCAATGACAAACTTTGGTTCTTTGTCATTTCAAGAGCAAGTGTTCGTTTTATTTCTTATAGGAGTCTGGCAGCTTTAGGCCTTCCAAGTGATTTAGCAGGTTTGAACTATTTTCAAAGGAGTCAAAGTAGAGTTCTAGCCAATTCCCCACTCATGAAGATGATGAGGAGCAAATCCTCACACCTTGCAATAGGCAGGCACGAGTCAGTCAGGGCTGTATACACTTAAATGGCACAGGTACAGACTGCATTTACTGGATGCCTATCAGCTGGTTGGACCGGCTCCTTCAAATTAACAAAGCTTTGCCTTGGAAAGGAAGGGGATGTCTTAGCCTATTACATGCTCTTAACACAGTTGCATTTTCAAAGCACGCTTCAGCTGCCAGCTGAAATGCTCCCTCCCAGCTCTGAGCCTCCAGGTCACCCACCACAAGCCAGGACCAGAGCGCCAACAAGAGACGGTGATCTCATCTGCAGCCCTGCCCTGCAGATACAGCAGAGATGCCCAGAACACTTGGACTGCAGCGTCATCACTGGCTCAGCCCCAGGACCAAGGGACATGGCCACTGGAAGTGCTCAGAGGGGGCTCCTTAGCCCCAGCATTGAGATCTCTTGTTGTCATCACTCCAGCATGGGCCTGTTGTGTGAGTCATGCCTTTAAACAGATTAGGGATACAGATAAGGTGCTCTGCACATTAGTCATGACAGAAATGCAGGTAGTGGATGAGCAGAGCTGTTTTGGGTCATCTTCCTAACTGGAATGATCTTTCACTCTCCATTACCCAGCCTACTGCACTGCAGCATTAGCATGCAGGTCCTGATGACTCTCAGGGTGAGTCACCAAGTGTAACATATCACAGTGCAACCAAAGCTTTAATAAACAGTGCTCTGGGTTTTTTTAACGTGATCTCCATTTCCATAATAAAAGCTTTCTGTTATTACTGTGCATGTACTTGTCAAATCAGAATATTCACAGGGATATTCTCAATTCCCAATCATTCAATAACTTATAAGGAATGCAGAGCAGACACGAAAGCCAGGACACCTGGGTCCTGTGTCTTGGAGCTCAGGCAGAGCAATGCAACTCTGAGTGAACAGACTATATCTGCCATGGGAAGCTTTCCAGCCTGCTTCAGATTTATCCCTGCTGAGATTAAACCCTCACAGCACTGGGCATCTCTGCACCTGCACTGTACCAGGTCAGTGGTACTTGCCACCTATTTTGACAGCAAGGGTAACTGGCCTTCCCCAAGCTCATCCACAAGGTCAGACCCACTCACCAAAGCAGCAGCATTTTCTCAAAGAGAAAAAAAACTCCAGTGAAGCTCTGTGGGAAAGGTCTCTGGAAAACACCTGTACTCCCCACCTTTCTCACTGAACAGTAACCACAGCATCCCAGACCTCAGACCACGCTGCTGATCAAGGTGCTGTGACATTGCTTCTAGCTGGAGTCCAGTGCAACAGCCGCTAAAGCAGTGACTTTCTGCAGTCTCCTCACGTCTCCAGCTGTTCATTCAGTGTGGCCTGGCTCACCTTGGCATGGAGACAGACAAAAATCAATATTTGACCTATCTTTTGGTGACACGCCTGACATACCTCTCTTCAAGACTTCTATCATATTTGTTTACCTCCAATGAACTAATGTTTTCCAGATTTTCTAATCAATATTAGATAGGACATTTAAAAGGTGCTGAGCAAGATTATTCAAAAATGATCCAAATTAATCAGTGAAGACAACTAGACTACAAACAAAGTTATTATAGTCATAGTACGGGAGAGAGAGTGGGGGATGCTGGGCCAGGCTGACGTTTTGGGAGCTTGCTCTTTGACTGTGTACCAAAAGTCCTTTGGCCTGGGTTTCTGTAACATCTCCATAAATTCCTAATGCTCACAGTCATGGAATAATGTTGGTAGGTGGTGGAGATCTAGAAGTAAAGATTCATAGTTAGAGCTGATTTGAAAATTGGTTTCCGGAAGTGCTGGAAGAATGAGGAGATGAAGGGACTGCAGGGTCTGATGCTGGGATCTGTTCTGGAAATTCACAGAGCGGGATTAAGGGAGAGAAAAAATGGGGACAGGAGGACATGGACCATCCAGGGTGAAACCCAGACTGGCCAGAGAGGGTCAGAGGGTCCAGAACAGAGGCAGATTCCAAAGGGCATCTCTGCCTGGTCCCTCAAATTAGGCAATTAGATTAATTGTCTCCTGGCAACAACCTGTGACAGGAAGCATCTGGGCTGCAGCTGAGCCCTTAGAGCCTTTGCAGCTTGGCCCTACCCCTGCTTTAGCCTTAGTGTGCCCTTCAGGGAACAGCATGGTGGCACAGGGACAGTGGGGTCCTGACACTGCCACCATGCTGGAAACTTGCAGAGCTCCTGCAGGTCCCACAGCCACTCCAGGGCAGAGTTTCTGCACTGCTAGAGGGTTGTATGTCCACTCAAGGGGAGTGGGATACAGAGTACATTCAAGGCCCTTGGCTACCTTTGAGAGCCAAGAGCTTTGCTTGTGCATCCTTCCAAGGAGAGTTCTTTCCACAGGGTGAAGGGAAACACCCCAAGGACAGAAGGAGCTGAAGACTGGCAAAGGCCTGCCCTAACCCTGAAATGTGGGGATCCACAGATAAGGCTCGAAGTGTGCTCTGACACCCCAGCACCACACGGGCTCTGTGCTGCTGCTGGCTGACTGGCAAAATTTCTGTGCCAGATCGCCCCATGACTCTTCTTCTCTTCCCCCAGCCCTAGTCTTTCTGCCATAATAACACAGATGAGCCTGACTTTGAAACTCTGCCTCTGAATTGGTTGGGTTCTTTTTCCCCCTCTCAGCAGTCAAAATTTAAACTGAACCTCGTGGAGGTAAATCTCACAAAGCAGCAGAGAGGCATTACTCTGCAGTGCCAGGTAAAACCCCGCGTGACTCACCTCCCAGCATTCGTGACACACTGCACAGGACACATCCCTTGGATGTCTCGCTCTGAGTGTCACAGCCATTTCCTTCTGTCTCCTTCCACCAAGCTCAGGCAAGTTCTCTCTGTGTGACTCAGTAAAGACTTTATTAAATTATGTTTTCTGCCCAAAAGGATTGTTTTTTGCCTGTTGTTAAAAATGACCGCAGCCAGAGGTCAGAGGCAGGACCCCTGGTGGTCTGACCCAAAGCTCCCTCTGACTGCACTGGGTGTGCTCTTCCCCCTTGCAAAAGGTGAGCAGCAAGGAAATCACAGTCTGTTTGGACGGTGAAGCCCTCTACTACACCATATAATCCTTTCAGACATCCTAAATCTGGGGAGATAAGACTACATGAGGGAGTGAGAGCTTCAGGCTCAGACCTTACTCCCCAGCAAATCCCGAAACAAGTTCTGATAAGTCTGGGCTTTGGGAAGCAATTTAGGAACGATCTGCCCTGCACAGGCAGGGAGAGGCTGGGTAGATCAGGACTTGAATTCAGAGACATGGTAGCTACAGGGACTGCCTGTAGGGAACAGCCCCTGGAGCAAACCGTTCCCAGAACAATACTGGGATTTACATCCGAAGAGAAATAGCTGATTGCCTCTGAGGGCCTTTTTGACATTCATGGAGTACTGGCAATCAGGGGAGCAGGATATGGGAGCAAACCATAGCACTGGTTTGTTGGACAGTGCAGATAAAGCCTCTGGGAGTGGGGTTAGTTGTGGAAAAGGCTGTTGTTTCTTAGGAAGAAAGAAAGGGAGTGAAGGATTTGGCTTTTCCTTCGTCAAGACATACATAAAAGGATGAAAATAGACCTTAACTATCTGCCCCTGCCTTAGTCAAGATCCTGCCCTGACCAGGCTGACCCACAAGAAATGGCAGTATCTGAATTCCCTTCTGCTGCACAAATGGGAAAGTCTTTCACCTTCTTTGGACCCAGCCTGGGCATCTGTAAAGGGTGCTGTGGTACACTGACAAGACATTCTCAGAGGCTTTTTACGTCCCTACTAATTACCTATATTTTTAATTGCAGAACGGAAGTTTTGAATGCCACACAAAAGAGAAAAATCTAAAAGCAGTTAGTTAGGTGAAATAAAAATGCCCTGAAAGTATACATTCAGGTAGCAATAAAAAGACTTTTTTATTGTTGCTTAGAGGCATACAATAAAAGTATATTTTCAGTGCTTGGCTGCCACAAATAACTGTACTACAATTAGATGTGTGTATTATAAAATTGTGTGGGTGTGGTAATTATCACCCTTTGCAGCAGAATATATTTATACAGATCCTAAATTACAGCAGAAAGAAACATCACTTGAGAAGTTTAAAAAAAAAAAACAACAGGTTGGAGGGGAGGAGGGTTAAACTTTCCATTTTATTTTTGGGAAGTATTCTATGAAAAAATAGGATGCATCACATGCTGTGCTGGGCTAGAAATGGGTAACTATGCAGTCAGAGTAGGGGCTGGGAGGGGCTATGAAGGTCTCTGTGCATCAGAGGAGTGTTTAAGTGTGTGTGTGTGTACGCCAGGCAGGACCACTACAGGCCTGTTCTTAGTGATGCACATTGCCTAAAATCCCTCTTGCAGTAGACTGTGCAAGATGTAGCAATTCAGAGCTCACTTGAAATATAGCTTATACATGCATAACTAAGGTGAGAATCAGGCTTCCTCTCTGCAGCATCACCTCACCGTTTGGTAGGACTTCATCTGCAAATACAAAATGCACACAGAAAAATCATGGGTAAGAGTGGCAGAGAGTGACTGGATCCAACACCTACATACTATTTTCTCCAAGAATTTTCCTTGCTTTCCAGTCTTTTCAGTTCTAACCTTGCTTTTGGTTTCCAAATGCAAAAAAGTCCTTGATCATAAAATCTACTCACTCTGTAGTCTTAGATTGTTTTCGTATGCTGTAGTTCATACAACAGACATAGATGAATCTGTCACAGCTTCCACCTTTGCCTCTACTGTGATTTTTGGGAGATTCTCTTTATCCCAAAGATAAAGACAATCTCCTTCTATTACATGTGGATCCATCACATTTATCTCTTACATAAGACTGCTTAAACACTTGCTTGCAACCTCTTAGCATCTGCCTAAAGCCACTAAGGCTCATTGCAATGAGATGGAGCTTGACTGTGAGCTTTTTATTATTTGGAATCCAATATTCCCAGCTTGCATATTATATTTGCAGAAGCCTTATGAAGCTTTATAAAAAATCTGTCATATATATTCTATTTTGATATGGCTATTTTCATAGTATTTCCAACTCTGTTATTTAAAATTTTTCTAGCTTGGTCTCCCGAATACCACTTTCAGGCAATTTCTTCTCCTAATTTGATGAGCATCTACTCTCCTTCTTACTTTTTACATAGCTCTGTTAAAATTTTCTAAGAGGTCAACTTAGAGGGCAGAACATGTTTGCTATAACTGGTGTACTCTGGATTTTCTTGGCTGTGTAAATGAAATTAATATATTATCCTTCAGCAGTGTTGTATTGACTCTCCATCTGTTGAAGGCTGTAGTCGTGTTTGGTCACAGTATTGTTTGTATGAATACGGGGCCAGAGGTTAGCAAGGTCATGACTTCACTACAATAGCACTGTCTTGGTGTGTCTCATTTCCTCCCTTGCTCATCAGTGTTTTCAAAGGATTGTCAGTGCCGGTCTGATGAAACAGAGTTGTCTGCGAATTCAGGATGGAGCAAGACAGATCATTGACTGCTCTTTGTGCTGATACCACACAGCAGGATGATACCACTGATGAAAGTTTTTTAGGGCACCCTTGAACTAATTCACCAAGTTACTCCCCTCTGCTGCTACAAGTGCTTCCTCAAAGCACACTTTTATATGACACCCACAGTAATGCACCATATTAAAAAGATCAAGGCCAGTGCATATCTATGACAGCCCTACCATCAGCCAAAGCCAGTGCTGCACTTCTCTCCGAGGCCAGGGAGGGGGTTACAGAGCATGCAGAAGTGCTCATGGTTTCCACCTTCCTCAGGTTATTACCCCTGTGTGACATTTAGGACAGACCTGGCTAACGAGGTCCAGGTCAGATGTGTGGGCTGCAGACATCATCTAGAACATTAAATCAGTGATCCCAGCCACACGTCTGACCAGCACTTCTGTCAGGCAGCTTTTGCAGCTTGCATAGGAAAGCTTTTCCTATCTACTCTAAGCAAATACCAGCAGCACTGATCAGGCAGGGACCACATGAACACTGTCCATGCGGCTCTGGCCAGATCCAGCAAATCTGTGGACCTTTTTTCTTGTGGAATATGTTATTGGAAGAATAAGTAGTGCTGTGAAAGGAGTGTGAATGCTGAAGACACAAAGAAAAGAAACCAAACAATATAATCAGCCCATTCAGTTTGCACAAAAACAGCTGTAACAGTAAGGTCTTGGACTACGAACTGGTGCTACAGTGAATCATCACTTCCAAATCTATCAGAGAAGTTGCACTTGTTGATCAGTCTTGAAGGCTTTAGAATGAACAGACAGATGAATATCCCACCACAAAAACACCAGCATCTCCCCATACCAGTGGAATGGACCAGCCTGAGTCAGGTTTCTGAGTTTACAGTCATGGCACGTCCCTTTACAGCAACGCACAGAGAATCAGCAGACTGGCAGAAACAAATTCCAAGTGGAAACTGTTAATGGCAAATACCACCCTACCACTCATCAGAATTTTACTGTGAATGTCTTTTTCTCCCCCTAAAAACTTAAAAGGAAAAAAGTATTTTGGCCAAAAATAGAAGCTGTAGATCCTGATAATAACTCTGATTCTCCTTTTTTTCTATTCATTTGTCTACAATGCCAGCTCTTCAAATGTGTTGTATTTCCCATAAAGCATCAAAGCTCTGGAGGGATATGTGAGAAGATTGAAGTTCTATTAAAAAGGAAGGGGGACATCTGAGAAGTACAGAAGAATAGAGACTCAGAGAACACCAAAACTCAAAGAACCATCACTCTTGTTCAAATCTTTGATGGAACATCTTAATAAACCCCACAATTTTGTACAAAGGGGTCCACCACTAAACCATATTCCTAAGCACCACATCTACATCCCTAAATACCTCCAGGGATGGTGATTCTATCACTTCCCTGGACAGTCCGTCCTGTCCCAATGCTTGGCCACACTCTCAGTGAAGAAATTTTTCTAGTATCCAATCTAAATGATGGATCACCTCTCTCATTTGTGCCCACACGAGGGCCCTGCAGTGGTCAAGGAATGATCATGTTCACAAATAACCCTGCCAAGGGGAGGAGGAGAGGAATGTTTTTTAACTGGGACGAGCTCACTGATCCAGTGTACTGCTCAGACATGGCATGGGACTGGGTGCAGAGAACAGGAGGGAGCTGGATGCTCTCTAAGCAGGAGCTGGCTCTGAGGAGCTGCCTGGGGAGCCCTGTGCAATCGCCACCTTGGTGTAAGGGACTACAAAAGCTAACGAGGCATGAAGAATCCTGAGGAGCTACATGTCCTAATATTAAATTAAACATAACAGTTCAACAAACTTCTGATTAGCCAACTTCTGAGAGCCTAAAGCAGCACCCACTGTGCCAAACCCTGGGTGTTGTACATTGAGCACGTATGAGGATGCAGAAGTTCTCACTGAGGTCAGCACAGTCATATAACCAGCAGAGACCTCAGCTGCTCAGAGATGGTTGTTCATAGGATCATAGAATGTCCTGAGTTGGAAGGGACCCATAAGGATCATCAAGTCCCACTCCTGGCCCTGCACATGACACCCCAAGACCATACCATGTGCCTGAGAGTGTTGTCCAAATGCTTCTTGAACTCTGGCAGCCTTGGTGTCACGACCACTTCCCTGGTGAGTCTCCTCCCTGACCACAAACCCCTCCCTTGGACAGAAAAACTTCTTCCCAACTCAAAGACTTCCTTTTCCCAGGCTTCATGATTGTTGGGTCCCAGCTCTTCCATATCCCACAGGCTATTCCCTTCTAGACACCAACCTTACCAATTTGCAGCCTGCTCCATACAGTCCCAAAAGGTTCATCATTGTTCTTTCACAGATTTAAGGTCAGCTCATCCAGCCTGTCCTACTGACTTCTCCCAATCAAAGAGCCACACCAGTACTGGCCAAGTTTAGCCTACAACTCTTTTTGGAGCCAGCTTCTTTCTGACATAGACTATAAGTATCAAAGCATCCATCCCAGCCACAGAAAGGGCCCACAGATGGAGCAGCACAGCACTCAGAAGTCTGGTTATAGAGTCATTTGGGAATCACAGATCGTTTAAGTTGGAAAACACCTTTAATATCATCAAGTCCAACCATTATGAAGCTACAGACCAAAGGAGACTTCTGCCATGCTCACACCATACCAAAGGCCTCCTGAGGCACGAGCCCACAGTCCCCTGGCTCCATATCCAGTCTAGTGGCAGTGCCATTTGGTCCCTATCTCTAGGTTCCCTAAGTATCTACACTTATTTCGGGGTCAGTGAAGAGTTTTCCTTTGTGATGTAATGCAAATTTATAAGATATTCTTCTGGAATGCATTTACTCTTTTCACCCAGCCAAAAAAAAAAAAAGGCTGAAGTATTAGTAATATGCTTTACAAATAATTATGTTTTAAAAATCCCAGCAATAAAAACAAACCAGAAAGAACCCCAGACTTGAAAACGTGTAGATTTATCTCATTTTTCCTTTTATTCTTGTACTTGAGGTTTTGCTGAAAGGCAGATTTGAAAAAGAAGCATCTTCTTTATTTGAAATTTTCCATTTTTAACTGAAAAAGAGCAACCACTTCAGAAGAGAACAAGAGCAGTCAGCCGAGACCCTTGAGATTTTTCACTGGTGATTTCAGCAGTCTCATTTTCGGGGTTCATTGTTTCTATGTTGATGAAAAATCTGTTCATGAATATTTTCCCCAGTCAGTTTTGAAAATTAAAATTAGAAGTTCCTGCTTCTTTTATTGCCTTTTTTTTTCTCCTATGAGCCCTTCTCACCCAGGTTTACTATTTTTATATTGAGTCCCAGCTGCTAACTAAGCCTTGGCTTAGTGATCTTACTGCAATGATGAGGCATTTCCATTTCTGATTTCTAGCATATGTTGCACTTAATATAACACCACCCTTGTGCACCAGTTACCCTGGAATAATGGCTGTGCCAGCAATAGAACAGTGGTACAGTCCCGTGAGAACAACCAGGGCATGAAACCTGTGCCAATATGCAGATGTCACACAGTTAATAGAACAATAACACATCCTTGAAATACATAGAGAGGTATTTTTCTCAATGTATAGAGAAATACATTTGATACTGCAATGAAAGCTGCTTTTTTTAGCTTCCTCTTAAATCAACTGGGAAAAAATAGCTGCAAAAGAGGCAAGAGATAATGATGAAAACCTGAACAATTAATTCTGGGGATGAGGCATCCACAGACTGAGCTGATTATTTTTAGTTTCTTAGGTCTGTAGCCTCGACTAGATGATTGCAAAAACCAGGCTCTTCTGTGGGATTTATGGAACTTTATCCCTTTCAAAGAGGAAGAGACACTATACTTCAAGAGCTGCCCTTTGCAAGGTGTCTTACAACTTCTGCTTTGGGAAACCAGAGCAGAAAAGCTGAAAACAGAAAAGAATCGATGGATTTGAAACCACTATTGGACATAATTAGTCGTAATTATTTGCTGATCTCTGATACTTTGCATGATGCCCTGAGCAGGAGATTTTATAATGGCTGCATTCTGCAAGTTGCTGAGCTTCCTTCACCTCTGGAGATAACATGAGAGCCACACCAGCCCCACCAGTGACCTGCCTGGGTTCTGTACAAGTCAGGCCCCATGACTCAGAGACCTTTTTGCTTTATTCTAGAAAAGATTTAGCTGAGCAAACAGCTCCAGGAACACAAGGTAAAGTTTTCAGCTACAGCTGAAGCAGCGCATCTTCTTGCCCTGGGACCCAGCCCACACAGCCCTTGCGAAGGTGCAAACTGGAATACTTCCAGTCTTCTGGGTGGTTTGTCTAAATCTGCACACCAGATCTAGCAAGTGAAATCCACCTTAAGACCCAGCTTTTGGCTGATGTAGAAGCTTTTCCAAACGAATGTTATCTCCCATCCATGCAGCACAGCAGAAGCAAGGCAGGCAAACACAGGGCTGGGAGCACTTGCAGAAAGAGCAGCTTTCCCTGCTGCAGGAATAATTGTTTCTGCTTCCAACTAAGTCAGAAGTCAAAAAGAAATTCTACCCAGGAGATAAACAGTGCATTACATAAGACTTCATATAAAGTAAATTGTCATCAGATTTACTGCAGTTAGAAAAAGGCTGTTCTGTCTGCTGGCATAAAATATGTACTAGATTTTAAGAGGCTGGTGAGAACGAAGGAAACAATACTTTTGGAGTTCCTTGTCCTAGGGCTTTCTGAGCAGGGACCTGTCAAGCTTTTGGACCAGAAACATTTTAAAATGTTTTTATAAAAAAAGAAGTCATAAAATGGTATAAGATATAAATCTGAAACAGAAGGTCTTGATTAATTTTGCTTGTATTTGTAGTATTAAAACAAAACAATAAAATCAGATTGAATATTCCACAGTGAATTCTGATCATTCATTGTTTGTTTTTGTCTCCAAGCTGGAGAAAAAGCTAAAATATCAAAGTTCTTTTCAGAATTTAAGTTCAAAGATTATTTAAACCATGAAAGATCTTATTTTAACATTTTTAGAAACAGCTTGCTCCAAGGCTATTTGGCATGACTGCATCAGCTTATGGTCCTTGATGCCTACTACAAGTGGGTGTTTGTGAGTTCAGTGCTCTTACCCTTTTTGTGGGTTGGATATATTCATACCAGGAATATATTTCCAGTGATGCCTCTATAGGAACAAAACACAGTCAAAGCAGAAATAACAGGAGAGGAGCCAATTCTGTGCAGTGGACAGTGATTCTAAGACACAGAGAGACCCGATTCAACAATGTTCAAAATAAGATGCTTCAGTTCAGTTCAGCAAACTAAATATTTTTATCTGGATCAAAAAATACCGTTTTAGATTTTCTGCCACCTCATGGATTTTTTTTCCCCTTACACTACATTTTTCAGAAACTGTATCCAACCAAAACACACAAATCCTTACCAATTCTTATGGACAAGAATATTGTACTTAATCAAAAGATCATTAAGAAAAAACATCACTGTACAAACTGATCATCTCAATTCTTTGTCCCTTAAGCTTATAGTTTCCCGTAAATCACACAAAAGTCTCAACAGACAGGAAAGACAATGACTCTTGATTGGAAAGACAAGGAGGCCAGTCAGTAAACTCAGATCACAATTAGCACCAGCTGTAACCCAAGTGAACTCCCCAATTTAATGGTTACAGGAGAACACATACATACAGTAAAAGCTACCAACCAAATCAGTTCCATCGCCCTCCCCCAGACTCCTCTCCTCCCCCAGGTCCTTCAGACAAAAGTCTATTTCCCTCCTTAGCTGTTAAAAATATTTTTAGAGCTCTTCAAATAAGGAAGGCAGAAAAGGAAATAAAGAAAACAATAGAATTTGACACAAAAGCACCCTTCTCATTAGGACTTTTTAAATAGCATCAGAGCTCATTGAATTTCATGCACTAATAATATTCCTGCTCAATCCAAGGCAAACCAGTCAGATCTAAATCTATCAGATTTTACAAGCAAAGGAATATTGCCAAGCTCTAATATTTCTCCTGCATTCATTGTCAGAATGGGGTATGGAGACTCTTCCAAACTCCAGATTTCTTTTTTTCAAATGTCTTTTAAATCCACTACTCCATGGCAATTAAAAAAAAAAAAGTTAAAAAGGAAGTTAAATCTCAACAGCAACATCTATGCAGGATTCTATCAGATAGTGTTTGGGGAGTGAAGCTGGCTTTAGCACAGCAATCAGCCAGGATTTGAGATTAAAAAGTAGCTAAGACCCTACCAGACAAAGCCTTTGGGCTGATAAAGCTGCCTATGACAATAACAAAGCCCCCAAAGACACAGAGGCATGTCTGAATCCTTGGCCAAGCTGCCTTTTCAACTGGGAAAAAGCAGCCAGAGAACCTGGTGCCACTGAAATCAGTGAGACCAGTCATGGGCTCGAGGCCGAACGTGGGATGTTGGTCCCTCTAGTGCTGCTGGACTGGGTCCCTCCTGCACAAGCACTTAAGACTCACACAGCTAATTTCAGAGACCTGCAGTCTCACCCATCTCCAGCCTTGCCATAACTGCCAGCCCCTTGCAAACCCTTCGCAGGAGCTGCACGAGGTGCTGCAGCCACATGAACAGCTGCCTGGTGTGTGGGTAATACATTTTCATTCAATGGTTGGTGAATATGAGCGATAAGGAGGAATAAAGCCAGTAGTTAGAGTTCATTTTGTATAGTATGGTATGTCTTGGGGGTTTTATGGGTTTAATATATTCGCTGCTCATGCTGGATCTTAGCACAGACCTCCAGATGAGAATATCTACTTGTAATGCAGGTTGCACTACAACTCATTTATAATGAATATAACAACTTGTGAAGTGGATTTAGAAGTCATTGAGTTATAGATTATTTGGGTAAACGGGGCACAAGCACTGCAGCAAGAAACCCATTTAAATATTAAGGAGAGCTATAAACTGAGAAAAGAACTGATGACAGGGTAATATCATGTCAGAACATGCCCTCCAGAGAGGGATGTCTACTGTGTATTGATCTGAAAGAGCTCCAGAAATCATTCTGAAAACCCATAAAGCTCAGACATAAATGCAGTGAGAAAGGTGAGCTGCAAAGGCCAGCAGAGAGATGGGATACACAAGCTGGACCAAACCCTGCCAGCTTTATCTCATGAGCAATCCACAGTGAGTTCCTCTTCCCTGGTCTGTAGCATTCCCACGAACCCAGAGTTAATCAGTGGAGTGGAAGAGTCACTCCCTTGGACAGAAAAGTCACTTCTGGGAGGATTTTTACCCTCTGTGTATCAATTCTGTTACTGTCCACAGACAACTTCCTTGGTCTAAATGAGCATGTTTCTAGAGAGGTAAAAAGATGCCTGGTAAGCATCTCACACCCAAGGGTTCAGTAGCATGGAATAAGGACCACAGGATTAACCCTCCACTGGAAATACCATGTCCAAGGCAAACCCTGGGCTATGAACTGCCAGCTGGACTAAGCACATTTGGGGTGCTATTAAGGTAAAGGGGAAGCCCTATTGGATTTAGTCCAATTTCCCAATGCTACATGGTGCTGAGAGCTTTTGGAGGGGTGCTAAGAACACTCTGAGCCTGCTGAAATTGTAACACTTGTCGCTGCTCCAAAGCCACCCAGCAAAGCAGAGCCTGATATGCACTGCCAGAAAAGCATGAAGGGCTTCATGCACAGCAACTGAGATGTGCAACCTGAACACAGCTATTGCTTGCTGCAGCACTCACCAAATCAAGAGGTACCCCTGCAGGAAAGGGCTGCAGAAGCAGGCTCTGCCAAAGGACTGAATAGCAGAAGCCTGTACAGAACAACCAGGGAAGGAAAAAATAAGGATAACTACTAGTCATCCAGTATTTCTACTGGAAGTTCTTCCAAAATGTGCCCAAAACGTTAGGCGCAAACAGGCATTTCAGACTTGATCCGTGCACAAACTGTGTTTAGTTCAGAGACATTTCATGAAAGTTTCAGGGCTCCTTCAGGTGAGGTTGTGTGATTCAGCAGGAAGAACTCAGCAAAAGAGGTAAGCGCCAGGCAATTCATGGACATGTAGCTCCTGAAAAACAAGAGGTTCCTGTTTGGCATGCAATTTGCAATACAAAAGCACTGTTACAGTCACTTATTTCGAGTTTGTCCTCTTCCCTCCCTCCTGCCGTTGTTTAGAGAATGCTCTCCTGTTTTTTGCAGCATCAGGGAAAACAGTCTGCATCTGGCTGATGGGCCAGGAGCACCCGGCACCACCTATATGAGGCTGGCAGTTCTTTTAGGATGAAAATTGAAGCATGCTCTCCGGATGATGAAGCACTTTACCCAACTGCAAAAATGCTGAGGAGCAAAATTCAGGGTGAAGTGCAGGAAACTGTGAAGGTGTGAACTGTTGTTCAGTGAGCACAAAAAGAAACACGGTCCCGGTGAGATGGGGCCTGGGGAGAATGAATGAACTCGGTCTCAGCGCTGCACCTAGTCTTACACAATTTATAGCACGACATCATAACCGGTAATAATAATCTAATGGGAGGGCATGGCTGGCGCTTCTGAAACTCTTGGTTCTGAAGGTCGCTCGTTTAAACATCGAGACAATCTTTTAAAAGCACCGCTGGCGTGAAGCATTAACGGGGCGGTGATCAAGGCTTTTAATCGAGAGGCTTTTATCCCCAGCAGTCTGCGGTGGGGCGCATCATGCACCTGAAAACCGGAACGCCTCGCTGAGCAAACACGGCGTGGTACTGGCCCCCGAATCAAATAGCCCAGACATCCAGGAAGGAGCTTCGCGCTACATTACTCCTCGCAGGCTGCCATCTGCGGGGGTGGCCGGCGGAGCGGCGAGAAGGCAAATTCCTGTGCACACAACTCTGTCCAGAGCGTCTGCATCCCCATCCCCATCCCCCGGGCCGTGGTACAGCGGAGGCACCGCGCCAGAGCGGTGGGGTTTATTAGGGCCAGACCTCTCCTACAGCGATTAGTGGCAAACCCTAATAACAGGATTAGTTAGGATGTTGCCAGAAGAGACTAATTGTCTAGTGCAAGACTGACTCTAACCGGTGTCTTGGCCGAAAGCTTCTCAGTGAATTGTGTGAGAGCTCTGCAAGCCGAATGCAGGCACAGACCTAGAATGAAGGTGAGAAGGAAAGGCACAGCAAGGGGCTGTGAAGAGAGGGTGGGAAAAGCGCTCCATTCACGGGGCTTCTTTATAAAGTGTATGGGCAATGTCCCATTGAGCCTTGCTGAGTAGAAACAAACCAACACCAGTGGATGACACAGCTCCTTCTCTGATATTTCGTAAGTTCCAGAACTCACAGTTTTCTAATAGATAAGTGAGCAATTTATATTTGAAGTATCGCTGAAGAACAACAAAATAGCACCACTGTTTCCCCCCTCAGCTGTTACACTAATTCCTTTCAGACCAGAATTAGAAACATACGAAGTGCAATTAATCTAATGGCTTACATTCTATGTTTTACAGCCATCTCAATTGAGGGGACATTACTGACATTGAAAAAAACAAAAGCATTGCTTTCTGCGGGGCTTTTTGCACGTACAGAAGCAGAGATGTATATACACAAACTGAACTTGCATTGCTCTTCCACTTTATAAAAGTCTAGAGATTGGAATTCACATTGCACTTTAGAAATGTGAACTACTGGATATTCCTTTTCTCCAAGATAATAACAATAATGAAATATTCAGTTAGAGTTACATCCTGAAAATCTGGTCCTTAGCATTTTGCTGTTGCCCTGGGGTTATGAATTAGAGATGTCCTAAAACAGTAATACAATTCCACAGCACATCCGTATCAGTCCTGCCTGGGAGTGCATGGGAAGAACACGCTTCAGATCCATATAGAACTGTGAAGGTTTTCAGAAGCATTCTTCATTCCAAACTGTGGCAAGAGGCCAGCACTTCAAACATTTTTGGTTACAGTAAAATCCCCCCGGACCTCAATTTGGAAACATCAAAGCACAACATGCTCCCCCAGCATTCTCCAGCTGCTAGTCTGGCACCCAGCGATGAAACTGTAGCTGTTGTGGATTAAAACTGGCATGGTTTCTCTCTCACCTATTCCTTGAAAACAGTTTAAAATCCATTGTTGCTGCTGCTTCAAAGGCCTGTACCTCTGAAAAGCACGTCACAATCCACAAGTGTGACTCAACGTCTTTGAACTTTGGTGACTGGGGCCAGCGCCTTGTAGGGTGATGCGGTGCTTAATCCCACGGGGGATTCATGGCTCAGCAGGCTGATAAGAAGCCAGACAGGTGAGCTGTCCAGAAGCTATCAGGAGTTCCTTGGATGAGTATAGCCTTGAGAAAGACCTCCAAGAAAAGCCTGAGCCCTTGAGGAAGTACAGTTAGTCACCAACAGCTTGCTCTCATCCTTGTCTCGCCTACACCGAGTGAGTACTGCAAATCCACCAGCGGGATTTGCATGCTATCCAGTTTCCTGGTATTGTGACACCGCAAAGAGCCCAAGCGACACTAATTGCTGCTTAATGTTCTCTGCCCACAGCTTTTAGCAGCAGGATTTATCTTACCAGGTGCATCCCAGCTTCTCTGGAGAAAGAACCTGTGCTTGCACCCATCAGGTGTGACATGAAGTAAGATCTAACTTGGGATAAGGCAAAGAAGGGAAGAAGACAAGGAGTAAACAAGTGGACAATAGTGGAAACTGGTAAGAGCTAGATGTGAGAGCAAAAAATCTGGAATTGTCATGAGAACATTCTTCCAGCTGGCTGGGAGTTGCCATTGCCTCCTGAAGGGCATATGATAAAGTCACTGTGTGTAAGGGCGGCACTCAGCCTGGCTTCCACCATGCAGAATCAGCTATTAGAAGAAACTCCCTCTCAGGACTGGAAGAGAGAACTTGACAGTCTCCCTGTCCAAGCCTGACATTAGGAACTGATTCTCTGGCTCACAGGAAGGCTGTTGAATAAATACAGAATACTCACTCCATCATCACCTGAGCAATGAGGCTTCACAGCAGGCTGAGCAATTGGTCTCCATCCTGACAACCAAGCCAATTGATAACCATCTCACACCACAAAAGTTTTGTTAGCACTGCACATTTGGGATGCTGGAAAATCACATGTTCTACCTCCCTTTTATTCCCTCTTTCACTTATCCATGTCAATATTTCATTGAGTTACAGTAGTTACTCTGTCCTGCCTGTCCTGCCTTTGCCTTTTCCCTCCTACAACCAGCATTTTACTAAAATGACTTATTTGCTTATTCCAGTAAAGCTCTTTCCCACTCTGAAGCCAGGTAAGAAGGAAAAATAGGCTTAATTTGAAATTTCTGAAATAGATGACAGCTGAGAAGAGACTGGCACGTTAAATCATTCCAATTCACAAACACCCTACTCTCATTTAGGCTTGACAGATGCAAATGCCAGCCAGGTACTACCTACTAGTAACACTGTCTTTATTTATGCAAATATATAATACAAAATCCTTTTCATGTACATTAGCCATCTGCAGAAGAGTGGATCTCTGGCTGGTGTTTTTCCCCTTTTTCATTTACGTCATATACAGTGATGGGAGGACAGGCTTAACACCTTCAGGTTAAATAACTAAGAGATCATCCAATGCTCGTAAATCATGTCACAAGTTCTGCCAGTGTCCTGTCTTGAATAACATGTATTTTTTTATGCAACCATGCATCAAAAATACCGACTAGGTCTGCAGTAACCACAGAGATGAGATAGCAGGATAAGGGCGGTGTATAAGAAAGCCAGTCTTTGCAAATGTATGTGGTATAAAAATGCCTACCAGTCAAAATAAGAGACTGAACTACTTTATCCATTTAGAAACCAGGCAAAAAACACATTCAGCGCCAGACTGAAATTCAAACTGAACAGGAGGTTTCAAGCCAATTGCCAGGTCCACCAAGAAGCAACACCTTCTGCTTCACATAGCAAACTCCTGGTTATATTGGCAGGTGCAGAGAAATCTGCTTCGGGCACGGCACTAAGGTCATGGTGCCAGTTTACTGAAGGTCACTCTGAACACCCTATACCCTGGAGACCTTGGTTATCTCATCTGAAAATTGCAGGGAGTGGAAGGATGGGATGGTGATATGCTTCAAATAAAAAATATCTCCATGTTTCGGGTTTTTCACTGAAGTAAGATTTTCTACCAAGAGAATTCCCAGCTGCAGTCTGAGATCCCGTGGCTGCCCCTTGCTCACAATGCGGTTCGCTCAAACAAGCAGCTTACAAACCAGGGTATTTTCCTGTTCAGTGTGTGAATGCCAAGCAAATACTCAGTCAAAACTGGTTGTTTTGGAGATGGGAAATTGGATTATTACAGTGCTCACTGCTTTGTGGATGATGCCTTGCACAGAAAGGAAGGAATGGGAGCTTGTGAATAACGCCTTTTACTGGGAGAAGGGAACAGAGCCTTGTCCAAGCAAAGGAACAATCAAAAATGTAGGGTGAAGAGATTCAATGAAAAAAAACCCAGGAAGCACTTTGTGTCTGACACAAGAGGTTCCTGCCACTGTGACAGTCCACATGGAAAAGGAGAACATCTTGGACACCCACCCTGGGGGCCCAAGGATTTGTCAGGATCTGTACCCTTCTGTGCCAGGCACTGTGCAGCTTACAATAGCATACATAAAACCAGCTCATACCCCAAAAACTTGTGGAGTGCTTAAGATGCTGTAATTAAGTAATTAGCAAGCAAATAGCAAGAGGGGAAAAGGGGGGGGGTAAAGGCGAAGAAAGATCAGTGTCTTGGATTTCCTGTCTGGAGTGAGACTGTCCCATTCAGTCACCCCCAAAACAAAACCTTAGTCTCCCACCCTCCCTTTTTTACCCCCAAGAGCCAAGTGAAACCAGTTAGCCTGTGTAAGGCTGACAGAGGCCCTTTCCCAATCATATCACATCACTCAAGGTTCTTGGGAGCGAAGTCTAGGTCTGCACCCAATTTTCATTCTGATTCTTCCTCTACAACTTCCTCTGGAAAAAACATGAGATTTGGCATAGGTAAATGCTTCCTAAAAAAACCCCCAAGGACCTCAGGATGTGTCCTAGGGATGACAGAAACCTGTGGCAGGTACAAGTGGGCAGACCAATTTCTCCGTCTTAAGCTCTATCTGCAGTTGTGCAGCTTTAATAGAATTGTTCCAGCTCCTCCTTCTCAAGGAATATTCTGATAATGAGAGCTGAACTCAATTCCTGTTAATGATATCATTCACTGGAGGAATGCCCTAATGTTTCAGACATCTCCCCCCAAAAATTAGGAAGTAAACAACACCCTTGCTCCCTCCACTGTCTTGTGAATTCCAATCAGTCACGTGCTTTTCTCAGGTGACTCAGGTCTGCTGCTCTGTGGATAAGAGAAGCGCTTGTAGAGGGACAGAAAGATGCTTGATGTGTCCTGAGAACTGCAGGCAGTTTCCACACTGCCAAGCACAGCCAAAATCCTTGGGGACAGCCATTAGGAGGACTGCAGGTTTATGCCTGTGGCAAGCTGTGGCTGTTCCATGCCAGGAGCCTCAGAGATGCCAAGCCTGAGCCAATATAAAAACGTACCCAAGAGAAAACTATCTCAGAGCAGCAGCACTGTAGCTCCACAGGGGCAAGTAGGGCAGCAACCAAGTCCAAAATCCCCTGCACGACCCCTCCAAATGTTCTGCTGGGACTGCCAGGCAGTGCCATGGCCAGCTCCTGAGGACATGTAATCTCTGATGAGTTGCTGAGAGTCTTTTACCTGTATGGACCCTTATGAGACCTCATGGTATTCACCCCTGCCCAGGAGATAATGTCAAGACCTGGGCTAGCAGGATCAGGGGCACACAGCACCTAGCAAAGTTATGACTGGAGCAATTAAGAGCAAATGTTAGTGTCCTAGACACAGTACATAAATGGATTGAATACAGAATTCTGAATACATAGGTTGTGAAATTGTGTATAGGACATTAACTACATAGAATACCAAATTCCGCACCAGAGTGTCCCTTAGATTGCTAAACTGTGTCAGTTCCACTGCATTTCAGACACACTCAGATGAGGGCTCAGGCAGGGATGTTCCCCTCCCACTCAGCACTGTAGCCTATCCTCCGGGAAGAGTTCAGAGAGAGGTAGTCCTCACTGCAGGGAAGACAGCAGCACATTTTAAACCTACCTCTAAATAACCCTGACAGCCTCTCCAAAAAAAGGATTTGGCTTCCTTTGGCAGCAGCTTCTGCTGCACACCCAGATGCTTTCTGTGCCCACCCCAGCGGCTCAGCCTGTCTCTGACAGAAGCAAACCCCAAAGAACAATCCTTTGCTTCTCAAGATGCACAAAAAAAATCCCTTCCTCTCTGCAATGCAAATTCCAGTCATCTCCACACCTTTCACACACCCTCTTCTCCCCTACTGTCCCTGAGCTCAGCTGCCACCAAATTTGACTGATGAAAGGTGACAGCTCTATTATATTAATTCCCCCCAGAAAACAGGAAAAAGTCTCACACGCTTTTCATATCTAACACAGCACATTTCAGAGTTCCTCTGCGTGCTCTGGCTTCTCTTCTGCACGAAACGTGGCCATCAAGCAGAGCAATCCCCAGACTGGGGGATGCTCTTGTCAAACAAATGGCAGATTTTCACTTACTCCTATTTTCATATTACGCTCACATGCAAGATGAAGTATGCCTGTGCTATCTTTGGCTGATCCAGTATGATAGCTGCCTGCAGCTGCTCCAGTCTAATGGTTGCAGGCCCTCTCTGTATGGCCTGAAAGGTGTGTCTGTAGAAGACAGCCTTAGGCTATGGTGCTCCAGTACATAGACTCACACCGAAGTCCCTGTCTTATCAGAAAATTAACAAAAGCCAGAGCCCCAAATTTTCCCAAAGTAGGAATCTTTTATCTACAAAATTATCACACTGTATAAACTCAAATTAAAACACCTCCTATAATTGCATCTTCATTTTAATGACAGCCTGCTTTCATTCTCACAATCCCCTGCCCATCGCACCACTATGGATGGTTTTTACAGCTTAAACACCATCTTGATATCAGCTAATTGCACCAATCTGTGAAAAGTTTCTCCACATGACAGTAATTCTCAACAAACACTGTCATTTGATCTCATGTACCTCCAGTCTTTTTCTTCAGTTCCCTTTTACAAAGCCTGTGCTATGGTTTCTCCTGATATAGTGCCCTGCTTGGCAGCAAAACTCCTTCACCACGAGATTAACCACAAGGAAAGGATATGAACCAAAGAATCTGTCTTGCCTGATAAAAGGGTTATTTTGCTGTCAACCTTTGCAGTTTATTCAAGCCAGAATACATGGTAGGAGATGGTTGTCTCTAGTGTCTTTAGGAGTTAGTGGTTTCCCTGCACTACTTTTGCTTTCTAAGCAAGACAGCTCACTCATCCCCCTGCCCCAGGCCAGGTCTTTCTCAGAGGGCATCCTCAAGCTCACAGCCATCTTTTCAGCACCTTCCCCAAGTTTCTGACCAGGCCCTCTGTCTCCAGCACAAGCTCAGTCCCAGCAGAAGCAAAGCAAATGTCCTGAGGACACCCAACCCACGTCAGAAAACTGGCTGAGGCAGTCAGCTTTGTAATAAGCACAAATCAGTCAGAAAAGCTGAAAACACTTGACCGTTGTCTTCTCCACCCGTGTACAAAGGAAGGAGCAAAGCTCCCAGACTCCGGTCGCAGCCCGAGGACTTGGAGGCACAGCGGGTCCCCGCCGAACCCCAGCAAACACAAGGCAGCAGGATACGGAAACTTCCCTTGGCAGCCAGACATGGCTTTTACAAAAGCAGGGGAACTAACTGCATTTTGCCACTCCTCAGTTTTGGGCCAGTTCCCAAAGGCTCTTTGTGCTGCGCCAGGCGGAGGAAGCCGACCACCCGGAGGAACAAAGGGCTGGGGGACAGCCCCGGCTTCGGGCTGGTGCCGCTCTCCTTGGCAGCAGACTCTTCCCTGAAAATCCCTACCAAGCCTTTTCCTTTAAGACTTTGTCCAAAATCTTCCACAGTTTGGAGACTGCACACCGTTCAATGGCCTTGGAGCCAGACCCTCCTTTGCATTACTCTACTGGCCACAGCAGTAGGGAATGGCTTTACAGCAATTCCTGGGAAACCGAGAGGAAAAGCAACGGGTGGTCAGACATGCATCACCTCATTCACACAGTTTTCTGGTACAGGGTCCAGCCAGTGCCGCTGGATGTAGGAGTCAGACTCTGACAGAAGAGGATTATTTTAAAATCTAACAATGAAAGACTGTTCTTCTCGTTACAAAGTGAAAAAGAGAGTGGGAGAGGGAAAGTGTCTTCTGCAATAGTTTCTCAGGCACGAGAGAGAATATTAACAGATTTTACAGGAGCAAAAGGGGAATTGGGGTCACCCTGTTGCTCTCATACAACACTTTGCTACAGAGAGCAGCTGCACATTTAAAGAGCAATTAAAGTAGATGCACATGCAGACACACACATTTATTTAGCACTGCTTCTTGGAGCACTGCAGCCAGAAATCCCACAGAGGGGTGTCTCTCCCTCCCAGTGTATCCCCCACACCCAGATGGGCTGGTTTGGGGAGCTTCATGGATCCCCAAGCACACAGGAAATTAGGGTTTGCCAAAATGATCTGTCTCTCTCTGTCAGACCACATCTCTAGCTTCCCATCCCCAGCACAGTAACACCTCCCAGCCCACCAAAGTAGTCCTTCGAGTGTGTCAATGAGACCAAAAACCTAGGAGAGGACAAGAGAACTCATTAAGATGTTTTTACAGCAAGAAGAGACCCTCCAAAGTAACTTCACATGGCCAAAATGGCCAGCAAAAGGACAGCCTTCAACCACCACCCATGTTTGCTGGCCTCAGAGGAGCAAGAAAATCTCTAAGTTTTGGATGACAGACTGGAACATAACTGGAACATCTGCATCTAAATCGAGCACATGAGGCAGTGTGGGTGAGCAGAGAACACAGAAGCACTCTGGGATTAATGGATTCTGCCATGGCTCCACCACAGGCTGAGGTGATTCACTCCAATTTCCAGCCTTCTCAGCTCACCATAGCAGGGTGGTGTGTGAACAGAGTCTGGCTGGAAGCTGGGTCTGACCTCAACTGGGGTGGCTGCTCACATAGATTTACTGGCTCAGGAAATTCATCTGCCAGTGGGTTTACTGATGAAGAAGGTATCACACACTCAAGTCATCCAAACCCATCATGCAGCCCACATCTTTGCCACACCAATGGTAGCACCACCTGTCCTACCAAACCCAAGACTGAAAACCATGCATGTAAGTTTACTGGCTGCCAGAAAAGTAGAAGACTAGCAAACTCATGCACTGTGGTTGGTGCCACCTGTGTTTGGGAGGTTATTTCCCTACTGCTGGGGAGATGCAGCTCTGCTGGGGATGGGGATGGGGATTTTCCTCTCTGTCACACTCCTGTCCCAGGCCATGCAGCCACACCATGCAGTGATGATGTAGGGGTGAGATTTTGCAGCCCTCTCTTTTTAGCCTCCCTGGGAAATCTGGGTCTGATGTATTCATTGTATCCTCTCTGTTTTCTGTTAGCTACCTGGAATTAGTCTGTATTATGAGCAGCAGTGCAGCCGGTGACTTGGACAAAGAAGTGGGGAAGACCAGGACAGTGGTTTTTCCACAGCTGAGAGATCCCACATGCCTGAGGAATTTCCCTCTCTTGCTCTATTAGTAGCAGTAGGAGTGAGTGATGGGGGCAAACCTGTTATCACATTACAGTCTGAAGTGCCTGTGCTCGCACTCCCAGCTTTCCCACTGGATGAGAAGTGTAAACACTCTCCCTCACACCCCACCCCAGCACAGGGAGCCTGGCAGCTCCACCGTGGAGATGGCCAAAGAGAGGTGGTGCAGCACGGTTTGGGTTTCCTGCCAAGGGAGTGCAGGGACAGTCCAGCATGTTGAAAAATGATCAGAAGGGCTGTGCTTCAAACTCCCCCTGCTCTGTCTCTATCAACTCGTTCCTCATCCAGCTGCTATGAAAATACTCCTGGAGTGCTCAGAGGTTATGTACTATGGTTTGGCTGTTTGCCCATTCGGTGAGGCCTTTTTTTTTTTTTTTTTTAATATTAAGGCCTTAAAACTCGTGCTAGAACTGGATCCTACAGTACAAACCTTCATTGTTACAGCTTAGCTGCCAAAACATTGCATCAGCCATCACAATAGCCTGGCACCAACTAAAGAAATACAGCATCTTCTCCTTGTGCTCAGCTCAGAGCACAGATGTCAAAGTCATCGATGGCTGGAGCTGCTTGGAGATTTCGGGATGAGACCAAGGTTTTGTCAAAACATTCAAGTCCCCTGGAACAGGAATTGTTTTATGCAAAACCTCTCCAGTCTGATAAACACTAGCTTGGTGCGAGGCAGAGGTTTCCAGCAGGTCAGCAATGAGAACTGGGACCAGTTCGAAAGCAGGTGATGAATGCAGACAAAACTGCAGGGCCCCAAACAGCTGTATAATGTCATTATGATGTTGGCCACCATCCTGATAGCAAAGCTGCTTTTACCGAGCAGCTGCATGGTCTAGGGACATCTACTTTTGCCAGAAAAATGGAAATATTTTACTAATGTTCATAGTGAGATCAAAAGCAGACATACAGAAACCACTATTTCTGGCCAAAGAGAGTGCCTGATTTCCAGACAACTGTCTTCACAATCTCAAATCCAACTCTCTGACTCCAGTCTCCTTGCATTCCCTGCATCCTCACTGAGACATCTCACCTTCCTGAGGATTACTTTTCCTTTGGCTTCCATGCTACTCTTCTGTCCTGTTTCTACTCATACCTCCCTCACAGACTCTCTGAAGATCCCTCTCACCTCCCTTTTTCCCTGATGAAAAGACCCTGATGAGTTTTGCTCTTAATGATGCCTTCTCCCCCTGCCTCCAAGACCATTCTCATCCCAGACACAAGTTCAGCCATCCCTTCCATGTGGGTGGCTCCTGTTTCAACCCTGACTCCTGACCTCTTCAAACCAAACCATGCACTGTGAGACTAGACAACTCTCAACTGTGAACCTGGACCTTGTCACTGAGACAGACTCTAGCCCCCCTCTTCTTTCCATGCCAGAGCTCAACAATATTACCCTTCCAGAGGCATTTCCAGCTATAGCCTTCCCCAGGATCACCACTGCCAAGCTAAGCCTTCCATGTTCAGTCCAGATACCACTACTCAGACATGGCCTTTTCTGTCATTCTGAAAGCCTGGCCAAATTCTCAACGTCTTGGTTACCACAGCATAATCTCTTCTGTCACTCACAAATCCAATCCTTTCCCTTTCAGAGCCCCTCTGAATGCTGATGCAGAGACCTACAATTTGCTCTTGTCCCAGTGCAGCTTCCTCAATCCCATCAGCAGTGGTACCACAGGAGAAACTGTGGCCATACCCATCTGCACTGCACGCAAAGAACAGACAGGCAAAGATCCCATATCCTGTTAGCACTTCCCAAGTATCCAAGAAAGTTTCGACATGGGAATGCAGCCAGCTGCTTTACCCTGCTTGAGAAAGGTGTTACTGTCCTACAGCTAAAGTAACGTTTTATGGGCTTTGATGGTGTGCCAGGTGTGGGGCTTCCTGAGCCACGCTTGCAAGCAGCATCATTCCTGGGCAGGAAGTCACTCAGCAGCTACTGTAGGCTATGTCCAAAACACTGTTCCTCATATTTAGGATGCACAGAATGTTTCACATCTGCCTGATGTACCACAACATCAGGCATGTTTCAATGCACACAAAATTGAGCAGAGACCAAACCCTAAACTGACTTTGTTTAGTGCTGCCACTAAACAATTCTGGTTTTGCCAAGGTGTCCAAGGCTGTGTTTGGCCAGTGGCTGTCTCTCACTTTGGACCCAGGCAGACTGTTTTATGTGGTCAGCCCAGCTGGTCCCTGCCCCATACACTCAACACCAGACATTGCCAGTTTGGTTTCTGCAGGACCCACAGTGGTAGGAGTTGGTCTGGAGGATCACTGGGGACGGGTGTAAGGGCTACTCTGTGCAGTGAAGCGCAGCTCCATGTGAAGATCCCCGGTCTTCCTGGGAACAAACTAGCAGGCACAGCAGTGCAGAGCTGCACCACACAGAACATTTTCTCTCTTGGCCAGGTCCTGGCCCTCAGCATGACCCATCTATCCCACTTCCAGGAATAAGCTAATGCTGCTGTGCAGCCCTCTGCCAAACAGCCAGGCCATCCTGCTCAAAGGCTCCTGGTGAGTTCCATTCACCTGATACACACATGCCCTCAGCCTGCTGCAGCCACGGTCCTGCCTGGAAGGGCTTTAAATGGCATCAGTCAGACAAGATTTGAATTTGGGTCACGTCTGTCTACAATTTGTTTTTCCACATGGCAAATGCCCTTCTTCCCTCCCTCCCTCAGTCCCAAAGACTCTCTCCCTCTCTACTATTTTGGCAGGACAGGGAGTGCTTGTAGCACCTTGGCTGCATTCTGACCTTGTGTTGGAAAGAAACTTATTTAACCAACTTCCTCTAACACCCATGTTTCCACTGGAAAAAGACATCCAGGCATGGAAAATTGATTTACAAGTCCAAAAACCAAGTTTGTGTTTCCTGTGCAGGGTAGTTTGCCTTAGCCCAATACAAGATTATGGAAAAGGAGGTAGGAGAGTGCCAAGCAGAGCAGCCAGCTATAGTAAATGCCACAAGCCAGTACTATGGGCATGTAGTCTGCATCTGGTCAACAAATGTTCTGTGAAGAAATGGCAAAAGGTAGCACCCAGTTTGTGGTGGGAACCACATATCACATGAAATAGGTACAGCTCAGGACAGGATGGAGATGGGGCTGTCAAAGTCTACAAGGATGGCAAAGGGAGCAGGACTTGGACCAAGAAAAATCCTCAGCTGCTTCTGTCTAGATGTCAAGGAATCAAAGGAGGGACATGGAGAAACAAAGTCACCCAAAGGAGACAGGCAGACACTGGAAGCAGATCTCTTGCCAGTGGAGATGATGCAAAGATGACACAACCTTAGTTCAAAGCCCCGTATGCTTGAGGGATAAGGGCACCTGCTGGACCACAACAGAGAGTAAAAACTGTGCCCTTAGGGTGGCTGGCGTACTGGCAACCACTGCCTCCAGCAAATCAACAAAGACTTGTACCACAAATAAATAAATAAATAAATAAGTGTTGCTGAAAGATACATTAGCCTGCTTCTAACTGGGAGAGTTGCAGAACGGAAAAAAACTTGTGAGAAGCATTAGAAGCAAACCAGGACAGAACAAACGCCTTCTCCAGATACATTTTGGAAATAATTCCACTAATAAGGAACCCCTGTCACTGCACAAGAAAGTCTTTGTCATATTATTCTCTGTCACCTGAACAGCAAAGGGCCTTCTGTAGAAGCATCAACTCTGCCCAGACCATTTTTAGAACTTGAAATTGTTGCTGCTTCTGAGCCTGCACTTCAAAGCAGCCAGGACAAACAAAGTTCACTCAGATGTACGTGAAGAGAAGGTAAACTGCCTAGCAAGTCAAAAAATAAAGTCTAGGGGACAGAAAATAATTTATGAGCTTTCTTGTAAAAGAAACTTGCATGGATGAAGGAAACAATCTGGTATTTAGCTGAAAGGCAGGACTAGAGAAATGAGAGTCCCATAAGAACATCATCCAAACAGAAAGTCTGACTGCAGAAGACAGATAAATCACTTCAGAGAAGTGGGCTGGGGTACAAAGGAACAGATGGTGTCACTGAGAGAATATCAGTATTTGAGTGTGAAAGAAAAAGGCCCTGCTCTCTTCAAACTTCCAGACAGGAGCAGAGGAGATGACCACGGCCAGACTCGGGGACACTAACAACAGGGCCCACATATGCATTACCATATCTGAGGAAAACTCACTGTTGTATCTGACAGGACCCAAAATCTGACAACTTGGTGGGTGTGCAAAGAGAAGGCCTAGAGCATCATTTGGGTTTCACAGTAAACACACAAAGGAAACATTGCTCAAGAGCCTGTATCCAGCTACTGCTCAGAAACTATCCACAGCTGAGAACACAGCGTCTTGACCAGTAAAGACTGAGATTACCCTTTTTTAAATATTATGGACATGCATCAACAGTTGTTCAGATACCCTGAGGCCCTCTGCAAACACATTAAGGCTGGACAAAGTATACAAGGCAGAGTTCCAACCTCCCACCTGCACACCAATACTCCATCTAAACCTCTTTATTTCTGCCCCATACAGATAACATCTCCCCTTTATCAGATTTTGCCTCTGTTTCTCCTTTTTGCTGGAAAGGGGAAGGAGGATAGCCTGTCCCCAGCACTCTGAAGTTGACTTTCAGAAACACAATGGCTTGGTCTCAAATCTCCTCAATATATTATATCAGTTCACCTCCACCACCATAAACTGTGTGAATAGACCTAAATGTGTGGGGAGACAGACAAACACAGAAGGAGCAATTCTCAGGCTATGAAAGCAAAAGGGCTGGAAAGCTCCCAAAAAAGGTCTTGTGCAGGTCAATACAGGAGGCTCAGCTCTGGCACCATTGTGGGAGGAAGAGGCTTCATGTTACCGATAGGTGAGGTGTGTGAAAGAACAACAAAACGCTTCAGCGGTGGGACACTTCAGGTTACACCTGGACGTTTCATGTCACACCTAAATTAGTACGTCAGAAGTGACATTTGCAATGGCAGTAATGCCACCAAGCTGCTGCTACAAAAGCAGGGAGTTTTATTACACAGGGTTTTATGACGCTCTCACTTACAGAGAGGCCCCTTTACGCCTGCCTGGCACTGGAGAATGGCCTTACAGTGGGCACAAACAACACCACATTCATCTTTGTGCCCTTCACCCTGGCAGAGGGCTGCAAAGGGGGCCCTGTAGCAAAAATAAAAACTCAGTCCAACCTATTGTCTTTAGGAATTATATAGCCTACATCACCACAGTAAATAGTTTCTTCCACAAGAAACTACATTCAGAGAACAGTTTCCCAAGAAACGCAGCTTTAGCATGTATAAGCTATAAGATGCTATGCCTGTTTTCTCATTGGATCATCACAAAAATTTCTATCCCAGCATGCAGCTTTCCTTTATTAGTATTTTTAACATTGCTGATGAACCCAGAGAGCACCTTCCAGATGTGCAGCCTGATTTTTCAGTTTAGGTGCATTGGCACAGCTGGACTCTTCCTGCTGAATTTTTCTCCAAAATCAGGAAAATAAAATATGTATATATAAATAAGTGCAGTGGTCTTCTCTGAGCCTAGGGCATCTCAGATCTAGGTTACTGCTGAAAAATTAGTCATCCTCATTCACAGCCAATTTCTCCTTTCCCAGAAACTTCAGTGGGGGCCCAGCCTTCCACCACCAACCCCAAAATGCCCTTCCTTCCAGGCAGCATGGTCTGCCACAGGCAGAGGAAGATGTTTTCAGTGGAGCTCCAGCTCCCTCCATGCACTCCTGCACTCCCAGCAATGCCGCTGCCAGATTCTGCCTTGCGATCCGTGAGGATACCAGGAGCAGGACGGTGTGCTGAGCATCTGGCTCGCACACGGTGCCCCAAACGCCGCAGGTTTGCACGAACGCTCGGCACTGTGTGGTGGGGAATTAGGTTAGCATTGATTGGGGCGAGCTGGCGGGAGCATCCTTTGCTTTAGCCACAGACAGGCCGGTCACATGAGGAACAGCTGGAGCGCACACAGAGCCTTCTTTAATTAAAGTGCTACTCGCCATTTTTCTGGCAGCGCTCCCAGAAAAGCAATAAAATGGCAGCAGAGAAAACAAATACTACATAACACACTTCCACTCTCCTTTATGTTCCCAAGTCTCTCTACTCCCCCAAGCTTAATCTCCTTACTTTTCCTCTTTTTTTTTATTAATTTTTCTTTTAATTTCACTTAATAATCATTCCTTGTTTGTGGCAGGCTAGGAAAGGAAAAGGTCAAGAGGGAAGAAAGAAAGGGTCAGGAGAACTGAAGCAGCCATTCACTGCTGTTCATGATTAAACATGTGGAACAATGTACCTGCTTATTAGGACATCTCCCGCTCCAAGAAAACATCTGCAGAGCACACACACCTTTTTAGGAGATGCGTGTGCCGTGAACACACACCGGCACCTCACGGGAACATTAACTGCATTCACGTGTCAGTCGTTATGGAAACATTTTCTTTTCCCCCCCCTTTCTCCCTCGGATCTACTGCTTAAACAAGCATGGGATTGTCAACACACCAATAGCTGCTGCCTTTTCCCAAATTAGCCAAAGTTCGTTGGGCTTTGGTTTGTGTTTCTCCAACCTCTGCCTGCCACCAGAGGAACCCAGGGAGGCAGGAGCAGTGCCTGTTCTGGGGCACATGGCTCATTTCACAGACTCATCTGTTCCCAGCAAGGAACCTGTGCCATGCTAATAATAGCCACGATGCTATTTTTGTTGTTGCTGCTGTATTATTAGGCTCTTTTCAGCACAGGGCATGGAAGGAAAAACACAGGGACACACAGAACAAAAATGTAAAACCAGAGACAGGTACACATTGCTCCCACTCTGGAGGAAATGTGCAATCATCTTCTGTACGGGAACAAGGTTATCAGGGACATATGTGCTGAAACACAAAGGGAAAGCACCTTGGAGTTGAGAGAAATCAGGAGCTAATCCAGTTTAAGAAGTATAACTGGAGTCTGGTGGGACACAGGGTCTGACACTCAATCCTCTCTGAATGTGAGTAGGGAAGCTGGACCTAAATGAAAATCCAGTCCTAGATCCTCAAAGCTGAAGCCCACAAAAGAGTTGATCTGAAATAGGGAACACTGGAAATCTGGATTTGAATTTTTCAGCTTGAGCCCATCTCTGTGTCTGAGATTTACAGTTTGACATGTTTATATTGAAACAAGATGTCTATAAATACAGTATATTTCTCTCCCACTAGAGTCTAAGGAGAGGAATGTTTAAAAGCACTCAGCAGGGGACTAGCACAGCTCCCAGTGAATTTAATTATAAACTCTCCCCTCTTCTACTCCAACTAGTTTAGGCTGGGAGTAGTTAGACTGCTTTTGAAAATCCCACTTTATTTTTGTATAGCTACAAATCATTTATATTTATATTGCTGGATATGCATCACAAGAACACACACAAGAATGTATTTTTATTAGCACAGATCAGGAACTCTCCATGCAGGACTTTTTTTAATTTAGGGGACAAGGAAGAGAGTACAAAATTAATTCAGTACATAGGGGATAAAATAGGGACAAATTCTTTCACTTTAGCTCAGCTGGGCCTGAACTGTCACGTCTCTGAACTGCTGGCTTGCCCTTGGGTGCTGTGGATGGAGGGATGCACCTATTCTCCAGCACAGGCTGGGCTCTCTGGCCAGACCACATGCCCCGTCATGCACAAGACTCATTACTGCTTTAAAAGCAGCCTGGTATCATTCTGAATAAAGGCAAGACTGCTATTAACTTATTGGGCAACACTGGCCTACTTACAAGTTTTATCAGATCTGTCTGATGATCCATGGCAGGGACAAGAACCTCTTGCAAAATTTTATATGTGGCCATGTAATCCTATGTGATTATTTTTCTCATCATCTGAGCAGAATTATTTTGTCTCACAACCATTTCTGGCCTTTTGCTCTGCACAGAATGAATCAATTTTAAAAATGAAAAAAGGTAGAATGCACAAAAGCTATTGTGGATGTACAGAGCCCTTAATTATAACACTTTACCTTTGGAGAAAACTATTTTTCATTAACTGAACGAGTAGTAGTATATGATGGTGATTAAGTTTAATGGAGTTGAGACCACGCTGGGGAAGATAAAGTTACAACTGAGAATCCACTTCTAAGTGCAAAACCAGCTTCTGTTTGGAGAGGCATTTGATGGAAAACTGCTCTGCTTCTAACTAAATGAGGCTTAAATAGCTGTAATTTTGTATGTATTAAAATTAAGATTCCTTTAGGTATAAACCATGGAAGTTTCCAATGCAATTACCACTCTCGAGGAGCAGCAGAGAGCATACACCACAGAAAATGACACTTTTTAATTTAATAAATGAGACCAAACACATGCTTTTCCGTGGGGAGAAGGAAATAGAGCCGTAAATGAGCTAGGTTCAGCCAAAATAACTGAACAAACTTCAAAACCATTCACTCCATAGTGAATTTTGTCTGTTCCAGTCTAAGGGAAATGTTTTTCTTCCTCGCTCTGGTTTTCCTGACTTGGGCTGTCTCTCCAGCCTCTCCGCCTGCCTCCTACAGACCCTCCAGCCCCTCAGCCCTGGGTGGAGACACAGGGCTGTGTGTTAGCATGGCCTTTTCACCCACCTTTGCTCCCTGCATTTAATCCAGGGGTTTAACCCAGGGAGGATAAGTGCAAGTGGGAATTTCTTCACCGCAGGCTCATTTGGAGTCAGCCCTCACAAGCCATGCAATGACCTGCCCCCATTGCTCAAGCACCATGAAACACAGAAAAAGGCTATAACTTCTTCATTAACCGTTGTCAGCAGACAGAGCAGAATAATAGAGTGAAAAGGTGGGAAGATAATAAACAGACACCATCTCATGAGGACGTCTTGACGAGACAAATATCAGACGCCGAATAAAATGCATCCCCTCTTAAGTGGCATTTCTATATTTAACACCATCTAAAATGTGATAATTTTCACTGTCACAACATGTCTCTTAGAAACAGTCCCATTTTATTTGCAGTCAGCCAAAGTCTGGAACTCAAATTCCGACCTCCTTTCTAGTAGGAAAAAAAAAAAAGGAAAAAAGGAAAGAAAAAAAGAATAAAAAATAAAAGGGAAAGCTAAACATCTGGCAGAGCTGGGTATTTATTAGACTTTATAAAACTCCACGCTTCTGTTATACATAAGACAGGCACAAAAGGGGCCCCCAAAGTGTTATTTCCCCACCAGTGTGAAACAAGTGGCTTATTCACTAAGTTTTCAAAGAACAGAGGCAAATGGATTATCGCAAGGAGAAGTTAAACACAGAGAAATGCACTGTAGCTCACTGTTGGGTTTAGCTGCCTGCTGGATGTGGAGGGAGGGGGGAAATCTATAAAATCTATCATCATGGTGTCCAGCTGAGACTTTACACTTCTTAGGGAAATCTGAGCTGTGAACCACCAACAGCTGCTTTTCCCCCAACTTGTGAAATCACCCACGGAAGGAAAGTGTTTGCTTAAGAATTTCTCAAAACACAGCAAAGAAGAGCCCGGTAAATCCTCCAGCTCCTGCCGCCGGGTCAGGATGACAAGGTTTTTCCAGCCTAGCTGTGACTGTCAGGCACAATGAGGTGTGATTTGTGACCACTGTAGTTTGGCTGGTGAAAGCCCCAGTCTGGGGAGAATTACACAGGCTTTTGCTTGATTTCCTTCATCCAGCATCACTGAAACACAGGTTATCCATTCAAAGCCAAGTCCCTCCCCGAGGGTTCTTGACCAGTTCCCCTCTCCCAGCTTTCCAAACATGGACACAGACTTAGCCCTGACAAGAGGACACGTCCAAAGTAGGATTGAGTGTCCTCTTCACTTTCCCCCCTGGCATGGCGCTCCTGGGATCTGCTTCCATTAGTGTGCCCAGCACCTAAATCACATTCAAAAACAGTGTTTTCCTAGGAGTGTGGGGTGAAAAAAGCACCAGTGTTTGATAGCAAAATCCAGCCATTGAGAGCCAGGATCTGAGAGTGACCTCGTAACAACAGGAATAATTCTCCTACCTAATTCAAAAGCAGCAAAACTGCTCTAAAGTTGAATTTTTATCTTGTTAGCTTTGGTCTTGCTGCCAAGACACCCTTCTCCACTCATGCTGCCATTAGAAAGGCCCTTCACAGAGATGAAGGAGGGGAGAAAGGATGAATGATAGAAGCGAAGGATGCAAGGGACCTGGTAAGCAGCCACATGGGATCATCAACACAGTGCCTGATCCTGGGGATATTCAGAGGACACAGAAATAAGGGACAGGTACCAGAGTGAGGCAGAGCTGCTGAACAATAGGGAACAAAGTCCATGATACAGGCTCCCCAAACACTCAGGACAGCTCAGGGAGCTGAAGCTGAGCCCTTCCTGACAGGACCCAGCAGCTCTGTGTGCCATCTGAGCTCTGTTCATTTTCCTTCTCCAGACCAGAGAAATTACAGCTGCCATTTGACAAAACAAGCAGGTCCTTAACAGAGATACCATCAACCAGTAGCACCAGTTTGCAGATGAGCTGCATTTCTGCTTGACACAGCAGTGCAACAGGCTGGAGGAGGCAGATCTGTTACAGGGAAGAGCAATTTTCTTTTTTTCAAGTATGCAGTGAAGCTGCTAAAAGATCCTCTTTCAGCCAACCTGAAACAGTTTGGGTTGCACTTACTGAGTACTCTTAAATGTATAAATAGTTTCAGGGCATTTGGCACCTTTCACAGATTGAGAGACACAGCTGATGTCTCTTCTGGTGCAGCATTTCAGGCATTAATCTCAGTTCAGATCCCATCTCTCTTGAATTCAGTCTTTCTCCTCCAAAAATAGCCTAATCATCCCACTATAGGGCATGTCCAGGGATGGGCACAGTGGGTATCCCCACATACTGTGATCAGTGTTTCCCTTCTGAGCTTGATCTCACCAGACTGAGAGAGGACTCGATCTGCCTCTTCATCCCTCTGCCCATTCATGTTTCAGACAAATGGTAGGAGAAACGGAAAGCAGCCTAATTCCAAGGCACTCTCATGGAAGGTCAATGAGTGAGATCCAAGTCCTTGTCCCAGGTTATGGTTGGAGAGGAGAGGGTCATGACAGGTATTAGCACATGTTCTGTACATCCAACCTTTTGCTCTTATTTATAGGACTCTTTTTTTTGCTCAAATAAAGCATCCATTTAACCCTGAAACATCTTTTTTCTTTCACTTTACAGATGTAAAACCAGTCAATTTGGGGCCAATCTAAATAATTACAATAATTGCTTTAATGTTGAACTATTCATTCAACCTAAAGCAATTTATTCATTCAACCTGTCCTCTTCACCCGGCAGTCCAGGTTTCACACCACCCATCGGGGTGACACCCAGTGTCTCTATAGTGTCCTACCACCCCCGAGGATGGTCCCCCCAGCAGGCACAGAGCATCTTTGCTCTGCCTCAGGTCCTCTCAAAGCATCCAAAGAAAAAGACCAAAACAGCTTCCTCAGTCCTTGTCTTCTGTCTGCAGCAGAGATGTGCCAGTTACCTAATGGCATCAAATTAACAAATGAACAGGTCTGGTAGGCCAATTAGCAGAGAGTGCAAGCAATTTTCAAGCAGGCTGCAACTGTCAGCTAATGACCTTGGAAGAAGCTTTTATTTTTTTGGCTCCCTCAGAAAAGTCCATATTAAAATAGTTGATAGCTGCAGAGTGTCACTTACTGGGCTTTAATGTCAAGGAAGAGCACTGGGAAAAAAAATAAATAATAATGTAAAAAAAAAGAAGAAGAAAGCAAAATGGGGAGGCTGAGTAAGTGTAATTCAAGCAGTATATTTAAGACATCTTCACCCAGCAGGCATATCAGTTTCTTTCTGGGACCATTAGCTTCTCAACACCCAGTAATGCACCACACACATGCTGGAATGACCACGGGATGAGCTGAGAGCTCCCCCACATTCCCCTGTGAGCCCAGGTCACCTCAGCTGTGCCGTGCTCTTCCAGACTTCACTAAGGCTTTCCTCAGTGAAAGGCAGCTGCCGCCTTACACTGCTCAGGGAACAGCCCAGGAGTGAGAGCCTTTCCCTGCTGCTCCTCCTATTTTTTAAATAAAACCAAACCAGGGTGTGACCCACAAAAAACTGTCCACCCTCATCCAGGAGTGTAAAAGTTGCATGTGCCAAAGAGACACCTCAGTGTCTCCCAGGAAACCAAGGTGCTGAACATAAGGTCAGATAAGACAGACCTTTGCAAACCAGAGCCTCTTATTTGGGACGACAGCTCCATGTAGTTGGGGGGTGGTGACATGTTATGTTCCTTTCCCAGGACCTGCAATCCATCCTGGACCAACAAAATAATTAATAGCCAGTATCACATGAGCCCTGTGGGCTGGAGATGGAAGGCTTCCTCACCCAGAGGAACCTGGCATGGCTCTGTTGAAGCCAGACAAGTCCCAGTGATTTGCAACATGAAAGAGACATGACATCACTGGGAAGGAAAATCCCGGAGCCCAAAGCACGCAGGTTTTGGTCCTGGTTCACATCCCTGCAGTGTGGCACAGCAAAGTCTCAATCAGATGGCCAGAAACTTAGAGCACATTTCTGGTTGGCTTGGAACTCCCTAACCCCTTCCTCAGACAACTGGAGTTCATGATTCCCAGAGAGGTGCCACGGCAGAGTTTAGAGAGGGAACAAAGTAGTCCAAGAGAGCAGAACCCCTGCTGATTAGTTTTCTTGGGTGCCTTGAATTTTGATATATCCCTTTGCAACACACCCGTGATACTTCAGGTGCCCCCATATCTGCCCACACCTGGGAAGGTCATGCTGGAGTCTCTGGTGGTGGCCCCTCCAGGGCTTCCTCCTGCTGCCAGTTCCACAAAAATCCCAAGAACGCCTATCTTTGAGATCTCTATCCCTCTGTCAGCTACAGTTGGAATCAACTGAGGGGCTCACCCTTTTTAAAGGTCAAGAGGAAGATAAAGAGGCTGTGGGTGGATAGCTCCAGCAATTGTAAATGCCTCATTCCTCTAGGAAAGCAAGTTAAAGATGGGGTGGAAGGGATTAAATTCTCTCGAAACATTTCAGAACAGATTTTCTAAAAAATATAGTGGATATCCATAACTCCTCACAGGAAGGAACAAGATGAAAAGATTTTAATGATAATTTGCCTGGCAGGAACAAATTATGAATTACCTCTGGCTGAGATGCTCCTGAGTAAGGGATCAGACCAAAATGAGCATGACAAAGCCATTGTAATATCTCCTTACTATGAAGTAGTAATAGCCTCATCTGTCCTACAGCATCAGGGTTACAGATGATTGCATAAATCAATAAAGTAGACAAGCATCTTTCATCTGAATCAGCTACTCAGTGTGCTGTTTATTTGGTACCACAATGACTCAAACTTTAAATCTCATTCAGTTATTGGACCTGGTCTAAGACCTCAGGAAGCTCCCTTGCCTCAGTTTCCCCACTACATAAAGGGGATATTGGCATCAACACGACTTCAGAAAGGGCTTGAGAAGTCACTGATATTAAAAAGGTGACTGTGACAAATCTCTTGCTGTCACATAGCCTTCAGTGTTAGCAGTTTCACAACTTGCTATTGCAATGAAAAAAAAAATAACATTTCATACATCTCCACGTACAAGTGTAGACAAGCTGTCCTTTAGGCACCCTTGGCACTACCAGAAGCAAGGAGAGATCAAAATAAAGAGTAAAAATGGACTGCTATCCCTCCTTTAGCAGTGCTGTCTCGCAGTTGCAAACCGGGAGGTGCCTGCTGCCCTGGGCTTGGGGTTGCCTCCATCCCCCAGCCTGCCCTAATCCCTTACTGCGGGTGGTGGGATGGATCCTGGTTGGCTTTGCTCTGCTCCTCTTCTCTTACAGAACAGTTCTCAGGGTCATGATGAAATTTCCACAGATATGGCACAGGCATTGCTAGTCCTTGCTTAAAGCCAGGGAATCAACACCAGAACTTAACAAAGCCCCTCCCAGACTTGTTTTCTCTGGTCTGCTTTATACCAAGTATTTTCATGCAGGCGCTATCCCCACATCGCATCTGGGAAGCAAAAGGGCAGAATCATTCATCTAAATAAGAAGTGTGAGCCAAGAAGTTTCAGTAAGAGGGAAGACATTTTCTGCTGAGATAGGAAGCGAGATGATGAGCTGATAAGTAGGAGAGATTTTATGTGGTTATGAATACATTGTGTTTATATGGCCTTATACCATAAGGATGAGTTAATAAACAAGATGTACTTATATGGCTATCTATCACATCCAGCTGGTGACAAGTACGTTGTAATGACATAACTATACATCCCATGTATCCAGATAAAAATGCGTTGCTTCTCTTGGCAACACACTGTACTGTTTCTGGACTTAAGTGTATTTACTTGGTATTTATTTGGCATTCACACTATGTGTGTGTGTGACAAAGATTACACTTCATCCACTTTTCTCTGTTTGCTTGTATTTGTACCCCTGTTGCAGAATTATTCAAATCCCTTGGGATTCAGAAATGGTTTGCTCCTGCTGCCAGAAGTTCACCTGCACATCTCACCAAATACATTTGAATCCAGACTGGATTCACGCACATTGTGAGTTCACTGCACCACAGAAATAAATGCCTTGATTTTAGGTCATCACTTTGAAATCACACTTAACACAAGCCAGGTTAAACTAAAGCCTAACAAAAAAGAAGTGTTCCAAAGTAGGCCATAACATTTCAGAGGTTCATAAAGACATCCATCGCTAAAAAAAAGGAAGAGAAAGGGTATTTCGTATGGTTGTTGCAAGGTCAAAACCAATAGGAAAAGCCAACAGTCTGGAGACACTTACCTCACCAGGGGCTTGCTCACGGGATGCATTTCTGCACTCTCAGTTTGCATTCGCATGGCTGTAAAAAATTACCAGGATTGGTGCAGGAGTTGCTTCCTCTCCTTAAACTCAAGTTCCCTTTAGTCCTTGTAACAAGGATACATTGATCCTCCTCCAGCAGGAGGCAATTTCGCCAATTTTCCTCAGGGCTAGGGAGAGGTCTCCTCTCTTTGGAAATGCAAATAATGCAGTTGGGTGGCCAGGTGCAGTCATCTCCTGTGCTCGAAAGCCATTAGCAAGTCATTTAACTACTGAAGGATAAGCTGCTCTGTTCTACCTGGGCAGGTGCTTTGCAACCCCCACTGGGAAGCCTTTCTGCATCCTTTGTCACAGCAACCTGCGAACTACCAGCTCGGCTCTGCCTCCCAACATGCACATATGCTAATGCTCACAAATGCCTCTTGATTGAGCCGGGCCCAGCTGAAACGAGGCACTGTTGGATGCAAATGGCCCTTGGGAGGACTCATCCCTCCCTCCTATCTGGTACAAACACTGTGACATTCTCCTGCTCTGTTGGAGATGAAGCATTTGACTGGGAAGCATGTTGCAGGTGTGAACACCTGCTGAAGGGTGCCCTCCTATTTTCTTTTTTTTTATTTATTTTGTTATCTATCTCTGTTCATTTACAGTGAAACAACTATTTGAGGGTTTTTTTAAAAAGTTGAAGTCCACTTGGAATGTCCCGAAATATGAAAATTAGGTTTCCATTCCTGACACAAGAATGGGGTCTGCAAAGTGGATTAAGGGGGTTCTGCAAAAATCTGCCCATTTTCAACTTTCCTTCCTCAAAAATAAAAAAAAAAAAAATCTGGCACATCCTCCTTAGATCTAATTCTCAAATAAGAGTTGTGTTTTAAAATTCAGTAATAGTAAGTTTTGTTTTAAGAGCATTAGACACGAGTTAAAATAACAAAAAGATCCTTAAGCAACAGCTTTCCATTTTTTTTTTAACTAAACCACCCATTTCTGATGGTAGAATAAGTGATGGAGGAAAGCTGTGCACACTTGGGTACGTACATGAAAGCAGTGAGTTGCCCCAAGGATACCACTGCAAAAACCCTTCTTTTATACTGCCTTTGGCAGGAGAAATTTTTAAACACATTAACCAATTTAAATAGGCAAAAGGAAGGGAAGTTATTTCCTTTAGAATCTGTAATGTACTGTAAATCAAAGAAACTTTCTGGGAAATGTAGTTGACATGCGATAACAGATGAAAGACAAACCAAAACAAACTCAACTAATTGCTATAGAAAACAAAAAAAAAAAATTGTTCAAACTGCTGTGTTAGATCCCTGTTCCCTGGGAACAGGATTTTCCTTCAAAAAGAGAAAAGAAAGAGGCGTGTAGATCTGGCTTCTGTATGCCTCAAGTTCATTCAATGTGTGCCCAAAAGATAACCATGAGGGTTTGGTCCATGCTGTCACCCATCTTTAATATCTCAACTGGCCAAAGTGGTGCTGAAGATGTTAGGGAAAAGAGCAGCCCTATTAGCTCACCTTTGATCTTTCATACATGAGTTATACAAATAGAACACTGCACATTAAAATAGGTTTGGTCTTTCAGTTTGCTATGATAAAGGGGCAATGCTGAAGCACAGAGATGACTGAAGGGAGAGAGGGTGCTGGGTCAGAGGATGCAGAGCTTGCCTGATGACATTTGAACACCATTCTGTGAACCAGAATCCAGCTGAAGTTCACAGACCAATTTTACTGAAGTGGGTTGAGGTGCTGCCCACCCAGCCACAATTAGCAGGACTCCTGCATGGGGTGTGGGACTGGCTTATCTGTCAGTTTCCAGCCCACTATATATCCTTGAAAATTGCTGGGTTTGTTTGTTAGTATTTTAAGTATTGAAGAAATTCCAGAGAAGTATGGGTGTGCAGGGACTAACAATCTGTTCAGCCAGCTCTGCTTCAGGAGGGGTCACACCAGGCAGAGCAGCTGTGTGGATAACTGGGGCAGAACCTGGTTTGTCTCCCTGAGCCCACCCTGACAGGTAGCATGTGTTGCAGCTTAGATTTGCCTGTCTTCACCTGCTTTTATCTACAATGTGGGAGAAGGATCTGTGATTTAAATGTCTGAGACCGTCACTTCAAATCACACGTATCCCTGCTGGGAGCCTGAGACAGATGCCAAGGATGCTGTTTGATAGTCAGCAACATCAAGGCTGACTCGGATGATGAGAGAAACCCATCCTCTGCTGAAATCAATGAGATGCCTTCGCAAAGTGCCCTACTGTTTGGTTTGTGAAGCATGAGACCCTGGGAAGTCGTTTGGTACATATATATATATATTTTGTTGGCATGTTTCATTACGTAGCCATTTGACATTTCCTCCACAACAGCACTGCTCACCCTAATGAATGTACTTGAGGTGTGAGTCAATGCCAGGCAGCCAAGGAGACCATTTACTGCCTTCTCTGTATTCAAGGTTAGAAAGGTGCATAAAGGCTGGGAAGAGAAGAGAAGAGAAATCCATTTGTTTTAGCTGAGAATGACAGTGTGAGGCCCCCACTTCCCTCTCCCGCCACTGGTGATGTGCTCAGCATGGCTCAGTCCCCAGAGATCTGCTGGTGAGGGCTGAACCCTCCTGGGAACCGCAGGACATGTGGATGCTGTAAGTGGTGAGGTATTCTGATAAGTCAGGTGCTCTGCAGGCAGGTATTTGCAAACCTCTGCCTTTAATATCTCTTCAGTTCTCCATTACTCACCTGGCAGCAATGGGCACAAGAATAACCCAAGAGAGCCTAAAGTCAACACAGTAGCTCCTGCCTGGGGCCGTATGTGGAGCAATAAGGAGCAAAGTGTCTGCAATAGCTGCTCAGTAAGTGAGCATCAACCCTCCACTGCATTAGCAGAGACAGACTTTACTGGAAGAAATAGATTGTGACAGCATAAGTGAAGATGATATCATGGTGAATTAGGGTTGCATGAGCAGACCTGAGCCTGGCCTTCCCTAGTGCTGAGACCTGAACAGTGCTCTGGGAGCAGCAGTGGGATTTCTGGGGAAGCAGCATGTAACAGCCCGCACTGAATGGGACAGCAATCACAGTGATGTGGATAAGGCAACTGAAAATACTTCAGGTTTTCTGGGTTTTTTTGAAAATTCCTTATTTCCCTCAAAACCAGACAGCAAGGATATAGGACCTTCCTAGCACCATGCTGCCACAGAGACTATAAAATTCCTTCCCATAAATGCTGCATCACACCAGTTCACGTGGTCTTGTAACATGCAAGATAACAGCTAAGCCATAGGGCAAGCTGGACATCTCTGCTTTTTCAGCCAGAAATTATGCATTCACTATGGTCTTATGGCTTCCTCAAGTGTTTGACTTTTCTGTTCTTGTCTTGGAGCATCATCAGAGATGTAAAAGGTTTCTGGTTGCAGGTGAGGGTTGGTTTGAGGTGTCATGCCCCAGTCTTCATATTCCCTGTGGACACAGTAAAGATGAAGACTGTAGCACAACATGTTTATGTCTGACAGTGTGAAACACTTACTAATGCTCAGGACAACAAAGCACTGATGAGAACCCTTGGATGGTCCTGATTTCTTAGGATAGACAGACACATCTGCCAAGAACAAGTCAGACCAAGGTGACCCTGCCAAGGCCTGAGAGTGTGGAGAGATGAGCTCCTGCTGTTCCTTCTAGCCTTTGCCTCTGTGCTTTGTGGACACTGTTAAGGCCTTGGGGTCAGAGAGGAATCTCAGAAGTGAGAACATGGGTAGCTTTAACCTAGATGAAAATGTAAGATTGTAAGAATAGCCTTATTGGGTTATACCATGAATCCATATCACCTCACCTCCTCCTCCAAAATCCATCAGCCAATAGCAGACACCTAGATAAGAGTAGGAGGAAGGGACAAGTATATAGAAATACCTCCTCAGAAAGCTCTTCTAGTTTCCAAAATTTATAGCTTGAAAAAGCATTACATCATTATGATATTAATAAATTACAATGGACTCTCTTCTAACTGTTTCTCCACCCCTTTTGGGAACACCTAGTGATGAGTTCCAGTGAAGCTGAGCCAGGTGGCAAACCACCTTCTGTGGTTTACTTTGAACCTGCACCCCTCGAGTGAGGTCCCATAGTGTTTTGTACAGAATTAGAGAGAAAAGAAGTGGCTGAATGATGAATTATTCATCTGCTCCTGATGTTGTAAGCCCTGTGTTCCATCCTTGGAGGACAGCTGATGGTCTCTGTCTCCCAGACCCTCACTCAAGTCTAAGACCACTCTCTAACCAGGGGAATGTCACAAGGAAGAGACTCTAAAGCTCCCCTCACCTCTACAGCACTTCTAGATTTGTGTATCTCTTTTGAGGTGGGTCTGGTCCCACCTGCACACATTGACTCCACTGCAGACTAATGTGCTGGTTTTTATTCTCTTCCCTATCAGCAACAACATTCAAGGCTAGGCCAGGAAACTCTGCAGGTCCACCACAATACGCAGCCAGACTGTCAGCTTGATTTAAAACTTCTGCCACCACATCTTTTCTGTTTGCATTTCCAGCTGTAGCTGGACTGAATGGTCACAGCAGGAGCACAGAAGTGCCCTGTGGGTGTTCACAGCTTCTAATGCCATGGAGGTCCAACCCTGGGATGACTGTACCACAGTCCAGTCCACAGTCCTTCCCAAGCACACACAGCAGTGTGGATTCAGCAGTGGGATCAAGACACAGATGCCTGTTACCAACAGGACCTTTTGACTCCGAGTCTCAGCTCTGAGGAGTGACCTGGGAATATCTGGGTCTGTTGATCCTCACCTTTAGCTTGCCTCTGGAATTGAGGTTTCAAATTAACTCAGGTTTGTTCTGTTTGGAGACACCAGAGGATCTTCCTCTGCCACAAAGGACCTGAAAAAAAGAAGTCGATAAAATGACTGAGACAAACGTAAATACAATGTTTTTCTCTGTAAATTAAATATTTTTACTAACACTCAAAAAGTCTGGTTCAAGTCCAAATTGTTTGACCACTTCTCCTTGCTCCCCAGGCTGTTAAATCTATGTGCCTGTGCTGAGTTGAGTTTTACTTTGTTAGCAGTAGCTCTTTTTTTTTTTTCCAGATCATTGCTTCCCTTCTTCTTGGGGACATTTGCCATCTGTTTTATAATTTCACCGTTATCTGATGGTAGGACTCAATGACCTTTCTAGACTTTAATTAAAGTTTCTTTCTTTTTAAATCATCTTCATCAAATTTGTGTTTCCAAGCCACCTCTCTTGTGAGTATTTTATCATTCTGGCTGCAAGGAGATACATGACAGAAATATATTAATTACTTCTTATTTTATCAAACTGATGAATTAATCTGCGATTTGGTATGAAAAGGGTAGAAAATGTCTCCTGAAGTCTATATAGATGTCATGTTAGTCATTCTAAGAGTCACTTTACAATTTTTACACTATTTGAGTTTTCAACTGCAAACACAGGCTTTAGCAGTTCAAACCAACATGCAACCACCCAGTTAAGCCTCGTTAAGCATTTACAACAGCTGGGCTTGGCTAAGTTGTGCACAGGGTGGTGGCATCACTTTACTCTGCAGTATTGTGTGCAGTTTTGGTCACTGCAATATAAGAAAGATACTAAGCTGTTAGAGAGCATCCAAAGGAGGGCAACAAGGATGGTGAAGGGCTTGAGGAGAAGCTGCATGGGGAGCCGCTGAGAGCACTTGGTCTGTGCAGTCTGGAGAAGAGGAGACTGAGGGGAGACCTCACAGCAGTTACAACTTCATGGTGAGGGGAAGAGGAGGGGCAGGCACTAATCTCTTCTCCTTCTCTGACAGGACCTGAGGGAATGGCCTGAAGTTGTGTCAGGGGAGGTTTAGGCTGGGTATTAGAAAAAGGTGTTTCACCTAGAGGGTGGTTGGGTGCTAGAATAGGTTCCCCAGGGAAGGGGTCACAGCACCAAGCCTGACAGAGCTCAAGAAGTGTTTGGATGAAACTCTCAGGCACATGGTGTGACTCCTGGGGATGGTCTTGTGCAGGGCCAGGAGCTGGAATCAGTGATCCTTGTGGGTCCCTTCCTACTTGGCATATTCTGTGATTCTATGGGCCTAAGATGGTAAAAAGGAGGTAATGAGGTCATTATCTATCCCAGAGGGAGGGGAGCAACTGGGACATGAACTACAGGCAGGTGACGGCCGAGCAGTGTGGGGCTGCCCAGGCATGGAGATGCTCCCCGAGACTCAGACCTTTCCTCATGGCCCTGTTGGCCAGTGCTGCTGGGCTTCTCTGCATGGAGGAGAGATATTGGGTGACAGGCTCCTTTCTCCATTGTGGATTTCTTTGCTGGCTGTTGTCAAGACAGTCTGGCTGAGCTTTAGCATCTCTGCTCCACTCCTCATCCATAACATAGAAGGAGAAGAGGGGAACACACTCCTCTGCATCCCAGGGAGCTGAAGATAAACACATCAAACTCTGCAGTACTGTCAGAAGCTGTGTCTGTGCAGGGACAAGCAAAATTGCAAGCTTAGAAAGTCAGCCTCTGCTTTTGAGTAATCAGCAGGACAGAAGTGACCAGTCTCCCCCTTTGCTAGCTTCAGACACAGACTGCTTCCTCCAGGCTGAGGAGGAAGGGAGGAACCTTGGTTGCTCTGTTTTCTCTGCTGAAGGCAACAGAGCCCCAGCAGTGAACTCTGAGTGCAGGCTGGGCTGCATCTGTTCACCTGCCATTGCTGTCAGGGCTGCTGCGATGGTGCATCCCAGAGCACACACCTGTAAGAGAAAACCTCTACAAGGGCTGAGAGATGTTATTCAAATTAGGAACCACACTTCTCATTTAACTGTCTGTGGTGCAATGATTTCTTTCTCGTGCTTTCAGAACTGTATTATACTTAAATATCACAAAAGACTTTGCATTTAATATCTCTGTAATGTGGCATGTGGTTTTACATGAATATGTCCAGAATGGAATTAAAGAAACAAGTACCCTAATGTTCAGACTGATAGTTAAGGCATGAAAAAGAAATATTACTCAACAAACCTCCAGGGAAAGCAAGGATCAGGTAAGGTGAGTCCATCCCCCTCTGGTCCCAGAATATTGTGTGGTCTCTTGCAGCCCATCTCTGCCAGCAATGAGGCAGGTCTGGAGTAGTTTAACCTCAAGTGACATTGCATTTGTACTGTGCCTTCCTCCCCACTGAGTAAACTCCTATGGCAAGGAAATTCCAGCTTGAGTTAACAGAGGGTGATTCCAGATTCACCTAAGGGAAAGAGAAACTGAGAGATTGAGCCCTGAATATTAAAAATGGGGTCCTGGAACATCATAAGAAGTCATCAGCTCCCTAACACATTCAAATAGCACTAAATGTGCTAAAAAAGTAAATGTACAACATGGCATGAAAATTTGAAGAACAGGGCTCAGGAAAGGAAGAAGTATCTTTCAGTGATTGGGAAAACTGTCAGGATGTGCAGAAGGAAGAAGGAAGAGCTTATCTGAACCCCAAGGAGTCTCAAGGAATTTGTGAGGGACACTCATCAGTTCTAATGACCAAAAGACAGCACACTGCTGGTATATCCGTAGAAGACTGGTGCTTAGGTTGTCCTAAGTCCCACCACTGCACTTCTCAGTCTCAGTGTGAGCTGTACTTGGGGAAATCTGCCTTCTGCTGAGATGAGTACAATGGTGCACACTGTGTACAACTGTACAACTCTGTATGGATGTGCAGAGGACACCTCAGTTATGCATGAAATACGCATAAATTGATGCTTGGGTTGTGAGTTTTGGCACAGAAGAAGAGCCTTGGCTTTAGGAGAGGGCAAGAAGGGAAAGGGCACAGAGCTTGGGCTGCCTCTCTGCTAAGACAGTGATCCCATCAGGGTGAATGATAGCAATGAGCAGTGCGGAGTACCTGGGTTATGGATGGTAGGAGGACCTGTGGAGGCTTTCTGTGTCATCTGGAAGCCAGGCTGACACTAACTTCCAGCACACAACCCTCAGGGACACTGCATGAAAAATGTAGAAATGAAACTTACTTTTAAATTGAGGGAGCAAAGAGACACAGTTTTCATTAAAACAGGATGGAGCAAGGATCCCTCTGTTCTCTTCTTTGGTTTGCTCTAAACTATCTGTGCTAATTGCCGAATTGCTTTGTGCCTTGGTTTCCCCATCTTTCCGATGGAGAGGGTGCTGCTCCACCCCTGAATGTCCTAGAAGTTCGCAGACCCTCTTTAGGGGACACAATATTTTCTTAACACTTCTGGCACTTTAACTGAGCAGTGCTGTGCCTATCCGTCTGTCCATCTGCAGGGAAGCATCACTCAGTCTTCTCATGGAGCTTATCCCTGCCGCCCTGCGCTCACAGGCTGCATCCCTCCACGCACCCTGCAGCACAGCTGTGCCTCCCTTTCCCTGTTTCCCTGCCTGTACTGCAGAGCAAAGCAATGCACAGGGCCTACAGACCCTTTGGGACTATTAGCTGCTCTGAAAACAAACCTTTCCCCTCCCACTGCTGCAGTCTGCTTCACATACCAGCACCTTGGGGAAATAACTCAGCTCCACTGCCTGCTGCTCACCTCCCTGACCAGTGATCCCACTGAAGGTTTCTTCCCACCAAGCAGCTCTCTGCTGATTTTATGACACAGTCCAAACAAGCACATTGCACTGGGGGTTCTTTCCACCTCCAGCTGGAGAAGGAGGAGTAATTGCATTTGTCACCTCTGATCCTACACCCACAGCCCACAGAAAGCGAGCCATTATTCTCATTTACAAACAGGTAGGTAATCTCTTCTCACATGCCCTTAAAAATCATTGGGCTATCGGAGCAGGCTGTGCAGATTAGCTGATACTGGGAGATTGTCTTCAGCAAAGCAGTAAAAGCCTTAAGTGCACTAGATTGGTTTTTGATTGACTTTTGGAGCAATAGTATATCAGAAGAATCCAAATAAGCTCTCCCAGTGGTATATTAAGTGGATATAATGGTCAGAACTGACAGACAGTAATGAGCCTTGTAGACAGGGGCAACTGTATGTTATTTAATTTCCACTAAAGAAGATATCTCAGCATGGAACCTCAGGTCTAACACAACACACAAATACTAAACAGCCAGATTTTGTTTCTAACAATGCTGAAGCATACGGTGGTCCAGTTCCTTCTACAGCTTAAAATTTGGGGGCAAACATCTTAAATGTCACCAGGCAAGGAATGCAAATAAAAAATTACTTCCTCTTTGGAAAGGCTGAGTGAGAACTCTCTCGTACACCCCACTTCCTAGCATTTAATGTCTTTCACACAAATTTCAAGCTGAAAGTGTGAGATCGCTGATTAATACCTGGGGAATTTCAGCTTGGATATGGGAGAATGAATCCCCTTTGCATCAAATGTCAGACAGCAAGACACGGACACCCTGCAGCTGGAGGTACTATGAGGGTTTTCTTTGAAGCTGTGAGACTTGAAGGAGAGTTTCTTAGAGAACATGGGTTAATTACCCTGTTAGACACTCCACAGTAGGTCTCGGGAGGGTCTCCTTGGCTTTGCACTCTCCCCTAATTCAGAAGGAGGAGAAGAAAATTTTAAAATAACACTTTAATGAAAATTCCTGACGATCCATAGAACATTTGCTAAAATAAACAGGGCTGGTTGGATGCTTTCATCCACTCCACCAAAGATGTAAACAGACTCTTTTCTGACTCGCAATATTGCTGTTTTCCCATGGTTTCTTTCCAATGGACTGCAAGAGACTGACGTTTGGGTCTCTCTTGGCGGGGTCAAATGGGGCTGTAGGCAGAGAAGGCAGCTACCAGGCCATCAGGGAGGAGCCACCACCCTGTCCATACCCTCTCCCGAGAGAGTAGCCCACACTGCCTTCACTGCTCCACCGCCCAGCCCATCGCAGGCATCCGTGTGTGTTGCTGCTTCCACCGATGCTGGAGTGATCACAGCAGTGTTTTAATTGGGAACTGGCCCAGCAAACCCACCTCTCCTGAGCTCCCTCCCAACACCTCATCCCACTGCCTGGCAGAAGCCACTCACCATCCATCCTCTTTCCTCATGGTAGGGGGATGAAGTGGCAAGAAAAAACATTTTAGTGTCTTTTGGCCCCTGTTTTCATACAGTTGTAATGGAGTTACAACCCTCCCTGCAGAGGTATAATGTCCTTCAGTTTCCACAGAGCTTGCAGGGTAACCTGTGGCTCTGAAAACTAAAATATTGTTTCCTGGTTTCCCATATTCATTTTGGTTGTCTCAGCAGCCACCCTGTTAGTCTCTGCTCCTCCCTATACACTTACTTGCCTGTCCTCTCTTGTAACTTTTTAATTACATGCAACCAAAGCCCTTAAGCTCCTAACAAATTTGGCTCAAATCAGCCTGAGACCTGAAGGTTTGCCCTTATGATGAGAAAATGATTGCTACAATCTCTCCTCTCACATGTTGTCAAAGGCAGTGGTTGGTGCCACATGCCAGGCATCGTGCCCAGTAAATGTGCTGTAAGTTGGACAATATTTGCCACCAGGATGGGGAGTGGACTCATCCAGCCTGCTATGGGAGGCACAGCAGATAAGAAACTAATGCAAAATCTATAGGAAAGTAGAAGGCAATAAATCTGCTTGTTTAATGAGGGATTCAGGCGCTGAGGCTTTGTCTGCTCTCAAGAAAAAAAGGAATTAGTTGCTGCTCAATCCATCTACTGCCGAAGCAGAAAAACCAATATTGAGAGATACTGCTTGTGTGCTGCAAGATGTGTATCCAAAGGCTCCTGGCTAAAATGTATGGGAGCCCCTGCAAATGACAGCATGTGAGTAGCCTGACAGCCTGTGCCTGGAGCTGCACACATGGACATGCTCTCCCGCAGCGATCCTCAGCCCACATGGCACGAGTGCATGGATGCTTTTATATCTCCCCAAGGGGAGGGAGAACGTTGTGTCAGGGAACTCCAGTGGAGTTCAGAGCATGCCTCCACACTGCTCTGTGAAATGTCTTTTCAGTGTGCTGTGTTTTCAGCACACGGGCAAGAAGAAGCCGGGCTGTGACCAGGGCTGGCCATCACAGCAGTGCCTGGCTGCTTCTGCAGGGGCTGCTCAGCTGCAGCTGCTCCAAGGGGCTGATGGCAACACCCCTGCCTTTCAGCTGGTCTGATGAGCAGGAGAGGGGACCACAGGACACCCATCATGCCGTGTTTCTCAAAGTCCTGCTTTCAGTTCTCATCCAAGTATGATGTCTGAGGGCACTGACAGCAAATTAAGGGTTAAAGGCTGCCTAAGAAATGTGTCTAATCCCACAGAACTATTGCAAGCTATTATTTTTCTTTATTTAAGTGTTTTGCTTAATTTCTTTGATTTTTTTTTCAGGTTTTGCAGCATTCTCTGCTCTCTAGAGATGGACCAAGTTGTGCTGCTTGTGCTCATGGGAATATGCTGGATACCTGTGACCCACCCCACCACAACCCCCTCCTCCAGCCCACATGAAAATCTCAAACCCAAATCTCATTCGCTGAACTGAGTCCCAGAGGTGCTAGAGAGGCTTTTCTGCTTCTCTTGTTGTAGCAGGGGGTTGTGGCAGCTGGGGGACCCAAGAGTCTCCATAATTAAATGGGTTTCACTGGGGTTAGACACGAACTGCAAAGCCAGCACAGGCAGATCCTGAGCTTGCTTTGACTATATGTAGAAGATTTAAATAACAAAAGACACATACATAAACCCCCTGGTTGTCCTGCCTCCTAATTACAGCCCCAATATACTAATACCTGCCACAAAATTCAGAAACAAAAATTCACACAGGAGCAGTAATTCAACACACTGAGCTAGCTATGAAAAATTCCTTCCTAAACCCATCTCCTGGTGCCTCCCCTTCCCCTCCCAGGGTGATNTCTCTGCTCTCTAGAGATGGACCAAGTTGTGCTGCTTGTGCTCATGGGAATATGCTGGATACCTGTGACCCAACCCACCACAACCCCCTCCTCCAGCCCACATGAAAATCTCAAACCCAAATCTCATTCGCTGAACTGAGTCCCAGAGGTGCTAGAGAGGCTTTTCTGCTTCTCTTGTTGTAGCAGGGGGTTGTGGCAGCTGGGGGACCCAAGAGTCTCCATAATTAAATGGGTTTCACTGGGGTTAGACACGAACTGCAAAGCCAGCACAGGCAGATCCTGAGCTTGCTTTGACTATATGTAGAAGATTTAAATAACAAAAGACACATACATAAACCCCCTGGTTGTCCTGCCTCCTAATTACAGCCCCAATATACTAATACCTGCCACAAAATTCAGAAACAAAAATTCACACAGGAGCAGTAATTCAACACACTGAGCTAGCTATGAAAAATTCCTTCCTAAACCCATCTCCTGGTGCCTCCCCTTCCCCTCCCAGGGTGATGAGAGCTCTCACCTTCCCGAAAGCATTGCAGAAAATCTCACAGTTTGTAACTTTATTTTTACCAAGCTCTCCATCCCTCAGCACTGGCTCAATGGGCCTTGCCCTTAGAGGGGATTTCAGGAAAATTGACCCACACAAGAAGCAGCTAAACAGGATTTGACTTGCTTCTCATGTTGGGAGTTGAATGACAGGGAAGATGTGATAAGGGTCCATCAGTTCAGGAGTCATAGGGAGAGGGTGAGCAGGGACTGATGTCTGACTGCCTTCCACTGCACAAGAACAAGATGGCATCAGACTAGTGGATGACAGGTTAAAAACAAAGAAAAAAGAGGGTTTTCTCAAAAAAACAAAACCAAACCCAGACCTCTGGAAGCTCCTTGCAGCATTGCTCTGGGGACACTGGGAGTTTACCCAGACTCAAGGGAAGAATGTATGTCCACAGAAAATAAATCTAGGCATGAAGGTACTGCATTAGGCTTGGGAAGTTCCTGAGCCAGGCACTGCTACAGGCTGGGGGTTGTTGAGGGGAACCACCCTCTCATGTTTGTTCTGTTCTTACCCTTCTCCTGCTGTGAACAGGACACAGGCATGCCAGCAGTCTGTGGGATCCTGGGGCTGTTCCTGTGCTCAGGCAAACCAAACAACCCCATGGACTTAACATGGAGAAGACACTCCACCACCAAGCTCTGGGGGCACCTGCAACACAGCCAGAGGCTCGAGGCATGGACTGACTTCAAGTGTTCACACCTAAGCAGTCTGAGCAGCCTATTTCCCAAATTCATCGGACACACATCCATGTAGGCATCCCACAGCTGCCAGGCTGAGCTGGGGCTGCACCCGGGCCATGAGAGGTGCAGACACTTCCCATGGCACCGTCTCTGACAGCCTTCATTTTCAGCTGTGGATTCAAAGGAAAAAGAGCATCACGTGCTTAGATAGCAGTTTCCATTTTCCACCACTTTCTAATCAGAGACTAATTAATTCTCAATGCCCCAGTGAGGTAAATATATCTGTTTCATGCATTAATACATATATATATTATGTTTGATCTTTCCTTAACAAGTCCCCATAGCCATGGAAATCCACACTGAAAACAGAGAGAGGGGAGTAAAACCAGCAGCAGCTTTGAAATCCGAAAGATCTTCATTTGTATGTCAGATTGAAAGTAAAAAGAAAATAGTTATTTGGCAGGTCTGTTCCCACTGAGGAATTGGTTTGCCTCAATTTGTATTTAATAAATGTACCACCAAAAAGTATTTAATGCATAATGTATAATATAACTAGCACTACACTAAATAATATCCTGTGACTTTAAACATTAATGACTGCGTGTGACTATTCCTTTTGAATTCCAAACTACACAGAAAATATTTGTCAGCAGTAAAAATAAGCTTGTGATAGATAAATAAAATATTGGTGCTATAAACCCAGGTCCTGATGTGCCTATTTAAATGCATATATACCTCTGTTTAATGCAGAACAGTGAACACTGTTTTTGTATAATATTCTACTAATGTGTACACTACAATATAGTAATATTCAACATCTTTTTCCCTTCAGCTGCAGAAGAATTGCCAATTCAATACAACACTTACTGCTGAAGGATATGTTTATACCTTCTCTTTTTTTTAACTTCTTGGTTTTATGCAAAGATGAAAGAAATTGTTTCACCCACATACAGACAGATTTCACACCAAAGAGTATTTAGATGAGATAAATCCAATTATTACCATTTTATTTAACTATTGTTTTTACCTTGCTGAAAACGGCACTAGGCTCATTCTCTTTACTCAGGGAGGCAAGAGCTTTCACAGGAACTTTTTGGATGGCAACAAACTGAGGTCTGGAAAACACATAAGCATTTTCAGGGGCATACATTGATCCACTTTAAGTAAGCTTAAGTACATGCTTAAGGCTGGAAATGGATTTAAGTGGTGTCCTAGCTAGGGTTGTGTTGAATCAACTTCTGAAGTGTTATCTGAGCTGGGACTTAAGCTCTTCTATTTTTATTTTTTTAATTTTTTTTTAAATTGGATCTGATACCACACTTGGCTTGCAACAATAAGACGCTGCAGCTTGGATGCTGTGCAGCACACAGACTTTTCACTATGATGGTTATGTCTATTAGAGCCTAAAAATCTGACCCTCCCCAACACTTTTTAGGTCTTTTATTGCTCAGAAAATTCCTGGTCTCTGGGAAGCTGCCTTGCATTGTCACAGGGGAACATCCTGAAGGACCTGCCACTCTTCAAACAAAAGTCACGCTTGACAACAAAAATGTCAGTTCACCCACGGCTTTCACATGGGGCTTGGTGCCAGAGGCAGGACTTGGGGGCATCAGATTGGGCACTCCGTGTAGGAAAACCAGCCAGAAGTATTAAAGTGCAAGAAGAATTTACTCAAAAGTGAAGTTTTCAGGATGGTCAGATTTTATTAGCTTGGACTGAACTTCTTGGTTATGTTCCAAATAAAAAAAAATACAAATAAGGGGAGTGGAATTCTTGGAAATTCAGGCATGAAATACATGGCTTTGTTTCAAACTTCATTATGAAAAAATAACAAAGTCAAGTATCTGAGCAGTTAGACTTTATGTTCTCAGTAAAACAAAATATTTTGCTTAATATTTCACCTTGCAAAAGTACTTCTAAAAAATCTAGTTTGAATTGATCTAACCTGAGCTTCCTTCACATTTTAGCTGATGAACAAAAAAATAGAAATCCAGCATTTACACAGTTCCCTTGTGTTCACTGAGGCATCCTCTTCTGTTCTGACCCAAAAAAGATCTTTCACTGCTCTGATACCCAGTGAAAGGGAGCGCCGGTGCCTCCTGCCTCACCCAGTGCTCTCAGGATATGGAAGCTGGGCACAGGCAGGTGTCTCAAATGTCTTAAAAACCCTCTAGAAATTCTGTTTCCAAAAAAAAGTAAAAGTGTGGAACAAATGCAGGTGATGCAGAGATATTTTCTTGAGTTTGCTGAGAGGCTGGAACAAAGACCTATGGGGTGCCTCACTCAGCTTATGGAGGGATAGCTCTTTTTGCAGCTCTTCAAAGCAGCATAGGAAAAATAACTAAATTTATAATCTAGCAATCTACTTAAATAGCAATAGGTCAAGGACATACTCCTTTTGGTACATGGAGGCCTTTCCAAGCCACTCAAATTACAAACGCTACGAAAGTGCTGAGTTAACCTATCTGTTGGTAAGTGCAGCTTTAACCCAGGGCACAGGCATTCTTGTGGCACACAGTTGTCAGGGTGGGGTCATAGTCAGGAAAAGATGGTTTCTGAGGCATTCAGCTCTGTGCCACTGCCTTATTACTCGAGAACCACTGATAGCTCTGAAGTATGGGCCACATGCTGCTCTCCGTTATACTGGATTAAATTTGTAACCCATAGGGTGCTAAATCTGGGTTTACACTTGCTTTGAAAATGCAGAGTCCGGTCCCTGCCCCTGCAAAGTGTCAGGAGTTGCAAACACTCAGGACAGTCACTGCAGCATCCCTGGAGTGCACTGAATGCACCATCCTCTGCAACCCAACCCTCATTCACGAGCACCCAGCCAGTTTTCCAGCCAGTCCAGCAGAAAAAGAATTACAACAGAAGACCAGAAATATTCCCAAACCACGAACTGTGTAGTGTTTTCATATGCTGCTCTGTTGATTTTAATGAGGTTTCTTCAAAGAGGTACAGTGGACACTCTGTGCTTTTACAAAGAGCTGTGTAACCTCCGTCACCTGAACTTCAATTATCCAATTTCCCCGGTACCTGGAAAGGCAATGCATGGTAATTACATCGAAAGTTATTTTAGTAACTCAATCATTCAAATTTCGCCAAGCTTCTCATAAATTCAGAGAAGCCAAGGTTATGCTTTAGACATGGGTGTGTTCACATCAGCTTTAGGTATCTAAAAAATTAAAGACTTGACAGCAATTTAGAAAATGGGTTGCTGGGCTTTTTCAAGCACCAAGGAGATCAAAGGTTCGATGCAATTTGGGGAGATTTTGTAATCATTAACCATTTCAGAAGGGATCTCCCAGTCAAGCATGTAGCTTGAGCAATTGTTTGCAAATGTACAGGATAGCTCTGCATCTTCCATCCTCAGAACTAACACAGAAATATGCATGTGATTTACTGTGGCAGGGAAAAAACACTCCTCCTTTGGAGTTGGGCTAATCTTGGAGCAAGACAGCTGATGCAGGAAAAGCCATTTAAGTAATGTAGTGTTTAAAAGGCCTGGTCTGACCTTCATTTCTATCAGCTTTCTTGCAGTGCTGCCTCTGAAGTGCTGTACAACATAAATAGCATCTGCCCTGAGATTTTTAGCCTGAGCTTAGCAGAAATGGCTCTGGTGGCTGTGATGCACCCTCTCACAGTGATTAGTCACTGAAGTTTTCCAGTTCTTCTGCCATTTGGGGCATATGTTACACTTCTATTTATCCAGACATGATTGGGGAGGCTGCAGATTAGGAGTGACTGAGGGCAGTCTTGCTCAGCAAACCTGTGTGCCAGATAAAAGCAGACAGCCGAAAGCACATAAAATGGGTGGATGAGGACTGACCCAGCAGAGAAGGCAGCTTTAGGACACAAAGTTTTCCTTCAGCCTCTGAGTATGTTGGAGTTAATCATGAGTCCAGAGTCAAGTGATCAGACTAGGAAGGACTGCAAGGACTTTTTTGCCCCTTCTGTAGCACAGGAGCACAGGCAGCTTCCCAGGGTGGGTTATGCAAGAAATCATTGTTGAAGGGACTTCAGCATTGCTGATAATTTCAGCCTCCTCTGCACTTTTTCTGATGCATTTACTCTTTAAAAAAAAAAAAAAAAAGCAACGTCTTAGGTGCTACAGGGTGCCAAGAAGCATCTGCAACCTATGGAAGGGTATTATGTGACTCCTCAAGTGGACACCTCTGATTACTGCAGGACCTGTGGTGGTCTACGGCATCCCTCGTGCCTTGGAATGTATTGGAGAGGGAATTTTTATAAAAGCACGTGGTTACAGGGCACAGGGGAATGGCTTCAGAGTGAAAAGGTAGATTTAGATTAGCTATCAGGAAGAAGCTTTTTACTGTGAAGGTGGTGAGGCACTGGGTACTCAGAGAACCTCTGGAAGTGTTCAAGGCCAGACTGGATGGGGCCCTGAGCAACCTGGTCTGGTGAAAGATATCCCTGCCCATGGCAGGGGGATTGGAACAAGATTATTGTTATGGTCCTTTCCAACACAAACCATTCCATGATTCTATGGTTTTACACCTCGGTGGTGCCCAAGAGCACTCAGCCCTGCAAAGCCTCGTCCTTCAAGCACGGAGTGGACACAGCTGGAACACACATTCCCAGCTGCCCAGCACAGGGCCTGTCTCCCACCCCACAGTGCTGGCCCACACCCTGCAGAACCACCAGAGGCTCTTGAGGTCTGCAGCTTTTGGCTCAAGCTTGAGCCTCGGGAGGGATGGCAATGCACAAACATGAGTAGCACAGCCCAGGCAGGCACAGCATGGGACATGGGATGCTCTTCCTCCCCAGATGGAAGGCAAAGACACAGCAGAGCTGCCTCTCAGCAAGTCCTTGAACAACCACACCAACAGACCAGCCTCTTTAGGTGGAACAAATACCAGGATGGTTTCACATCAGTCCCAGCACAGCCACAGAGAAAGAAGGGTCCTTCTGAATCCCCTGCTGAGCACCAAGGCGGGAACAGGAGTGCTGACAAGGGCTGTGTATCACCTGCTGTGGCTTTGCACACGCAGCACAGAGCTGCTGCCAGGTTCAGGAGGAGGCCAGAAGCAGGACCCCAGCAAACTTTTATGCACAGCTTAACCTGCAGCTGCTGCAGTTTTAATAATGCTTCTCTTCAGTTCATCGCCTCCCGTCTGATCGCGTTTGCACCATCATCCATTCCCCAGTCTCTGAATTATGTGGCCACTGACTGGAGCTGGGGAATGGCAGGGGTGATTCTCACTCTTCCCTTGCGCTGCACGAAACACTCCTGGCAGCAAGGAAGGCAGAGGGGCACCATGCTGAGTGTGGAGGGAGGGAGGGAGGGAAGGAGGGAGGGAGAGATGTGCAGACAACCGGGAGATGCCCATGCTGGGGGTGGGGGCTTGGAGCAGACACAGAAGCAGGGACGAGTTTGCAGAAGCACAAAGGGAGGCTGATAAAACATCAGGCCGTAACTGAAAGTAGACCATGAAACAACCCAAATGCCAGGCACATGGATGTTCTTTTTGTCTTTAACAATATTATTCACTCTTTTAAAAGCAAGCACACACACTCACTTTGCAGCCAAGGACTTTGGAGGGGCTGGCAGGCAGCTACAGTGCCTTCTTGCACTTGGACATGAAACCAGAAGAGCAGCTCTTATTCCAGCAACGATTTTTGGACAAATATTTTAGGACATTTCCAAGCTCACTCTGACCTTTTGGGAACCTTACAAAGTTACTCAGCGCACTGGCAAGGACAGACTATATATTAAAGGCCTTTTAAAAGCACGGCAATTCTTAGCACATCCAGCAAGCTGCCAGCACCTGATGGAGCAGAATCAACAGCCCTGACTGGACAGTGAAATCACTCAGAAACATTCAGCCTCAGGCACTTGTAACAGCAATTTGGGCACAAAACAATTCAAGCATTTCTTCTCACCACATCTCACATGTTGTACAGGAAAAAAGAAAACAAATAAACCACCAAACCATGAGACATCTTCCTAGTGCAGATCTAACCTGTCAGGCTCCTAATCCAAAGCTCTGGAGAGCAAGAGAATCATTTTTTCCACAGGGTTACCCAACACATAAGGACATGGGATGCTCCCACAGCTCCCCTCTGGGAAAGCTTGTGATCCTTGTTAGCTATTTGTAAATTTGTTCTTGAGGTTTCTCTTATACTTCCTGCCTGGACATAACAGTGTTTCTAGATGCTCCACACAAGTTCATTGGCATCTCCTGTGCTAACACACATTTAATCCCCTGGGTTTACCATCTTGGTCACCTGAATGGACAAAGGATGGGTGAGGAGGAGAGCAGCATCCTCAGGTTGCAGACCAAAGTGTAGCCCCTCAGACAAGGTGTGTTTTGGGCCTTCTGTGCCTGCTCTGATGAGGAAGCAACTCTGCTACAGCTGAGGGATTGAAGATTCAGGAGCCCCAGGTTTTGGCAGCAAATCCAGTTTCCAAAGTTCCTCCCTCCCAGTTGATCCCACAGTTCCAGTTGTAAATGGGGCCCCCTTGAGAAATCATCTCAAGTATGATCTGGATTTAACTTGTGGTTAAAAGCACATGTATCCAAAAAAGGATATTTTTAACCTGGATCATGTCTGAGATTCAGTGCTCAAGGTTTCAGTAAAACCCTCAGTCATTGCCAGGGCAGAGGAGAGAGAGTGTGTTGATCTGTCTCTGACATATCCCTGTCTCTGTCACATCTACATGTGACCCAGGTGAGCCCCAGGGTCCCTGGTTAAACCATTGGTCCCACAATGGCACCTGGTAAGCAGAAAGGGTTTGCAGAGGTAACAGAAACGTGGAGGAGTGTAAAAACACTTTGAATTTCCCTAAAAACCAAACAAGTGTGGTGCTCTGACAGGAACGGAGATCTGGTTGCTTCCTTCTGCCAAGATGGAACTTCACATCCCTCTCTAAAGAGACCTGGAGCAACACAAACCTCATCCAAAGTCAACTGTCATGAATGGGAGCTGGGTATTAACTGCCAAGGCCAAAACTTCCAGTCCTTAAACAAACAGAATATGAAAGTAATACAGACAGAAAGTGCTCACCATTTCCAGCACATTTCCAAGGAGCAGTGTTCACTCTCTGAAATGGAGGTGGAATCTCAAAAAGAGAGCAGGAAGACATTAATAAAGTTTTTCCATGAGATTTCTATTTGGTGTCAAGTTTCAGCCAGTTTGCCCATCTGGAATATTAATAATGCAAATAGTGCTAAAGGTTGCTTTGCTCAGAATAAGCCACAGGAACTTATAGAGTTCATTAGACTCACATATTTCCTCTCCTCCCCTTTAAATAAAGAGAAGGGTCGCCGTGCCGTTTCCTTTCACACAAAACTGTTGGGCTTTGGCAAGGTTTTTACATTATTTAATTAGCCCACTCAAATTTCACTGAATCGGGAATATTCTAGTGACAATAATGTCCCTCTCCTGCTGAGTATCAGAAGGTGGAAAATAAAAAGCTCTGTCATGCAAATGCAGCCTCAGCAAAGCACCCGAGGTGGTTGGAAAATATCATTTAGTCCAATTATTCTTCCTGCGATTCTTGTGAATTTGGGGAAATGAAAATGAACCGGAGATTTTCCCCTCTTTAAAACCTTCTGCTGCCTCACCTCACGAAAAGAGCCACTCCACAAATCAGCCTTGCCCACTGTTGGTGCAGTGTCCCAGAAAGCCCTGCAAATACACCTTGCAATCATCAAAGAGAAAAACAACCAACACAACACAACACAAAATATGATTAGCAGACAAAAGCCAAATCCAGAGCCTAATATAAAATATCCTTCTGCCGTTCATCAGAATTAGCAAGCAGACGTATGACTCACTGATTGATATATTATCCTCCCCTGCCAATGCATCTGGGTACATCGCAAAGTGGAAAACAGTGCATTAATCTCTGTCAGAGGGAAATCAATGGGAATCAGGCACCTAATTCCCTTAGCTGCTTTGGGAAGTCCCGCCCTTTCTCCACTTATCATAAATCAAATTTAAAAGAAAATCCCTCTCTGCCTGTGAACATACTGCATCTGCCCAGCCACGATGTCTTTCCTCTGAAATTCAGCCCTCAGCATCCCGAGGCTCTGAGGACCTCGTGCTCCCACGGTGCTTTCCACAGCCCATGGATGATGCTGCAAGAGGTTGTTATGGTTCCGTGCACTGAGTGAGAGCCACTTCCTCTGTACCCAATCATTCACAAGCTGGTAGGTAAAGGGAAAAGTAAAATGAAGGTGAAGCCTCAAAATAAATATTGAACCAAGAATCAAACCTTAATTTTGCAGTTGGGTACCTGCTGGCTGAATTATTCTGCTCCTCAAAGCATTGTAGCTTCTGCCTGTGGGAGAAACATTTGTCAAAATCACATTTGTTATTGAGTTGGTACTAGTTCAGGAATTAAGATACACATCTATGAGCAATCACCTTCTTGTTCCTGGCTTGCCATGTTCTGGGTAGGCTTTTCATAGGAAAAACTGATTAATTACAGGAATTGGAGGGTAACAGAAGGGCTGAGCAAGATAGACACCTGGAGGATTCGCCTGCTGCACGTTATGGAGTTGGGTCCACAGTGTGGCAAAAGTTTTTCCCTGCCAACAGGATTCAGAAGTTCACTCCCAAATCCAGGCATGGTGAGCTGAGCAGATGCACATGTCCTCCATAGATTCTCCTGAGGCACCACAGAGGGAAGAGTTACACATGGGAGAAGGTTTCCTGGGGCCTCTGATGAAAAGTTGTTGCTGCCTTCAAAGAGAGAGAGATGATTGCCTACTCCCCCTTCCCCACACCTCTGTGACAGTGCTCCAGAAAGTGTCTCAGACCAAACCATTCAAGTACAGGGCAGCCAGTCTGGGGCCAAGTGGGCCTTACACCTGCCTTGGCCATGTTTGCAGAAGCCCCTCTAGCCCTGCTTCTCCTTGGATCCTTGCACCAGAGAAGATGTGGTTCACTTCCAGCCTGGGCAAAGATGACATCAGTCCCAGCATCCACTACCAGGCAGCACAACCACCATCATGCTAAAAGCAAACACATTTTCTGTTTTGTTCCTCAGGTGGTAGTGTTTTGTTGTGAAGTTCTTTTTCTTTTTTCATCTTCAAAAGACATTGATTCATGTTAAATTGTATAGAAATAATTTTCCTTTCACAGCACTGCCAAAGTCCCTTTCTGTCATGAAGTCCCACCTCTGTAAAGCTGTTGGCTTCATGCCTATTAATTTTCTCCTTCAGAAATCAGCAGGAGGACAGGCAGAAGCTATCCCTGCAGAGACAGGAGCACGGCCAGGAGTGGGGAGCACCATAAGGCCATGGCTGCACCCCTGAAAACACCAGGTGCATCAATAAAGAAAAGTGTTTTCTTATTTTACGCTCTGAAACTGCCACTGGACTAAAGGAGTGATGCAAAGACTTCCCAGCTGCCAACAAAAGGCAGGAGAGGAGCAGGGGCAGCTGGTGGGGGCAGAGGAAGCAGAGCAGCTTTCTCCAATGCAGGAGGGAAACTCTTTGTTCAGAGCTTACGCAATTGAAAATGCAGATTCAGACAGACCCAAAGAGTTCACAGATGCGTGTCAGACCGGTTAAAGCAAAAGGGAGCTGGAAGGATTGTCTGACAGTGGGACGTTTGACTACAGTATTCACATTTTTAAAAAAACTTTTCTTTGTGAAGCAGTGTTTCAAAAGTTTACATGTAGTCACTTACTATAAATATTAGAGCAAATGTGCATTAAATGTAACTTACATTTGGGAGAGGTGTGATAAATATTACAAAATACACAGTTTATCTGAAGTGAAATCAGATATCTGGATTCAGATCAAACAAAATGTTTAGAACTGAGCTTTTTTTTTTTTCCCTTCAATGTTTTATCTCAGCTGGCAAATCTGAACATCAATCATTACCCTGCTTATTCTTCTGTCCTGTCTGATAATGCATCTCCACGTGGGGATCAGAAGCAGTGGCTTCCCACAAAGCCCACCTTCCAAAAGCACAAGTAAATCAGCCTCAACAAGCCCTACAAGAGCTGCCAAGGAGCAGAAAAAACACACACATGAAAATGAACTAGATCAAATCAGGAGCTGTGCATTCATTTGACAGGTTCTGTCCTCTGTAGTTAAAATAAACCTACTGTACCAGGGATGTTTTCACTGTAGCGCACAAACATCAAGTGCTAAGAGCATTTCAGTTTATTGCAAAGAATCTGTTTCCCAGCAGCTGCTCCGAATCCAATTGCATTTTTCTCTGATCTTGCTATTTTTGCATCTATCAGAGACTTTAGTCTCCTGCTACTTCTACAGCATCTTAAAACGCAACTCTGACAGGTTTCAGGAAGCGGGACAGCCCCGTGAAACCCGTGGCAGAGCAGGTCCTCTTCTTGCTGCTTTCCAGCAAAGCAGTTTGTTCGTGCTATTGCCGAGTTAATGAGGGTTTGCAGGCACGTAAAAAAAAAGCACATCAAAGAATCAGAGAATCATAGCATGGTTTGTGTTGGAGGGGAATTTAGAGATCTTTTAGTGCCAACTCCCCTGCTGTGGGAAGGGATATCTTCCCCTGGACCAGGTTGCTCAGGGTCCCATCCAGCCTGGCCTTGAACGTTGCCAGACATGGGGCATCTACAGCTGTTTTGTGCAACCAGTTGCAGAGTCTCACCACCCTCACAGTCAAGAATTTCTTCTTAATATCTAATCTAAACCTACCCTCCTTCCCCCTGAAGCCATTCCCCTTTGTCTTTTCACTCCATGCCCTTGTACAAAGTTTCTCTGTAGCTCTCCTTTTTTAAGTACTGGAAGATCCTGTAAGGTCTTCCCAGAGCCTTCACTTCCCTGGGTTGAATAATCCCAACTCTCTCAGCCTTTCCTTGTAGGAAAGATGCTCCAGCCCTCCAAGCATCTTTACGGCCCATCATCACCCTGAAAGCAGGAACCACCAGGTTTTGCTCACATACCTGCTCTGGCACAATTCAGCAAAGTTCAGGTGGATTAGACAGAGAACAAGGTTTCCAGCTTTGTCTGTCCTGCTCCTCCCCATAGGACAGGGTCAGAACCCCTCCACACATCCCCTGTGCTCAGAAATTGATGTGGCACCAGCAGCATCCTTGCGATACTGCTTTCTAGGACTTGGGCAGTAAGGATCTCTCACATGCTTCTGCTGAAAACAAACCAAAAAACCCACAAATTATTGAACTTTGTGTGGCCACAGAATGGGAACCTGGACCCAGAGACCCAGGGAGCCCCCCAGCTCTTTCAAATTTTCCTCCTTCTACAAGAAGGTGTTTATTTTGCATCATGGATGGAGAAGGTGTTTATCTGGCATAGTGTACCTGGTAGCATTACCCACCAGCCCTGCCAGCATCCTGCCTCACCATGCTGCAAACCACCCGCAGCAGAGCAGCATCCTGAGCAGCATCCTCCCCTCCTCACAGCCTGCCCAGTGTGTGTAGTTAATAAGTATGGGGGGAGAAATGTGACACCTGCCACTGTTTTGCTTCCTTCGTCCTCTATGCTGGCCCAGCCCAAGGCCAGCACCATCCCACTTGCCCACAGCTCAGCATCATAGCAAAATAAGTATAAAATGCCTCCCCTGGCCATCTGAGCCTCAGCTGGCTGCTCTCCTGGGGGTGAAGGAATGAGCTCCATCAGAATAACAGTGCTGCCTGCATAATCCTACAGCAGGAGTAAACATTCAGGCTTAACTGTTTTGCAGGCACAAACAGCTGGGACAGCAGGAAGATGCTATCCCAATGCATCAAGGCTGAGAATGGGATGGCTTATCCCAAAGAATCTGAGCTCCTGGGAATGGAAGATAACCCCACTTTGGACGGAGAATCTTAATACGAGTTGGCAAACTTCTCTTTCATTCATTACAGCAAACCCCCTTTGCCCTCATCCCTCACAGAGCCTGTGGCAGCACAGGGAGGGAGAGCACTGGCTGGGATGTCACTGCTGGCAGGACTTGAACCAAAGCTGGGAACACGTCTGCAAAATCAGATGGTGGCTTTGTAAAGAGAATTAACTAAATCTGATCACCTTCCTGACCTCAGAGTGACTTCTACAGCGTATTACCCTTCCTGACTTTTATCCTTGCCCAACCACAGCATCTCACTTGGCCTTTGTTGCTCAGCTCTTGGCACCTTGGCACACACTACTTTGGAAATGCCATCATAACTTAGGAAGCAAGGGAGAGTTCTTACTTGAAAAAGAATTAAATGCAAAATTGGTCAAGTTTTTCTTAAGGAGACTTTTTCCCTGTCCCCATCAATGGGTCCTTTCGCTAAGTGATTGATGTGACACTGCAATATGATGTGTGCTAGGAGGTGGGAGGTGGGAAAGTGGGAAAAGAGCTGGCAGGGAAAAGGCCAGGAGCTATAAAGGTGCAGGAGAAAAAAAAATGAGGTGAGATTTCAGCTGTTAGCACGCAGCTTCATGTGTGCAAGCAGCACTTGGCACCCACAGCGCGAGGGGAGGGAGATGTGCTCATTGCATTCACAGGTCACCCCGCCAGCCCTCGCCCCTCCATTGGACTCACAACCAAGGCAAAGCTCACGTTTAACCTGTGGGATGGTTGCTGAAAGGGATCTGTGAGCCAGACCTACATCTCCAAGGGGCTGGAGCCATCTCAGGTCCCACTCCCCTGGTGTGCCTGGTCCTGTGGAGACCAGATGCTGCTGCAAGTGAGGGCAGCTGGCTGAGAAACCTGTACCCACCACAGATAAAAAACTGCATTTGATTCACTTGAACACCAACAGTGATTATGAAAACCCTCTTCCCGTGACATTGTTCTGTTTGGTTTCACTGGTTTTTCTGTTGCCCTAACATCCCCTGGTTTCTGACCAGGAGAGGTTTTGCATCACCGGCACTTGACCCTATTCAAGACCCTGTGAGGAGCCAGCCCCAGGCAGCCCTGGAGGTGGGTTGGAAGGGGAATGCTGCCCATCAGGGGTGCAGGTCAGGGCTTGGGATCGTTCATAAGCAGTCATTTTATGTTGCTGTCAGAAGCAATCAGCAGCAGGACAGTCAGAGATGTTGGCATGAACATGTTGGCCATTACATTCCAGACTCATCCTCTGGGAGGAAGGGAGCAGCCTTTATCTCCCTCTCCCAAATAAACAGAACATAAAACCAGGAGAGACTCCCCAGAATACCAACAAACCTTCCAGTTTTCAGCCTAGTTTAGTTCATGGCTAATTTATTCTTATTTATTCTTCTGTTTTTGCTTTCTCTTTTCCCTGGTGCCTGCCCCTTTGAAGTATTTTTAGATTGAACTCAGATCCCCTCTTTGCCTTTGCTGGGTGAGACAAAACACACTCTTCTGACTCTCTCCTAAGATAAATGCTCTATTTTCCTACCAATCTGCTCACATTTACATTCACATTATAGGAGTGACCAGGGCATGAGATCTAGTGGATACACACACCAGGCCAGGGTCAGTCTCACACAACCAACTCCTTCCCCTTTGGGGCTGTACCTCGTGGTGACTCTTGCTCAGCACCCCACGGGCCAGACATCCCTCCTGTAAATGGGCCAGGCACTGGCTCCAACAGTGAGAATTAGCACACCACCTCTGTTGTGTGAGGTAGTTCTGTCATAGAGTGTTAGGATGGTTTGGATTAGAACCATAAAGATCATTTAATTCCAAACAACCTGCCATGGGCAGGGATACCTTCCACTAAACTGGGTTGCTCAAAACCCCATCCAGCCTGGCCTTGAACACTTCCAGGAATGGGGCAGTCACAGCTTCTCTGGGAAACCTGTGCCAGGGCCTCACCAGCCTCACAGCCAAGAATTTCTTCCTAACATATAATCTAAATCTACTCTCTGTTAAAAGCCATTCCCTCTTGACCTGTCACTCCATGCCCTTGTCCAAAGTCCCTCTCTAGCTCTCCTGTAGCCCTGTTAGGTATTCAAGGTGCCACAGGATTTCCCTGGAGCCTTTTATTCTCCAGACTGAACAACCCCAGCTCCCTCAGCCTTTCTTCATAGCCCTCTGAGCATCTTCATGGTTTCCCTTTGGACTCTTTCCAACAGATCCACTTCCTCATCTGGGGACCCCAGAGCTGGATGACTCCAGGTGGGGTCTCACAAGAGCAGAGCAGAGGGGCAGAATCACCCCCTCACCCTGCTGCCCATGCTGCTCTTGATGCAGCCCAGGAGCTGGCTGGATTTCTGGGCTGTGAATGCACATTGCCAGCTCTTCTTGAGCTTCTCAACCACCAACACCCAAAAATCTTCTTTTTCTCAAGGCTTCTCTCAATGCATTCTCTGCCCTGTGTTTCTTTGGGTTAGGGATGATCTGGACCCAGGTGCAGGACCTTGCACTTGGCCTTCTTGAACTGTCCCCACAGCTCAGCTCCTGCAGCCCAGCACTTGACTGGGAGCATCTAACTGAGCATCAAAGCTGAGGAAGGGAGGATGCAGAAGATCCAGTGGTGTGAATGGGAACACCCAGCCCTCACTCCTGCCAGCTGCAGAGTCTCTATCCATGGCGTGGAGACCAGTGGTGAATGTCACAAAATGTCCTTTGGCTGCTGGGCAGGATTCAGTCCCTTGCAGCAGGATGCCCCGGGGTTTGCACAAAGCTTGTGATGCATCGCTTTTTGGTGGCTGCTCTGCTCTCACTCCAGGAGCACTCAGTTCTGAGGTTCTGCCCCCGCACTTTTCATCTTCTCCTCTCTCTCAGTAGCACTTTTGGGAGCTGCACAGTGATGAAGCCACGCGGTGCCCAGCAGTGTTTGCCTGGGAAACAGCAAGCAGCAGAAATGGTCTAAATACTTTCAGGCTTCTGGCAGTTCACAGAGCAATACCCCAGGCAAAGAAAAAGATATCTTGATTAGAATAATTATAATTGTCTTTTCCTTCATTCTTTCTACAGAAATTCCAGGCTAAATTATCATCTAATTTCAGAGAGCTCCATGACCAAGATTATCTATGAGTCATTTGCAATTATGTGCCAGATTGTATTAAAGCATGAAAATACAAAGGTTTCTCATCAAATACCAAGGGGGTGGGGGAAGAGAATCAAATTACATTGGAGCAAGATAACTGTTCCAGCCACTTTCTGATTCATGGCATCCAGCAAATGCAGGGGGAAAAAAAACAGAGAAAATTCTCATTTTAATAATTGTAGAATTGTGAAAACTGACAAATTACAGGAAATTTCTGTTTAAGGCTGACATACCATCCTCTTCCAGTGCTGCTCTGGAAAACAGTGTAAGGAGCTTTAAGACTCTCCCATTCTGGCTCCACACTAATTCCCACGGGAATTTCTACTGCAGCTTCGCCCTGGGCCTGAGTTTAGTGTTAAAGAGTGGATAAAAACTGCCCATTTAGAACTGTAGTCTGTATCTATCCAAACACATTTAGCTGGGGGCAGCAAACACGCCGGCTGCCTTTCTCATACCCAGCAGCAGGCAACGTCCCTGGACTTCTGCATCTTTTTCCAGCTACCTCTCCAGCAAAACTCTTTGGGAACAGGAGCTGCACTGGAAAACTGTGTCTACTCTCCCACAGCAGCACATCCACAGCCCTAATGTTGCAGCATCCGTGATGAGTCCCAGAGTCAATCCATGCACGCTGCATACTGCATTTTAAATTGCCACTGGGAAGCAACGGGGAGAATGTTCCCCATGTGGAAGTGTGGAGAGGAGAGGGAGGAGAGGGGATGTTGGAATCAGGGTCACTGGCTGCAGGGCATATGGGACTACATGTCAAGGGAGACCCTGATGACAGTCTTGACAAGGCTCTAACATGTTCACTTCACTTCATAAACAAATGCACACATGAATTTGAAATGAAATATTAACATGCTATACAAGTTGGATGGGACCATTTGCCCTTCCAGAGAGAATAGAGCCCTGTTTTCCCATATTATTGAGCAGCCATGAACAACAGGGAAACATCTCTAACCCCAACAGCCAGGTAAAAACAAAGCACAAACTGATAACTCCCACGTGGCACAAAGGTCTGGGATGTGTCTCCCTGCAGATTTCCATGCCTTTGGTTAGCTTGGATGCTGCCCATCCAGCCATGCCCAGGGCTCCTCCAGGTGTACCTGCCTGCCAAGTTCCACACCTACCTCTGCTCTCCATAGGCACAGATGTGGCCACTCAAACTCACCATCACATGTACAGCTCTTCCTGAGAACTGTTTTGGGAGGAATTGAACTTCTTTTCTTTTCCTTAACTTTTCTGATGGCCTCTCACAATCTTGGAGTGAGAACTCTGCCACAACCCACAGGGAATCTCCTTTACTCCTGGGCTCAGAAAGGGGCACTGGGAAGGTGTTGCACTGGGATTCATGCCCCAGTGCCTGCTCACAGGTTTTCCCAGCTCCTAGGAGAGGACAGCAACAGGGTTACACAGGTGCCTTAAACCACATTTGGCTCACACAAGCCAGATGAAGTAACATGCCAATAGCAGCACTTAGTTACTCAGCCCCTGTGGAACATGCACCACTATTGCAAGGGTCTATAAAAAAAAAACCAACCAAACAAAAAAAACAGGGAGAAATTAAATAAATTAAAAAAAAATGCATCTAACATCCCTAGCATGCCATGGGAACCACCTCCCTCACTCCCAGTCACACAGTAACCCTGTGCCTCAAGCCACCCCTGCCATTAACCCCATGGCACACCTCCCTCATGGAAAGGAGAACTCTCCACATGTGCCTAACTTTGAAGCCTTCCAGGGTACCGAAGAATTTTATCTTTTGCCCAGAAACTCTGCCCATTCCTGCTGCCCAGGAGATGTCCTGCCCTTTTGCTCAACTCAAAACAAGAAGAGCTTGTCCTCTGTGGGATGCAAGTGTTTCCTAGACCCTCACATACCTGCCCTGCCCTTCAGTGACTCCCTGCCCCAGCAAAAGGCACAAATTCCCCTTTCCCTTCCTGATCTCACTGCTGTGCATGAAAACAATGAGATCTTTGAGGTGAAACTCCATTTACACATGACCTTGTCCATGCAGCATTTCTCCAACACACGTGGTTGGCACACACATCTACATGGACACAGATGTGCAGCTGCTGAGCCCAGCTGTGAGGGCAGTTGGCACTGGGCTCCTGCCTTCCCCATCCTCAGAGAAACACCAGACTCCACTGCTGGGGATGCACTGGCAGCTTTCAAGGGCAGGATCAGGCAGGAGTTTCATCTCCAGCTCCATATGACACTGTAGCCCATGTGCTTTCTTGGGAAAGAGACTCAATCCAAAATGTACTTGAGTTTTAGAGGGTGGAGAGTTTACAGTCCCTGTGACTCTGGGTCAAAAGAGCTCCAGAGGCGGGTGGAGCAGTCACTTCTGGAGGGATCAGAACACCCTGGGAATCTTCTTGGAGGGTTTCTGATGAGTCCAAGTGACAGCACATGGACACAGGCACCACAGCAGTGAGGCAGGGACAGGAGGGGACCCAGAGCATTCAGGATGCATCTTAATTTCGCACACATGAACTTCAGATTTCACTGATGGAGCCCAAATTAAATAAGCACAGGCAGCAGGATGTTACACAATTTTAATAATGAAGTTGCAGTGTGGGAACTGCCAGAGAAAGCAGCTAACAGCAGCATCAATAAATGTACAGGGCAAACAGGCCAGCTGCAATTTATTCTGCATGTGCTTCAGACATTTCACATTGTCTTCATTCCTCACAAAGTTTTTGTGATGCCTGTCGCATGAGCATGTTCTAAATGCCAAATTTAGCTGCACTGAGCATTGCTTAGCAGCCCCACTAATGCTGCCTATTGTGAAGGGGAAAATAAACAAATTATTAATCTAAGATATTTATGGTGCAACATTTTATGATGCCTAGTCACCCTGGCTATACATTAAAAGCTCTTTTGTTTTGTTTTGTGGCACAGGATGGCTGGTTAATAGCAGAAGGGAGGCACACAAGCCTCTTGTTCCTCAGAACAATTAGGACTATAAAGAAAGGCTGAGACAGGTGGGAATAGGATTGCCTCACCTCACCTCACTTCTGGTGCCTACAAGACTGGCACTCCATCCCAACAACTCACTAGCAGCTCCTTTATACTCAGTAGAGAGCAACAGGCAGCTCAGGGAGTCATCAAATGAAGATGATGGCTTTGAATGAAGGAAAATGTTTCTAGAGAGTCTAGGGCTTTGCTGGCACCAAGAGCACAAAATGGTGAATTTAGAAGTCATTGGGATAAATAGGCTGCAGCAAAGGTGCACAGTCAAAACAGAGCAAGAACCTGAGTAAGTCCCTGTATGTTTTAGCGTGACCATGGGGAGGTGGATTTGCTTGTTCCCAGAACAACCTGGCATGGAAACCTCACCAATTGCAAAGGTCTTTTTCCCCCTGCCTGAAATGGCAGGGGTCTGTCTTGCTCCTAAGTCCCCTTGGCCACCACACAAGTCAGTGCTGTAGTTAGAGAGGAGTTGGGTACTACAACCTCTGCAATGCTGAGCCTGGCAGAATGGCAGGAGTGGGCTGACTTCCATTTTGCAGGAATCGCAGCACTGCAGGTGGCAATTTGCTGCTCATCAGCCCTATGAGTGCACGAAGGGCACGTGCCAGGGCTGAAGAGGTGTCCTCATCACGTAGTGCATCTGCCACTGGGGACACAGATGCATCTTGAGTGTCCCTGGCAAAGGGAGGAATTGTGTTTCTCTTGGCAAATGACCTTTCTTTCAGGACAGGCCCCCACAGAAATATCCACTGTTGGACAGAGAAAGCAGCAGAACATGACAAGGGTCTGTGTTACCAAAAGGGAAGCCCAGGAGTAATGGAGATGACTGTAAGGATGGTGACAAAATGACAACAGATGCCTCCTATTTGCTACTTAATATTAAAGCAGGGGAGAAGATGAAAAGCTGGTGCTTGCCTTGATAAAGAGGCACCTTCACCACTGGGATCCTGAAGGGCAGTTCACCCTTTTCCAAGCTCCTCCTGAGCAGTGGGGCAGGGAAACACACTGCTGTTATGATGGAAAACTTCTTACAATGGAAAAGATGGAAACTTCTTCACATCAAGTCTTTGGGGCTCACAGGGCTTTTCAGAGCAGCTGTTAATGTCCTTGGGGATCACGAGTAGAGGAATTCTCTGCTGAGTTAATATCACAGCAAACATTCCTGTTTTCCTGGTTTTTTCTATACATTGGTGAGGGCATTTCTAACAAGTCCATGACCAGAGCCCCTGGACACGTTGCAGCGTGTTATTTCTTGCTGGTGTGTAGTTATTGTACACACTCTGTCTCCAGAGAGAAAGGGAAAGGCTTTCTTTAAGGAGCTGTGTATAGCTGCAAGGTTTTTTCCAGATTTGAAAAATGGCTTTTGAGATTAGATCAGCCAGATCTAGAAAAACCAGAAGGACAAAGGTCTCCAACAGTGCAAAAAGCTGACGCTGAAGCTTGGCCAGGTGTAACAGGGTCAGCGATCCAGGGGAGGAACAAAGGGTTGGACAGGCTAAGGAGGTAGCCAGGCAATTATTCATTTAGGAAGCACTTTTATTGCTTTTGTGAAGCATGATTCATCTGTTAATATGCGCAGGGACAGTCAATCCTCCGGCTGTGCAAATGAATCACCACACGCTCCCCTCTCCCTGTGCCCATGAGGCCAGGACCCTGCACGGCCAAAACAAACCCTTGGAGGAAGCAGGTCCAAAAGTCAGCAACCACTCACATGAAAAGAACACAAACAAGAACTCGCATGTTTAAAGGGATACAAACCCTCCTTGTCACGGACTAGGTGTTATGGATTTGGGTATATTCACATAAGGTGGCTCACACCTCCAAAGAACTTGGCACCGATTGCCCAAGAGAGAAATAGAGGACTGGAGGAACCATCAAGGTCTTGAAAGGGTTTTTTTGACAACCACGTTCCTACCTGCTCTCAGTATCTTATGCCTTGGGAAATTTAGCAAGTGTGGAATAAGAAAGCAAAGTTTCACAGGGCTGTCCCACATGGACAGGGTCTCAAGACTCTCCCGCCTCGTTTTTCTTACGCCCATGCACTGCTGATACTGAGATTCAGAAAGAGGTGTCCAGGAGGAGCTGGCACACTGCTGTCCTGCCTGCCAGGGGGCTGCCTGTAAGCTTCCCCCAAAATTTCTTGACTGCAGCAATGGAATGACATGAATATATGAGAAATGTAATATTTCTCTTGAACTGCACCAAGTTAATGACATTTCCCTCTCCCCTTGTACCTCTGTAAATCATGGCATGACTGTGGAACTCAACGATGCCACGCTGATGTAAAACCGCTCTCGTGAGGGAACCAGTTGGTATAAATCATCCCCTTCTATTTCCTAGTACATAATCTGGTGCCAAATTCCTCCAAAAACATGGAGAAAACATTCACGAGATTTTTCCAAAGGCAATAGTCTGTCTAAACACAACTTTAAATGTCTGCTATTAAAGTTTTCTTCATCTCATTAAAATGACTTGCAAAACCATCTGCTAGCTAATAAAGACTTTTAAAAGCTTTAATATTTTATTTTATAATGAAATATACTAAGGGGAAAACAGGACATGTATTTAGAAAGACAGAACGGCAGCAACCTGCTGTTTTTCCACAGAAACCTGATGATGTTCAGTCCCATGGCCAATTAAAGATACTGAACACTTCAGCTCCCTGAATATTCCTTGTACAAATACCGTAATTCCTAACTGCATCCACATTTTTACACAGACTGCTCCCAGACCCTGCAACATTGCTGATATCACACTGTTTTCAAGTTACCAAAAGGCAGATTTAACTTTCACATCCAACTCTATTCCACTGCATTAGCTTTTGACACCTCAAATATTTTAGTACAAAATGCAAGGATTCCAGTGGGTAATTTGCTTCCCCTAGAGGCATTTACCCTTCTGCTGGTACATGAGGTGACCACAAGGCAGGACTTTCACTCAGCCATAGGGGTGACTCTCTCTGGCACCAGACTGAGTCTTGCTGAGCACCAAAAGCAGCAACAGATGAGGATGCAGCCCAAGGTTTTGATGAGCTGCCATTCAGAAGCAAAGCCCATTCCTGTCCCTAAACTCTCCTCTGGAGTTGGCAAGGGAAGTAGCTTTCAGTCCTGCTTTCCAGTTAAGCCAGACTGCTTGTGCCATGCTTCCAGCTCAGCCCTCTCTCACATGTTGCACCCTCAGGCAAAAGGACTCTTCCTCCTTGTGGCTTCTTTTTTTGGCACTCCTGGATGTTGCCATGGCTGTCATTGCTGCTTTCTGCACTGATCTCACAATATTTGTGATGGTGCCTAACATACAGGAACTGGGAGCAGCGCTTCCAGAAAACTATTTTTCAACATCCTTCTCTTCCAAAAATACCAGTGACCAGTACATTACAGAGAAGGGCAGACAACACAGATGCTAAGGGTCTATGTGTAATAGCTGAAATCCCTTGGTGGTTCTAGATTCCCTCAGCTCTCACATTCACTTCCTTAAGTTACCCACATAAAACTGTACAAGAAACGAGAAATTATCTTGGTGAGATCATCAAGGACAGTAACACTGCCAAACTCAGAGCAAAGGCATGGGCGAAACTCCGAGGAACAGCACTGCTCTTTCCAGGAAAAGGAGCTGTTGCCATTATATCCCACCCCTTTGTCTGCAGAGTCGGGGAGGATCTGTCTGTGAATGAGTTATAATCACCAGCAGAAGGAGAACAAGTTGGGCCCATGTGAGCAGTTAATGGTGAAGAATAAGGGAAGTTGTGGGGAGCCATCTGAGATCATTTTACCACCACTCCTTTGCAGTATTAGGAAACACAGAGCCTGTCTCCGGGGTGGAAATGAAAAGGAATTTCGGGTCACAGCTTACCAGACCACATCTCCACTGTGTTGCTTGCTTCTCCAACTCTGATGTGGGCCACCCTGGCTCTGAGACCTGGAGCAACTGATGTTTTCATGCTCCAAGTTTCACCAAGATTCTCTGTCTGTGCTGCTTTCCCCTGCCTTTTTTCTCATTTAACACCTCAGCTCCTCAGGAGTGATTGCTTACTCCAGCTGAGCACTGAGGACCCTGCTTAGAAGGAAAGCTGCACTCCCCAACAAGGTCCTGGCAATTTATGCCAGGAGAGGGAGTATCTTAAAACACAAAATTGCTTTCTTGGGTGGTAAGCCACCCTAGGGGCCCAATCAGCCTAAGATACACCCAAGAATTTAATGACAGCTAAGCCTGGCTGGGAAAGTAGGCTTGAAATGACACTAGAAGAACCACAGACTTCCTTCTGACTCTCAGCTAAGTCCTAGAGTGGCTCTGTCTTCATCCTGCTGATCTTCACTTGAGGTGTCACAGATGGCCTCAATGTCTTATCTCCTTCTGAGCTTCATACCTGCTGTGGTAAAGCTGGATTAACGGATGGGACCAATCCATGGGCCGAGCACAACCCTTGGGACCCCCAGACGACCTCTCTGCACAGTGATTAGTGCAACTCCCCACTCACACGTGAGGCAGACTGGGACAAACATAATCTCCTAATTGATGTACCATCATCTCTGACCTGAGGTGTAGCTCCTTTCACAGAGTGTTACACCCACAGGCAGTGGCAATACCTGGGGTCTGTGCTGGGCAGCGTTACAAGGGTTGGCACTACTCCTGCTGATAGAGACCTTTTGCTTACCAAGCAGCCAGGGGAGATCAGAAAGTCTACACCTGCACATGTGCCAAGAACACTGGCCAAAAGTGTTTCAGATGGCATTTTATTAATGCAGTGCAGCCAGCAACTCTGAACCAACATAAATTATACAGGGAGATGAACAAGATGAAAGATCCTTCATCTTACTGCAGGCAGAAAATACACTCAGACTCTTCCTCATGGTGCCCGATGGTCCAGAAAGAAAACACAATGATTCACATCGTGCTGATTTGCTGTTGGAGACCTCAACACTTACAGTAGGTCCTACTGATTTAGTGCAGCATGCAGCAGTATCTAACAATTTCCCAGTGGCCTTGTGTAAGAGTTTGCTTGAAAACAGTGACTAGTTTTGAAATTATTTGCTTTAGCTGTATTTTTACCCTGTGCCAACCCATGAATCTTACTTGAATTGTGCTGGTATGCATTGGACTCTCCTTCAGTGAGCTCCCAGAGTATGGGCAGGAATTAAAGCAGATACAAGAGTTTATCCTGTTTTCCAGACATGATGCTGTGCTGAAGAACCATTATTCAATTACAACAGATCCACGTCAGACCATCTAGGAAGTTCTGACAGCTGCAGCCATCCCCATGCAGAGCTGAAGAGTGATGCACCATGTGCCACATGCTGCAGCTCTACCACCACTGAAGTTCCCTTTCCTCATTTATTTTAAAAGCAGCAGAATTGGTAACAAGGTGAGGCAGTAAGTTGTGCCGGGCAAGCAGAGTAAGAAGTGGCTTTGGGTGACAGACCATAGTATTACAAGCTGGTTTTATCCCAGAGCATTTCTACCCCTTCCTTCCGTACTGCTACCACTTCTAGAGACTGTTGTTAATGGCACAGATCCTGAGTGACATAAACCAGCAAAGCTCCTACTTCATTCACAGCAAATGTCAATATCTACCACAGATAGTCTCACATCACCTTCCTATTAGTTGTGTTTCCAGGCAATCCCTGACTGCCAGCAGACACTTGCTTAGGGCACAGATCACACTCTTTGCATGGAACTTCTCTTCTAAAATGTTCCAAAATCCTTACAGGACTAAGGGTATTTAACAAAGACTGGGATTAGCACCTCTACCAGAATGGCAGACTCAGAAGACCCTCATCCAAGAGGAGGACAGGGGCCAGAGAACCCCTGCCAATCACCCCACCAGCCATGTGTGCCATCCTCCAACACATGTCCCTGCTCCACAGCAGGGTGGTACACGGGGCCAGCCTGGGCTGTGTGGGCAGCAGATGAGCTGTTTTCTGTCAGGGTTATAAAAAGGCAGAGTTGAGAAATGAGCATGTGGCTTTTTCTCCCTGAAAACCCTTGGAGATTCTTCTTTGGGAATGAGCAGCTATGGGTGGGGGGCAGGAAGCATCTGCACCAAGCGAGAAACCCAGGCCATGGAATGTTCTATCCATTAACCAGAGCTGGGGCAGCAGCATCTCAGGGCAGGGTTAGAAATCACACCCCGACCCAACAAAAGCAGAGGCACAACAGAAACAATGGCATGGCCAAAGACTTCAATTTTTAATGCAGCTGGGAGACAGCTGTGTTTCCAGAGATGCTAATATTCTCCTTGGTTCATTCCTATACTCACTGCCTCTTGCAGTCCGACACACAGCATTACAAAGAATATTCCCTCATCTTCCTGGTTTTCTCAGTGCAGCTCCTTTTTCTCCGTAACACCAAACTACAGCCTTTAAACCCACTCTAATTAATTAATCTTGTGTTTTGTTTTTTTTTTACTCAAGAGAAACAATGACACCTCATCATCTCCTCTTCCTCACCTGCCTTGGTGTCCTAACTCTTTCAGTATCCTCCAGAGGATTGCCTGGCCTAAAAATGATGAAGATTGTGCAGGATATACCATGAAACAGGAGGAGTCTGGAATTCTTGTGTGGAAAATGGACAATGCTGCCTCATCTCTGCTGCTGCCAAGATGCAGCTTTTGCCCCTCAGTCTCTGTGTACAAATACCTTTTACTTTTCCCGCAGGAGAGCACTGAAGAAAAATTACTTGGCAAGCACAGTGTTGGCGCTGTTTCTTTTCATTGCTTTGTTCAAACTCCTTCAATTTGCTGTATTTTGCTGCTTTTGAAGAATTGAGAAACTTTACTAAGAGCACTAAGAGCAGTGAGAAAGCATTCTTGTTGCAATCTGGCGATAGAAATGGGTAATACAGTAACTGCCACCGCAGTGCCCAGTATTGTGCCACTTACTGCCCACCCACACAATAACAAATGTGTGGTTCAGACTAGAAGTTGTTAAATCTTGTGCTCCTGGAGTCACATGGCAAAATGGGAATTTCATTTTGCATTTTTATGAACTTTATGTGCCTCCCTTATTTCCATGAGAATGCATAACAGGTCCCCTAAGAAAAAAACAATTACAATGAAGGAACTCACCAAGTAAATTTGTTATGCTGTAAGTCGTGAATTTTCACCCCAGCTCCTTTCTTGTGTGCTTAACCCCTTTCACTAGGCAACCACTACTCACCCAGACTGCTGCCAGGTATTGGGGTGGGCATAAAAAGCACTGATTAATATGCTGTAACTCTTCTTACAGTTGTGACTGGAGAGAAAAACTGCAACAGCCTTTTCTGCATTACAAAATATGAGCCTGAGAACAAGTGTGCTATGATCTTCTCGTGACAAATGAAGCTAATATAAAGCCTTGAAAGATTTCAGCTTTATTAGCATTATTAAACTTCAGAGACCATTAAAGGAGGTGTATTTGGTGAATCCAGCTGGAGGGACAAAACGGTTTTGGTCATGGAAGTCTGGTGTGGTAGGGAAGAGAAAAACTACGGGACAAAGCCAAAAGTTGTAGAGTTTGGGAAGAGCAGAAAATACAAGGCCAAGGTGGTCAGTACTTTTTAACAGCTTAGATGTTACCAGTGAGAGAGCATCAGTGATGGACATTGCTGGAGAAGTTCCCAACTCCCAGTGGAAAGGGCTGGAACAGCTGAAAAGAAATTAAGATAAAAACAATTCCAATATCAATGAGAAAAAAGTGTGCCTTGATAACATTATGGGAACCCACTGAAATGCTGGATGACTCATACTGCCATATCAGAACTACTGTTAATAGTCCAACTATATGCTAAAACTTTGCAGGAGACACTCCTGAGGATCCAGTAGTACCTCCCCTTCCAGAAAAAAATTGAAAGGAGCAAACACCCATGTGCACAAAGGGCAGATGTGAAATTTGGTCTCCAAACTGTGGTGACCAGATGTTGATAAAATAACATGATTTTTAACTCAGCACACACCTTATTTATCAAGATACAACTTTCAGAAACAAGCACTTAACAGTTCCACTAAACACACACACACCATATATTGTTCCCACAGTCAGTTAATTATACAGCTTAGTGGAAAAACCTCGTTAATGTTATGCACTTTACAGAAAGTATCTACATGTATCAGCAGAACAGCATCTTGTAAAAAACACTCGCCTGATTAGCTGTATCTTCCCTTTTAGAGACGAAAGAAAGCTCAGAATGACAAATTTTGGCTGCTATTAACCAATCATGCAGCAATCAAAACCAAACATTTGTAAGAATGAAGACAGAAAAATCAGAAATTAGCAGGAGAGCATGATAACAGATGGGCTATGTAAGGGTTTTACTCTTTATTTACAGCAAATATATTACAGTAAAAAAGGTTAACATGGCTCATGTGGTTGTGTAAGGATGGTACATATGCTTAGATCATCAGCTTTAATTTCCTTGGCACTAACTGAACCAAATACAAGGATTCAACACAAAAATAAGAAACAGAACATTTATTAGGCAAACTCTACACTAACCTTACACATCTGCAACTGGAGTTTTAATGCAATCCAAAGAACACAAACAAGTCATAAGGATGGCAAGAACTTTTTCTGACAAACACATTTAACCCTCAAGACAAGGCTGTCTGGCACCATTTAAAAGTTGCTGTACTGAACACACTGATTTTAAAGAAATGTCACAGATGATTAAGACACTGAAAATGCACTCACCACAGTGAAGAAGCCCATTATTTTCCTTATTTCACTTTTTACTCCCACAATACAAGAGTGTTAAAAGGCTGCATGGCAGACAAGCTGGATGCAACAGCTGGAGGGTTTTGCCTGTCAAGCAAAGTGAGTTGCAGCAAGAGACATGCTTTATGCAACAAACCCGATGATACACAGCTTATGTGGGTTCAAATAAGATGATCTAAGAACAACAAATGCTGAAGCCTCATAAGCTCTTTACATTATAATCAGAATCCTGAAAAAAGCAGGGTCCAAATTACTCCGAGTGAATTCAGGCTTACTTATACACAACAAAATTGTCCAGATACATCAACAGTAATAAACAGAGTTAATGCAGTGTTAATCTTTTTACATTTTAATGACTAGCTATAAAAACAGAAACTAGCATGTTCTAATCTGTTTACATTTCCTGAGCTTAGTTAAATCAAGAAGGAATGAACATTATAAAAATCCCAGTAAGTCACCAATAAATTAAAAATGTACATAACCACTATAGCTTAAGAAGCTCAGAGTGAAGTCTGCCTATCCAATATGCTTTCTTTAGGAATCCTGTACAGAAACCATGCCATTAACTTCACCAGCAATACTGAGATGCTATGGAATTGTAGGTCCTTTTTTTTCCCCTGCTCTCCAAGTGCCCTTCTAGCAGACTATCTGATAGCCTTTCCTAATCACATCATATGAGAGCATTCCAAAACTGCAACCCTCTACTTGCAGTGCACAAAACAATGTTCTCAGAAATACAATGTACTACTGAAATTCAAATTTCCTAGCAGCAGTTATTTGGGTGGACTCTCAGCTCTCGCACATAACATCACTGCACTGGCAGCAGGTTTAGTATCCTTTGTGGGGACAAACCAGAAGACTGGAGGAAAGACCCTTAGCAACAAAGAAATCAGCTTAGCGGTTTCTTTAAGAGCCAACATCTTGCATTTGAGAAAAGCACTCGACCTACATGAGTCATACACATGTTTATTTATGCATGTTTATTTCCTGCATAGAGAATACTGTGTACCTTGGAATAAAACCCAAGCCTTGAGAATATACCGAGAATTATGGGTATTTGTAGCAGTGCTATGGTAGATTAATTCAAACCCAAATGATCAAACTCAACAGTCTCAAAGACTTGCAGAGCATGAACTTTGATAAAACAAGTAACTTTTTAAAAAACTGACTGCTTAAAGCATGATTTTTATTTTACGGTGTAGATAAAAGAGAGGTAGAAAGGTTTATCTCCCCAATATCAGTTTCTGTGCAGTATTTATAAAGTATCAGAAAAAAATCTATAGCTTTTTGGTGAAAAATGCCACCTTTTCTCCTAAGAATTATATGGAATCTCTTCTTTCCATCGAAGTGCTGCAAATTAAGTAACTGGAATCTGTTTCAGAAGAGCTCTTCCTCCCATTAGCCTCAGTACCTCATTTTTGTTACCAAGCTCTATTTTTAAGAAGTCACTGCAGGAAGACTCCCATACAGGGTTCAAAAATTCCTCACAGATACAGCGGACCCATCAAACTACACCTACCAGCCAAGTAATACCAAGTTTGCTCCTAAAAAAAGAACTTGCTCTTGCTCAACTTACATGATCCATCTTATGCATGCTACCAAGAGGGAGAGAAGTATGGAAGCATGGAAGGCTGTGTGGCCCTTCCCCTCTTTGGTGATGGCCACACATATGAGCACCATCATCACCCTGTCTGGCAGTAGCTGGAGAGCTCCTTGAGGCAGCTTCCCTTCCTGCCACCACCCACCCTCTGTAGCAGGAGGATGGATGGTGCTTTAGTGATGAGTGCTTCTCAAAAAGGGTAAGAAGGATGAGCTGACCAGGAGACACAGCTGAACAGAAACCATGCTGGTAAGATAAATATCCATCTTTCTCTGGTGTAAGACAAGCCCGCAGTGCTGCAGTTTCCATGATTGTCACTAGATAAGGGAGCGAGATGAAAACACCTCGGGTCCTGCAGCTGCAGCCATTGAGAGCGTGATCCAAAGCACAGTGCATTTCCCACAGAGCCAAGAGCCTTGGACCCAGCAGTGCCAGGGGAAGGCAGGTCAGAGGCACCAGGGCAGGATGTGCCCACAGGGGCTCCATCCCTGACCCCTGCTCTCACAGCACTGCGAGAACTGATCTATCTGTAGGAGAAGGTCCTGCCTGTTGACATTTCAGGGCACACAGGGCTGCAGCTCCAGCTTTATTCACATAGCAACGACTGTTCAAGGGTGGGATTTGAGCCATGGAAGTCAGATTGCTGCATGGTGACCTTTAATTTACCCACAGAATGTTAAGCAAATTACTTTAAATTAAATTCAGTCAAAGCAGATGCTAGCTTATTTATTAAAAAGCTCAGCTTTCTCGTTCTTTCAACTGGTTTTAGAGACAGGCAGCTCTTGGGAGCAGACCTTCACTGTAACTCAGTCAGGCAAGAGCAGCTCCACAGAGATGGCCAAAGTAACTCTCCTGCAGCATCCTCAAGAAGACCTGGCTGTCCCCAGGGATGCCCAGCAACAGCACAGGAGCACAGCATCACTGCCTGCTTTCTTGCTTGCTACACCTCTTGCTTCACCCAGGTCTTTTGCCTCCTTCCACATAAAACTGCACTGGACTCGCAGTGGAAGATGATTCTTCACTGCCAACATTGCCATCTATTGTTATATCTTTCAAGAAATCTATGAATTGATTAATATAAAGAAGTATTTACTCTCTTTCAGAGAAACCAATACTGCTCTGCAAATATATAACTTGTCATTAATTTTTTATAGGGTTGGGTGAGGGAGCTTGGATACAGTAACAGGGTCACGTCCACAATACAGGTTGGAAATGCTTCTTTCTGCCAGCTGTAGCATTATAAGACAGCAATGCTACTGTACTCAAATAATCAATAGGCAGGTTTCTCTTTTTCACCTGCCCTCCTCTCTCCTTCAATCTGCTCCCTTTCAGCATCATGCCTAAAAGCAGTCCCATAAATAAGAGATGTGTTGCTTTCAGCCACACATGCTTTAGACACAGTCTGTTTTGTCTCTTTTCTTTTGTTCTCTGGAAACATCACTCTCATTATTTTCATTCTCCAACTGTGATCCACCAAAATAAAAATAAATTCAAGTACGAACCCAAACTGGTTATTGCTGGGTTATGGGTCAATGTAAACTGACCAGACTCAATGCCAATCTCAAATTCATGTTACACAAGTAAGAATTGTTCAATTACATTTGCTGACCACAGACAGCTTCTTTCACTATTCACACAGCTTGAAGACCGAAGATTTGCAGAGAACAAGACACAGTCCATGTCCCTTGGAAGTAAATGGAGCTAATAGCCATCATCCTCATCCATATCACAGCCATAATCTGAAACACACAAAGACACATAAATAAGCAAATATTCCAGGTAAATGGAAGACACAATGAAAGTATTCCTTCTTTAAGTTGCTTTCCTTCTGTGTAACTAGACGGTAAGTTCTGCCTTAAGCAAGAATTTTAAAAATCATTGGTTTTCTTAGGGCTAAATAAAAAGTTCTTGCATGTACTTCCCTCAATGAAATAAAACTATTTTTGAGTATGTATGTGTAAATCTCTCTTCTCACTTGTCACTGGACCCTCATTTAGGAATACTTGCCACATAGATAAACTCAATACTTGGTTTAATTTACAGGCTAAAGTGATCAAGTCTGGTTGTCACAAGTAACTTGGCACGTGGTGGCTGGGTAAGCAGCAGCATATATTTACAAGCAGGCACCAAGGAAAAAGCTGGTTTGTTTATGTTATTCATGGATTTGTAAGCTGAAACTGCAAGGGTTCAGAGATAGCTCAGAGTTCCCATCAACATCAAAGGAGTCGTGGAACGAATCCTGACCGATGCATCTGACTTGGATCTCCCATATCTACTTAATTCTAGAGAAACAAAATTTTGCTCAGATTTTTTATCCAGTTTTGTTTTCCTAAAAATTGCTGAGTGCAAAGACTCTGTGTTGTGTGTCAGAAAGCACATCTGTGCATTTCTAATGCAGCAATTTCTCTTCTTGTGTTTCTGAATGCAGCAAAAGAGGTATTTTCTATTGTGCAGCCAAACCTATGCATAACTATTAGGAGCACTGAGGAAAGTTAACCTTTATATTCCAAATTCAATACAGGGCAACACCTCATCCAAAGAGTCAAGCAGATGCTCGGAGGCAGAATTAAGTGTAATCTACAATAATTTGTGTAGAATGGGTGAAGTTCACCATCTGTATTTTGTGCTGTTATTCCAGGCAGACAGGTCTAAAATCTACAGAGAAAGCAGCTAGGAAAGAGTTACTTGTTGTGCTGAGTAGCTCTGCACACCTGCATTCAAATTCTGGGAATACTCCTTTCCTTTTTATTTTTATTTTTTAACTCTGATTTTTCAGCTGCTGTCCAGACCAGACAGGGAGTAGTGGAATGTTCTCAGAATGGTTTAAAAATAGCAACATTTACAAAGAAAAAAAGCTCAGTGACCTTTATTCTATTTTTGTGGGGGGTTTATTAATAAACATAGACCCACCCTCCCCCACATGGGTGCCTTTTCTTGGGAACGTTATTCTAATAATAAATGCAGGCAACAAACTGTTTTCCCTACAGTTCAGCAATTATTTTCCAGCAGAGAAATCAATTTAAAAGCAACAGACACTTTTGCAAAATATATACATATTGTCCATGAAGCTAAATGAATAGTGCTGGAAAGATTTTTGCAGTAAATAACATTTCAGGAGGAAACTTATTCCAATCTTGAGTCTTCACAACCCATAATTAGCAGCTCTCATTTTAAAAATAATTTTGTGTATTTTCAAAGCTTAACTTCTAAGGGGAAGCTTTTAATATAGGATAAATATGGATGTGTCCAGCTAGGAAAAACCACAGTGAAGAGGATACTGCCTTTTCCTGCCAGCAAAGAAATCTAATTAACTGAGCAGCTTTGCTGGGTAACCCGAAGAAATTAGCACACATCTGTGTTGCAGACAGCACACTGCATGTTACCAATGCCATTCCTGCACTTGGTGAACAACTACTTCCTCCTAACACTTTCCCAGAAATGGAGTGTGACCATCTGAGCTGGATTGGAGCTGTTTTGAGCTGGACAGACACGTCCCCAGGGCTCATGGACAACATGGATATCACTGCACTGAGGAGGCAGCAGGAGCAGGGTGGCCCAGCTTGGGGGGCAACAAGCTCCAGACACTGCTAACAGTGGGGTTATTGACCCTGTAACTTCTCAGATCCACAATAATAAACCTAATTCTGAAAAATGCGTAACTTCAGTTTGTTCTTGAGAAGCCCCCTTAGCCCAGAGCTCAAGATGCTGAGTTTTCTCTAAGAAGGTCAGGTTTTGGACAAGGGTGATTCCAGGCTTTCCCACAGGAATGGGCAATGATGAAAAGGTGGCAGAAGCCCTGGGACAGGGACAATCAGGGGAATCCTGTCTGTCCTCATCCCTGCAAGAACGAAGCCCACAGCACCAGGAGATGGCAACTTGGGCAGCATCCCAGCTCACCATTTCCTCCCATTAACTGCAAGGCGCTCATGCAGTGATCTTCATCTTCTTCTACTTCTTCCTCTTCCACCTCTTCATCAGGGTTGTAAGCTACTGGGCCACTCTCCACGAGCACAGCTGCTGGTTTTTCAACAGCAGGGGCTTCTGCTTGTGCATTTGGAAAGGTCACCTGGAAAAAACAAGAGAGGACAATAGAGTAGCCCTTCCTTTTGTCCAACATTTGCACAAAACTTCAGCAGCTTCCAAGTGATAGGGGCAGGAGAGATGGAAACCCATGTCTAGTGCTAGAGGTTCAGCTGTTCTAATGAAAGTCTGAATAAAAGTCAGGTGAAATCACAGTTTTCACAGAGTCCGGAACCAGGAAACTGAAATATCCAGCAACAGTAACAGCAGAACAAGGATCCTCTTGCAAGCACAAGGGAAGGAGAATTTTGGGAATGAAGGCTCCTCAGTAGAGCTCTGTAGGAAGTTTGCAACCTCTTCCTCAGTGTGCTGGACTCACATCAGGCCTATTACACAATAACAATGTTATTGATAACTTAATGATAGCAAAAATGTACCCTTCAAATCAGGAAAACCCCAACATGTATTAGTTTTGACAGCTCTGGTTGGATTTATTTGGCGGCGCAATGAGCTGCGGAACAAACAGCACTCTGTAGACAGCACTTAATGTGATGGCAGAGCACTCAGCTGATAATACAGGTTGGCACCTGTAACATTACCTATGAAATTCATTGGAATAATGATCTCCAAACACTAACTTGGGAATCAATCATTGATGGGATCTGTTCTGTATGTGTCCCTACCCAGCTGCTCCAAGGTGAGGCAGGATGCAGCATGGAGGGAGAGAAAGGGCAACACCACAAGGGGATAAAGGTGAATTTGGAGAAGGTGATATTGTCTCTGATTCAGGAGAGATCTGAGAACGGGGCAGGAATGAGCAACATGGTCTGCCCCAGTACAGCCCAGGCTCACTTTCATGGTGTGCTCAGTCTAGGGCTCCACCTCCTTCTCTCAGCCAGGGAAGAAACTTCCCAGGAGCTTTATCTCCATCAGCTCTGTAACAGGGCACTTTTCACCTCCCTTGTGTACTTGGGACTATTTGGGGTCTGTACACTTCAGCCGGTGGCACAAAAAACCAGCCCACAGTGGCAACTTGTAGAATATTAAAGATTAACCCTTAATGCTATTTTGTCACGGAAAGAATTTTGAGAGGGAATATTAACAGTACCTGTCATTAGTCAGCAATTATCAGCACTGAGAGCCATCTCCCCTATTAGGAGAGACAGAAAAGACTGGGACCATTTCCTTGGGAAGGACATTTGGTGAGGTTCTTCTAAAAATGAATGATCCAAAGGAGACCAGAAAATCTCAATTTCTCTGGTCCCTACCATGGGAAAAGTCCTACAGTGCTTTAGGTTTCAAACTACACTACACAACTATGTCCTGCTGCATCTTCTTCAATTCCACTGGCAGCAAGTTCTGATTCAGTGCTGTAATTCATTTTAATTTATTTATTTATAAATGTATTTACTTGGGATGCAGTAACTCCCAGAATCCCTGTAACTCCAGGCACTTTAGAGATACACCATAAGAGAAAATCTCTGTACCAGAAAGTTGATAGTCTAATTATTCAAACATCAAAGCTGTTCCTGAACTTGTCATATACCATGACAGTCAACCTAAAGAATCTGCCTGAGTTTTTCAAAGTCACCTAAGGGTTTGCTCCAATAACTCATTAAAAGGGCAAAAGACATCCATTAATTTTAATAGAAAATCAAGTATTTAGATATTCAGATCAGTCGAAGACAGGTTTTCATGATTTTTTAATGCTCAAATTAATCATATTATTTAGAAGAACTTCCCTACAATTTATATTTTCTACCATTGCTTTTGCCTCTAGAGTGATCAAATTGAGTCCATCTCAGTATAAGCAGAAATAGACACAACAGTTTGAGACCAATAAGCATCATGATATACATCAATTTATATGCTTAAAAGTATCCATCTGCTCTGAAAAAATGGGTGAATATAAAGGAGATACAATTGAGTCATTATTTTTTAAAATTGCACCATGCTAATTAAAATGTGACCTTCTTCTAATTATCGTGTCCACTTCCAGACTGCTGTACTTCTAAAAATGTGCAGAGTTTTCTAATGAGCATAGAATAAGAAGTGAAAATGTATTTCCCTAGGCAAGATATCAAACTGTTTCTGAAAATCAATGGGTTTCAGGCATTTTAAAAATAAGCCAGTCAAACAACACCTTTAAATAGAACTTCCTGAATTCACTTCCAGACATCCTGGACTGGAGTTTGGCACTTAGCTTTATGCATGGATGGGCAATTGTTAAAGACGTTAAACTACCCAAGGGAAGTGGTTCACTTTCAAAAGGGGTCAGAGTCACATGTGCATGGGGAAAGGAAGAGGGGCAGATACCTTTGGTATACTGAATTTGTAGATATACAATCACAAAATGCCTATGAATACTCTGTACAGGGTGAAATTAATAGTGAAAAGAAAGTAGCTACTGTTGTTATCTGGTGTCACTATCCGATAATAATCACAATCCCTTCAGGAGAAAATGCAGGTGCACAAAGCCACCCAACAAGGCCTTCTAGCAGTGGACAGTAAGTAGCACAAACTTTTCTGTGGCAGTACTGTATTTTCAAACTAAGAAAACAAACAAACTAACAAAGCAAAGAGTAAGCCAGCTGTATAGGGTAAGCTCTCTTTCCTTTCTGGCCTCCCACAGAAGCCCAGCCTTTCCTTGGGCTCAGGTCTGGCTGCACAAAGGTGGCATTTTACATCCTCCTCCTTCTCTGTGGGGACACTCCAAGTGCTGAGAAACAGACACAAGCTTTGCCCTTCTCCTACTCCTCCTACCTATTCATTTGACAAGAACAATTTAGATTCTGGCAGGGAGTTTTCTCTTTTTTTGCTGTCTAACCAAGCATTATGAAGCTGTGCTAATGCTACTGATGGATAGCAAAGTAGAGGAAGTAAGAGCAAATCTGGCTTAGAAAACAGGCAACCTCAGCTTTGCAGCATTCACAGTAACCAGCTCCTGGTCTGATGAGACACGAGACTCTCACTTCTTTTACCCATATCTACCACATGACCAGAGCCAGGATGTGAATGCCTTATGGGAATTTCCAAACTCAACCTGTTGCACTGGGAAAAAAGTGCTGGACTTTACATACCTCTTCAGTGGCAGCCTTTTTAGCAAACTGGGTTGAAATCAAGGGTCTCAATCTGAAAAGAAGGAAAGGAAAAAGAATGGTGAACATCAGAAAAGCTGCACCATGCTGGTGAGTTTGATGCAGAGCATTCCCTCTCCACACAGTGAAAGCACTTTGCTAGTGTTATGTTGCGCAATTACATTTTTAATGATTTAAGATAAAGAGCGGAGAGCCACAGACTCCACAATAATTAATACACACATTCCCTTGGAAGCGTCTGCCCCAGTTCAAGATAATAAGAAAAGATGCCAGTCAACAAGCACAGGAGTAAAACCTCATCTCAAAGGGCAGTCCCAAACCATCCCCAAGGTCTTTGAAATAGATGGGTTTGTCACACATTACAAAAGTCAAAAGAAAACTGATTTTTTTGAAGAATGCAGACATGGCAAAACTCAGCCACACTCTGATTACCCAGCACTGCTCTGAAACTGCTTCCCTGTATCTGTTATACATAGGGGATGCCAGTAAGATTATACATGCAGAATATCATAATCACCAGAGGCTAAATTTTAACCTCCAGCTACAGAAATTATGAAAAACAAGGGGACCCTGCATGCCCTGAATGAGAATCGACAGAAAACTGAACATAAACATTTTTTAAAAAATTCTGCATCAGATATGAAAAAGACTTGCATATTTGGGGAGAAAAGATGGATCAGCATTACTTTACAGACAAGTGTTAAATATCATTATATTTGAAAAACATTTCATAGTCTGTTGTCTCCTTATTGCCATGAAGGCTGCTCTCAATCCATCATTTAGTGTTACTTTCTGGTCTCTCCTCCTCATCTAGATGTACCTAGTCACGAAGAGGATGACTTGCTTTCTACTGAAACACTGCTCAGACAGCTCCTCAAGCACGTCTTTTAACTAAGTCTAGGCAAACAACTTAATGAATACCAATTTATGTCTCCAGAGATACAGTCTTTTATGATAAGCAGTACTTTCCTCTCATTTTTCTCTTAGTCATTCCTCCTTGTTAACACACAGAAACTGGTTGTTTCCCTACTTATTTATTTATTTCAAATAATCAGCAGGAGGAAACAAAACCCCAGAGAATGAGCAGGGGAGACTCAGATCATTATCTCTGATGGAGAAGACAATACTAAAACACAAAAGATTGGCTAAGCTCCAAAAAGGTTCAGAAACAGGTCATCTCTGAAATGCTCTGCAGGACCAAAAAGGCATTTCAGCAACTCAGCTAGGTCAAAGTGCCTCCTCACAGTAGATCAAAACAAAAAGAAGCCAAGGGAATGTTTCAGGAGCTGTGCCACTGAAGAATCCAGAACACATTATTCTGCTACAGATACTTCTTGTCATATTTCATAATTATCAAAAATGTCAAGAAAAAGATGCTCTTGACCCCCACAAATACCTATTTAAAATCTGGATGGACTTCTGAGCTTAGAGAGAACTTATCTGAAGGCATGGATGCACTCCTCTCTGTGTTTCTGGCCTTCTCTTTCCTTATCTAATCTGAATTGTAGAGTATTCACCTTTAAAAGTCATCTAGTCCAACCCCCTCCAATGAACAGGGGTATTTTCAACCATATCAGGTTGCTCAGAGTCCCATCCAATCTGGCCTTGAATGTACCCAGGGATGGGACATCCACCACCTCTCTAGGCAACCTGTGCAAGTGTTTCACCACCCTCATAAAGATTTTTTTTTCCTTAATTCCTGAAATTTGAGACTACCTAACTGCTTTCAATCACTGCTTTCCAAAAATCACCCTTTTTGGCTGCTTACAAACATATGTATGCCGCAAAGCCAGAAGGTTACATAGCTGAAGGATTCTAATTACTAAAGAGGTTGTATTTCATTGACATGACTGAAAAAACCCAACAGAGGTAAGAAATTAAGGACCTTTATTTTAAATCAGTAGTCATGATTACTGCAATTAACATTGTACCAAAGATAGCACCTATTCCCTCCTGCTACCCAAAGACATCAGACCTCCCTGGAGCACCCTGAAAATATTTCCTCCCCCCAATTAAAATCAAGCTGTTGAGTAAGACTCACGAGGTAATCAGAAACTGCTGACATTTCTTTTAGAGCAAATTATACATGTGCTCACACAGTGAAGAAAACAATCACAGCTATAGGAAGCAAAGAGTAAACATTCCAGTTTCATTTTAATTAAAATGGTCCCCTAATGAAAATAAAAAGATTCACGCTTATGAAAAGCCTATTTGCAAAAACTTTAGTGCTAAATCCAAGAGTCCTTCTATACCATTTCTCAGCACATTTCTCAATTCTCCCACACCCAAACTGAAATTAAAGCAGTATTTCTGTTCCACGATAGCTGCTCACAACATGTACATCTTCATTACTACAAGTACAGCACTGCTGTCTGATTTGGGCAATACAGTTTCCCTCTCAGTGTAGTATAAAAGGCATCCCAAAGCAGCGGGGTGGATCCTGCTCCTGCCATGGATGGTTGGCACCTGTTGCAGCGCAGATCCAAAGGGGCCACTCGTCACCTGACTGGAACATCCCACCTTGCTGCACCTCCAAACTATCTGCTGATTACAAACACTAGCCACAACAACTGGGAAAGGTAAAACCACTGCAAAGAGAGACAAAAACCTACTTCCCAACTGAAATAATTACTTTGATTCCAATTATAGTTATAAAAGTTATAAATATACAACTCCCTTGGCTCTTCTTATGCCTATAGAGAACCCTATTATTACTGTACAAGACCATTTAGGAAGGTTTTATAATTGGGGTGTTGTTTTGTTTCTTAAATGTCTTGATGTCCTGACCTCCTTAAATCAGAGCAGCTGCTGCCACACCAGCCATATGGAGCAATAAATTACTGGCTGCCATGGCTACAGATACAGGCTCCTTCTGCTGTCTGGCTGCATCTCAGAGGGTAGAAAAAAGTGTCTTCATGGAAGAGCACAACTACTTTCAAGGCTGGGACAGGCCTGAGTATTAATGATCAAAAAGGCACCTTGAAAAAAACAAGTAAATGAAGTATCTTACCTAACTTTTCCTGTGTGTGACTCAACCTCATCTGTAACAGGCTACATGAAAGATACTTCCATTGAAATCCAGACTGGATTAAGGGTTCCCAAGTTCCAGAAATACTAATATCTTACATTAAGATACAATTCCACGTATGCTGAAGTGAAAACAGCCTCTATTTAAAATGTAATGTTGTGTCTGGGAAGTAATGGGGCTCCTGGTCTTCCCAAGTGTGTCAGTCGTTGTTCACCATTTATGATGATTTCTAGTTAGGGGCACTTTCCTTATGAACTTTGCAAATTAACACAGTACCTTGTGGGAGGGAGTAACAGAACAAGCAACTTTCTGAACAGCACTGTGATGCATAAAAGGGGGAAAAAAAGATTTCGCACAGCCCCAAGTGTGAAAACTTCAAACTGCTTCAAAAATTATGCAGATCTAATAATGCTCATGTCAGCCAACACACATAGCACTGGAAGCAGATTATCTTGACATGTTTGTGACAAAAACTAATGGCATGGTACAAGACATCAGAGGCTGCTCCCTGCCAAATCTGCTCCGCTCTCAGCTGAGATGTGCACGATAACGTCTGGGTTTGTCCTCCAGCTTAACAATTTAAAAGAAGATTCAATATAATAGCTCCTGACAGGGCTGGAGATCACACAGACTGAACTTTCAAAGTGAGCAAATTCTCTGGAAAATAAGCTGGCTGTGACAAACAACTGTTTTTATTTTGCTTATTATTTAATAACAAAAGATTACACAGCACAGTACATAAAGGAGAAAGAGCACTGCAAGGTAATAAACCCACCTCTCTTCCATCAGGCTGTTCATCCACCGAAAAGTTGACAATACCATAACAATCTCCTCAGTGCAATCCTGCAAGTGATTTGGAAACTCAACCAAAGCTGTTTCTTCCTGAATTTTAATTTAATCCATCCAACTAAGGAACATTTTATTGCTGCTTACCACCCATACTAATTTTATACACGGATGGTCCCAGAATACACGATGGAAAGCAGAGATAGAACAGAGCCCACAGCCACAAGCCTGCAGTGTAATTATGCAGGTCATCCAAGACAACTGCCCATCAAACCTATATATCCATACACAGGCCTTTCGTGTGCAATGACAGAAAAAGCTATTGAGGAACAACTCGGCAAGAGACCAGTCAGGTTCTCCACGATGGCCAAGATGCTCCTCCCACCTGAGGCCAGATGGTTTTGCCTCGGGAGGTCAGTTTACCAGACATCTGCGTGAGAAGGAAACTAATATAAATGTTTATCCAGGCTGAGAGTGCCCTTTAATTAGGTAGCACCAATGTTATCCTTACCGGAAAGCTGGGAATTACCTCTGTGCAAGGATTTAATGCTCTTCTTGGAAACACAACAGCGTCAGGAGATACCGAACCACTGTTGTGCCATTAGGTCAGGACAAAGGGGCGACCCTCCTGGACTTGGACCACTGCTCTTTTCCAGAGGGCAGAACAGAGACTGCAATGATGACCACAACTCTGCAGCACTTCAGGGTTTGCACATCCAGCTGTGGATCCCACTGTTTTCTCTATCTGCTTCCGGCAGAGAGCCAGGTGCTCACAAGAGCCACTCCCTCCACTCAAGAGGAAGCAGAGGCACATGGCCAAGGCCATGGCTCGCTGTGACATCCATGAACAGCAACATGATGCCAAGAGGACAGGGGCTGGGGGGCTAAGAGTGCACTGTGCCACCTCAGAAGTCCAGATACAACCACAGACAGCATCACGCTCTGCAGAATGGCAAAACATCTCTGATGCTCACAGTATGTGTCTGAATGTGAGGCAGGCAGATAGTTTAGGCTTTCTAAATGCCAGCCTGACCAGCCCTTCACCCAGCCCAGCTTACCAGTACGCTGAAAGCCCCAAGGAGTTTCACTGAATCACTGCCCCAGGTGACAGGATTGCAGAGACCATGACCAATGGCAAAAAGACTCCAGATGAAGGGCACGTCCACACTGCAGTGAGCTCAGCTCACACACAGCAAGCTCCCTGTGGAGATGGCTCACCCCAGTGCTGCCAGCTGTACAGATGGGTCTGACAGAACAGCAGACAGGGTCTGAACCTTTCTGGATTCTAACAGACAGCTAAGCCAGTTACTGCTAACTCTGCTCCAACACGCCTGTGTGAACTCCACCAAGTGTCAATGCTTTCGTCCTGTTTCTGAGCAAGCAACACTACGGAAAGAGCCATTTCAAGTAGGAAAAAAGCAAAGCTGAAGTGACAACAAAAACTAGAGTGAAATGCGAAATTGTTCCCACTTCTGATTCCCACTCAGTCCTCTTTCAGGCTGGATCAGAGGAGCTCTGCTTTCATCAGTGCAGCATCAGACAACGCAGTGCTGAGAACATCTTCAGTGCTAATGAGATTGGCTGCTTCCAGCAAACACCTGGGCCTAAGCACCGAGGGACCAAAACTTGCAGGAGGAAAATGGCAAAAAGGATCTGTATCACTCACTACAAGAGATATTTACCATGAGGAACTAAGCACCTACGTCAGTCACTGACAAACTTTTGAAAAACAGGAACTTTGCTAATATATGGTGAGCTAAACACCTATGTCAGGCTTTTCAGAGAGTGGCAGAGGCCATGACATCTGTCTTCAATAACCCAACTCAGAGAAAGTAATATTTTTCTGCATAGCTGCAGCAGTCATGCTTCAATTAGATGATCTACAATAGCAACCTGCTGTTCTTCCCACTGACTGGACCAACAGATTTTCAACAGCAAAAATGAAAAGAATGACATCTAAGTCGACCTTATTGGGACCAAATAAAATTGTACACCTGCAGCAGATCCCAAACAATCTCTGCACATATCTGCTTCTAAAGGAAATTGCTGCAGACCATGGGAAATTACAATTGCTCCAGGACAAGAAAAGCTGACTGATCTAATATTTCTCGTTGACACACCTTCTTCCTGGGTTTGTCAATAAAGATACTGATGAGCTCATCTCTCCACAGGTCAGGAAAGTATTAGTGGAAAATATGCTATTCCTTTCACCATGGAAATTTTTCCAGATGAAATGATGGCAGCAAGGCAAATCTGCACCTTGCTGAGAAAAGCTACTTAAAATAAGGAAGCTATGAAGCATTTTAATGAAGGTAAATGAGTAATCATAATGGTCTCAGTTAAGCAAGTCTAATGGCAGTGTCACTTTTAAAACATGGGTGTGAGACAATTCATGTGGTGACAATCCATATGTCTTAACTATCCTGTAGCGCCGTCTCTCAAATGGTAACAGTGCAGAATGCATCTGTTATGGCAGAAAGAACCATTATTAGAAGATAAGGCAAATATAAATAATTTCAAAATCATGCTTGAAACTATAGTAACAGAAATGAAAGTTTACAAGTTAAATGAACACATTATCATCTCAACAGAAGGATGATGCTATTGAAAAGTTCTCAGCAGTAGCGCTGCTGTCTGTTTCTGGTGCAAATATATTTTTCTAGACTCAAGCAAGGAGGATTAGAGATATTTGCTTTTGGACAAGTGTTTTGGTCAATCTCAACCTCACGAAAACTTCAAACAAGGCAAAAGATAAAAGCACTGTAGTAACCTGCAGTGTCTGACAACAATCCACTCAGGTTGTTGTACCCAAAGGTGATGTCAGATCAATTGTTGGATCTTCCCTGTTGACATTACAAGTACAAAAATCATGCCAGGCAAAATACCAACTCACCTTTTCCACCACCTCTGACAGCATATGCCATTGTGCAAGTTCAGTTTTACTCATCCAGTTAGGCAGGCAAAACTAGTATTTCAAAATTCAGGTAACTACAGATTCACACAAGTGATCCATCAAGGAATAAAGATGGATGACTGATTTTTTTTCTCCCCTCGTGTCTGGTCTATCATACATTAAAGAGCAATTTCTCTGGCAGCCATCTGGAAATCAATGTATTCCAAGCTTTATTTTATGATTACCAACATTCCCCTTCATAACTCATTTCTAATTATAAGCAATAAATCATTCCTTCTTGCTTGTAATTTATAACAGCCAATTATGCCAAACCTCTTATTTAAATAGCAAATCTCACTTTAAAACATCACATATTTAGAGGTATGCACAGAACATCTAATCAAGCAGCCAAATGGTAGAATGATCATTTAGCATGGGTTTTGCAACCACTGAGAAGACACACGTGGAAGAACCTTCTCTCCCCTGTGCCCCGTGTACACCAGGACTTTTCAAAACTGAAAGCACAGGTTTCATCTGTCTGACTTAATGCAGAAGAGATTTACATGCAGCAATACGTGAGCCAGGACACAACTCAGGGAAGGCTGGTGTCAACGATTCCCTGTTCTGTGTCAGGAAATGAATAAAGAGGCTGGAGCAGGAGAAGAAGCTGTAGGCTGGTTAAGTAAGAACTTCTGCATGATGTCTGGTTTCATTTTAGGAACTAACAGTGAAAGAACACAGCTCTAAATTTAATACTTAAAAAAACTCCAACTCAAGCAGCTTTTCCCGTGCCTGGATTTGCCTTTGAGAAACGGGCTGGCCTCCTCCTCCCAAGCCAAAGGACTCCCCCAAGCACCACCCAGGCACTTGCCACCACATCTACTCCCTGTTGCACAGGTTTTGCAGGTGTAGGCATAGAGCATGAGCATGGCACTCGCTTGGATCACCTCCTCCCCATCCCTCCCAGCCAGGAGAGGATCAGGCAGAACAAAGCAGTTGAAACAGTCTGCAGAGAAAAGGTGTCACCAAATAAATCCAGATTATTCCTTCAGGGAGGAGCCTTTAATGGTGGTTTGCTATGGCAACCCTTGCCAACAGAAAAACGGCAAAAAAAATGTGAGGGATCTCAGACCAGACCAAACAGGGTCAGTTCAAAAGCACACGCAAGGACATGGAGAAGTTTTTTACTTATATTTGTTCTTCAGTGTAGGTCTGAGTAACAGGCATGAGAGTGCAAATACAAGAGAGAGGCTTCTTATAAATAGCTCTGCTGGGATTTGTCTGTTAGGAAAAAACCTCACTCTTGTCAAAGAAGTATTTGATACAATTTTGGATACAGAATTTATTACATGAGAAACTAATCTCAGGAACGTGGAAGTGGTTCCCACTGAGATTTTATTCGGTCATCACACAGCTCGAGTCTGTTCCAGCCTCACATCGTGTCATCTGGTAAGCGTTTACAGTAGGAATCAAGGGAACTGGATTTGGAAAAAATCCATCACAACTGACCTAAATCTGATCTGACCTGAATAATCAAACTGAATACCAGATTCAAAAATGGCTAGAGACAAGCAAGAAGAGGGAATTCTTTAGGATGAAGGACCTCACACTTTATTCAGCCATACACTGGGTTAGGAACCCCACTTTTTTCCGCGGAAGAGCCATGGTGACGTGGTTGCATGAGCATCCCTTGTTCCAAAAGTGTCAAAGCCAAGTGCACAAGTGCTGTAGGTTCCACTGGGTTCCCTTTCCTTTTGAGATACCATTCATTTATTAGTGAGCAAGTGGTGGTGCATCTCCTCCTGCCCCTAGGCTGCACTATCACCTGAGAGAAGGGAATGGAAGATAGCAAGTAAATAAGAAAATCCAAAGAGAATGCTATGGAATGGCAGTGGTGACCATGTCAGTACCATCTGGCTGCACCTTTGCCACAGAGCCACCCCAGAGTCACCCCAGAGAGTGGCCTTGGCTGACGTGGTGCTGGGCACACGGTGCTGCAACAACCACCAGGTAATGTCATGTTAGACCCATGGCCATGCCAGCCCACCCTTCAACCACGTGTCATATTCACAACCGGTCTCACCACTGAGCCCTGCCCCTGTTGCTGCTTCAGGCTCTCAGGGGGTGACACTGCCAGCATCACTTTATTCCTCAGAGATCATGCTGAAGGTGTACAGGAGCAGCACTGCCCAAGCAACACACAGTAACTCTCCATAGATGAATCATTATTTATGCAGACCTTGTAGTGATGTGTTCAACAAAGAGTTTCACCGCTTTCAAAACTCCCTATCTTCTTTTTTATGAGAGATCTAAGTATTATTTATTAGTCTTCTCCAAACACAAAGCTCAAAGGCATTTTAACATCTGGTTTACTCTCTCAGCAGTGAGAACAAAAACACTCTGAAGAAAAGCAAAAAATCACTGGTTTGACGTTGGTGAAACTTGGGCAATATTTCTGGCAAAAACTATGGATGAGGATACGAAAAACAGCCTGTAGAAAACTGTAAAGGGAGGAAGAAACAGACACCAAAGCCTGTAAATTTCATTTTGAAAATAAGGCGTCATTCTTATTATGCCTGTTGGATGTGTATCTTCCCCACGTAAAGTTTTAAAAGCACTATATAAACTATACTTCTAAGCAAGCTTGTAATTAGCTAAGGGCAGGCTTGGCTTTAATTACAGCTTGTCGAGACACACATTATGGAAACACTTGGCTAATAACCACAGCGAGGTTCTGTTGATGGCTGTAGTCAGGCTGGCATGTGATTGCCATGTAACCACCTGAGCTTGTGTAAACTGGGCTCCCTAATGAAGGAGCAGGACTGGTCCATCAGGTCTTCCTCCCCTCCCTGCCACACAGGCCAGGCCAGGCTTCATTGCCAGAGATGTTGAGATGTCCTGTGTGTCTGCATCTGACCTCCCTGCTCCTGCTGCTTACAAGTATACTGTGGGATATCTGTTTCCACCTCACCTGGAGCTGCTGTACAAAAGGAATGAGGGAACCTGACAGAGACAGACAAAACTGCACCGTTTCAGCATTAGGCAAGATGACCCTGCATCCAGTGCATGAATTGGTCAGATGTCAGCATACACAGTGAACATGTACACATTAACCTGTACAGCTGTCTTCAAAGTTAACAAGAGGCTAATCCCACATCCCATCCCAAAACCCCAACAGGATGCTCTGTGGGGAGAATATTCCTCCAGGTCAAAGTTTGTGTAAAACTTCAAGTTCATACAGGTCTCTCTTACACCTTTGGATCCAACCTCTACTGACATAAGAAAGGTCCAAAAAGTTAACTGTGCTTTATCCCAACCTTGGAAGCTGCTTGCCTGGGAATCTCTACTTGGGTATAAGCATGCATGGATAATGAAGAGCAAAACCAGTACAAATCACTGGGGAAAAGGCTGCTTACCATTGAATATGACACAAGTTTAAAATATGCATTGCTACACACTGTGGGTGCTTGCTCACACACACTGCAATGTACCAAGGAACCGCTGAACTGGGTCACAGAAGCCCATTATGTTACACAAGTCCTGTCTCCTTCACAATGCATTTGGTACAGATAAAGAGATGAGTATAAGAATGCAGCCACATTTTCTTATGGGAAGAAAATTCCAAATGGAAATGTTAGGAAGGAAAACAATATTAATTGCTGTTTTAAAATCTGTGTGCGACATGTACAACTCTTTTTGAGAAAGGAGAACACTACTTCTGATGTTGGGAGCAGACAGCACCCTCTTCTCCAGTGTCCTGTGTAAGCTCCATGTTGCATGTCTATGATGAAGTTAGGTGAGCTTTGTAGGAGATCCTATGTGTAAAGCAGACTCATTTGATAGTGTTTTGCTTTCACACAGCTTAATACTAGTGTTAACAGACAGAAATTATCCAATAGAAACCTCACTCTAACTGCAGGGGAGATGCCTCTCACAGCCTCATGTGCTGGTTTAACTGGATCAATCGGACCAAAACCTGTCCAGGTGAAGGCAATTGGCTGCACAGGGCTGGTGAACAGGGGGCAGCTCTGCTTGGGCCACCAGTCCCTTATCTGGCTCAGGCAAAACAAGCCAGGTCAGCCTAAGGAGACCTTTGCTAACTATCACCCTTTGAAAGTGCTGGAGTTTTCGCAACCAGTTAAAGGGCACTTGCACAAGCAGGTCAGCCAGCAGATCTGAGGGATAACACAAAGTGGCTGAGTTCAGCTGGGAAGACTTTCCCTGACCTTGGCTTACAGCCCAACCAGATGGTTCCTGATGCCTCTTCTGCACCGAGCCCTCACCTGGCTGGGTGGAAAGCTGACCTTAAGCATTCAGACAGCCGAAACTTCACTAACTGGGGTCAGTCACTCCTTGTCAAAACAAAACACAGCAACTAACCCATGTGACAAGATCGCTTTAAAAATCCTTACTCCACTTCATTTTTTTACTCAACCCTTCCAAGAAATTGTGGCCCCTGGTGCATAGTTCTTCAGCCAAAAAAAATCCAGCTTCTGAGAAAGGCCAATGTAAAAGCCAGGCAAGTGACTCCTACTGCTGAAAAACGGCCTTTCCTACCTTTCAGTGTAGCTATGGAAGATGCATTAAAAAGAAAATTACTGCAGCAACAAGGCTCCATTCAGAAACTGCTCATGCACATCCTCAACTCTTTGTGCACAGAAATACTGAAAGGCTGGGGTTGCCCTTCAGCACTGCGATGCTCCATCTGAGAAGGAGTCACAGACATGCTGTGCAAGCTACACTCCTACCATAACTACCAAGACATGGGCTGTGAACAGAAAAAGGAGTTCAACTGACCATGAAATGTGCAAATATTACAATAAATAGATATCTATACACTGCCTTATTTGTATAAAAGTCCTTCCCATCCTATCATTTATATCGTCACCATTCTCTGCCAAGTTTTTCAGACAATTTTTGATATGTAATAGATTTTAATATAACTCCAGTGGCAATGACTAAAACATGAAACAAACACTATCCATCTCAAGTAAATCCCTACTTCTTCCTTTGTACCTAGCAGAGCTTGCACTCAAACCCCATTGTGAAGTAACTGTATTGAACAGAGAGGACAGTAAATTCCCACCGTAGTTCAAATCCTTCTAAATACTAACCTATGTTTGAAGATCAATAAAAAAAATGTACTTTCAGGTTAATCTTCTGCCTTTTTTTTATTATTATTTTGAACTTTAACCCCCTGCATTAAAAATTCACAGCAAAGAAACCGATATTCCTACAAGACCTGAGCTACTTAAGGTTAAGAGCTAAGAGAAGCATTGTGAGGCTGGGTTTGTACAGCCCCTTTCCAGGCTTTGTGCCGCACACACCCTCCCCCTCCAAAGCCAAGGGGCTCCCCGCCGCACACAAAGGGGATGCTGTTTGGGCTGAAGTCACAACTTCAAAGACCAGCGGCACAAAATTTGCCAACTCGCTTGGCCATTCAAGCAAATGTCAGCTGAAACAAAAGCACGCCCAGGAAAGTTGTTACCAAATGCCACGCTGGGAAAATAATGCAAATTTGTGTCAATGATCAACTTAGCCTTAACTGAGTGTAATGAGCAAGTTACTTATGTTCTTTTTCATCACCACACTCATTTGGCTCTCTAAGGACATTTCTGAAGCATCACTTTAAGAAAAAAACACACACAAAAAAAGGCGACACCCTCCCCTATTTTTTAAAGAAACTTTCGTCTTGAATGTGTAAAGTTTAGATTTCTTACATTCTGTACTTGGTCAAAATATGCAGCAAATGCCTAAGAAGTGCTTGGCCCCAGGGAGACAACAGTCTGCACAGACTCACTTGTAAGACACGCCTGCCTTTCAGTTGTTTAATCTCCACACAGTGTATTTCCTTTATCGGCACTACAGCATCATTACACTTTCCCTTAGTTTTGTGTGTCTACGAAGTATCGTGAGAACATCAATTTTTGGCAAGCTACCACTTGGGTTTTTAACATGACATCACAGATCTCTGGGTTACTTTGCTCTGTTTGTTAGTAAAATCTTACAGCAAATAAATAGCTCTTTAAAGGGGGCTTTTTGTTGTAGAGTTTTTTGGTTTGTTTTGAGTACAATTTAAATGCTATATTGCAACATAAACACTTTTTACTGTGCATGTTTTTATGGAAAAAGGTTTTCAGAATAAATAGCCTTAAAGGAACTGAATCAGATTTAAACACACGCACGATAAACTTGTATTTGGAAATTAGTTTGGTAGCAATTTATGATCCTTTGACGTGAACTTTCACAGTAATTCTTAGAGCAAGAATGTGTAAGTTCAAAAGTGTTACATTTTGCCTGGCCTCAGTGGGGAAACTACAGCTCCAGCTCTTCTAAGGTTCTCATCACCTTTGGGCTTCTGAATGTTAATACTTTATTCGAAAATCTGAATAGGAGAACAAGGAAGCACCATAAACATCACAAACAAAATATATGCTTCACACAAAGGTGCCAAAACCAATTGCCAACACTGGCAAAAGTTGATGCATCCAAAATCAAACTTATTTACTGCCTCTACATCTTCCCACTGAATTTTGATGCCCATGCAAGTAGTCCCAACATTCAAATTCCCCATCCATCTCACTGGATAGAAGTGAATACACTTCAGTGGCGGCATACAAGTGATTTGGTGTTTGTACCAAATGGCAGCACCACGCAGGGAGCCCGGGAGCAGATTTCTCTCATCTCTCGACAAAGCAGATTGGAGAAGTCACTGAGTGAGTGCAGTCCCTGCAGTCATGCCCTGGGCTCCTGGCCCACCAGCCCTCCTGGCAGCACAAGAAGTGTGTTTGGCAAAACCACACTGGAACAGTCCTGCCCGTCTGCCATGCTCCGATCCCTGCGATACCTCTGCGGCCCCCATTAACAGCTGTCAGTATTTAATGTGCATTAGTTCAGGCACAAAATCCCACCTACAGCTCCCAGGAAGCTCAGGGCACACACTTGGGATCACCAAATACTCTCCTGTAGCCATCACCTAAACAAATTATCCAAGATGAGGCAGGAGGTGCCAGGCTGATGCTGATGCCTGACCCATGAAAACCCAGTGCCATCCTCCTCTCATTTGCCAACAATCAGAAGAGGACTTTGTCAGACTCATCCCAGCATTAGCAATAGCACAACAGACCGAAACACAGGCAACTGCTCCCAATTGCTGGAATCTACCTCAGCCAGCAAGCAGGTCCTAGTGCGTGCCCTCTTACATGACCAGCATTTTTGCAGACTGGCTTTCACTCACACATCACAGTTCAGATAAGACGATGCACAAGGCCCTCACGTTTTTAAAGGGTAACAACATCCTGAGAAGGTGTCATTAGCAGCAAGAGCTAATAAGTTAGACTCTACATGTCAAATTACAACTCAAAGTTGGCTTTAGTCCTGACATAAACAGCATGCGAGGCTCACATTTATTAAAAACAGATGAAACAAGTCCCAGTTCTTTTTGAACAGCAGAACTACAGAAGAGACTTGGTAGAATTTAGCATAGAGGAGGTTTAGTTGTCTATCATCACACATTTAAACACTTGAGGACTTTGCAATAAATGCTGAATTGAATTCACCATCAAAAGACAAAATCCATGTTCTATCTGCCAAAACCTTTAGCAGCCTAAACAGAAAATGTCACGATTGATTTCCAGCAACAGTATAGAAATAAAAACCAACATCTTCAAGTCTTTAGGGGATAGATAGATAGATAGACAGACACTGTGACAGATAGATGAATTTATTGCTATAGGTAATTTTTGGACTTCTCCTAAGCAAAAATCAGGCTTCAAATGATTGTTACAGCTAAACAGATTAAGAAAAAAAAACCCAACTAATAAGTAATTTTATTGTTAAATTCTCTGTTCTGTCACAACCATCAGCCTAGAGGTATAAAGCAAACAGATTTTTTTTCTGAAGCACTAGTATTTTATTTGCATTAAGGTTAAAGAGCTTCCTCTCTTCTTGACTGGTGTCAGATATAATAAAATAAAACCATTTGAAAGGAGGAAAAAAATAACACCTCGAGCTACTAAAAGTGCTGTTTTGCAGGCTCTTTTACTCCCTCTCCATTTCTCTGACAAAGTCACAAACTACCTTTGGGCTCACTTCACACCCACAGAAGTGCTGCTGGGGTATGTCTGCAGAGCCCCCCAAACCCCATTCACACCTCAGCCAGCTCCAGCTCTCGCTGGCCAGGGGATGCATTTTTTGTGGGAGGAGGCAGGGATGGTGCATTCACAGATTCCCTTTTCTCTCTAAATTTAGCAGGGTTTTAATACTCCCGATTTGAACAGTGCAGTGAAATACAGAGAGAAGGAAATGCAAGCCAATGTCTGTAAACTCTCAAGGTTGACTCCAAGCATTTACCAAACATACAATACTGGCAAGTGGCAGCGGCTGCTGAGCTGATAAGTTGTCTGCTCTGCTTACAGGCAGGCTCCCACATTTAAAAGGACTGTGAAATAAGCAACTTTATAATACTACTATAAGGGAATTAATGCTAATATTAGAAAAAGGAGTTTGAATAATCAGGCTCTGCAAAATGCAGTTCCACTAAGCAGCAAGTTGGAGTACTTTCAAAGCTACCATGTAACCTGTTTTCATATAACCCTTTCGACATGAACAACTGATCTGCATCCAGATCACAGCAAATCAGATATTAGTCTTCCCTTCTGTTTGTTATACTAAAAAAAACCAAACAAACAAACAAACAAAAACCCAATAAAACCCCCCTCAAAGCAACTGTTCCTACTCAAAATGGTAGAATGTCTATGAGAATGGTCACTGCAGTGGGGAAATAATTAGATGATGGTTTGTTTCTTTAGGACTAAACCCACTTTAACAGGGTCAACAGGAGCAATGGTGGAGAGAGATCAAGACAGCTCCCCTTCACACCAGCACATTCCCCAGATTGCAAGCAGGAGCTTTCAGCTGTCCCCATCCCAAGGAGTGTGTGACAGCCCCATTCCTGCAGGAGAAACAAACCAGCCCTGGTGATCTACAAACTTCTTTTAAGATGTTTTCAGGCCCTTTTGCACTTCTACCTGTGCTATTAGCTGACAAACTCTGCAGGTGTTGGCTCCCACACAGGGAGATGAAATTGGGCCAGCCTGTCATCGTCATCCTCCTCCCTATTAGTGATTTGGACATGCAGCACCCTCTGCTTTCACATAGTTAAGGTTCACCTCCAGCTACAGAGGACCCTTGGAAGTGAGTAAATGCTTCATCATCACCATGTATCTATTTCAAGTCTGTGAGTGCCTTACGGAAGACGTTCAGACTTTATCTAATCAGATACAGATCCAAAAAGAGACAAAGATCTTATTTCACTTCAGTATTTGGCCTTGAACCTGTATTTTGGCTATGCTGTCTTCAAACGGCACCCAACCTTACTAGCACAGAGACTCTCCTTCTGCTGACCCACTGAAATGAGCCCTTTCCTCGGCTGCATCCCAGCTCTGCCATGCCATATGCTGCTTTTTCCCTCATCCAAAGCTTGCACACTTCCCTGTATGCAGGCTCCTAACACCACACTGTGGACAGTGCTTCAGCATTCCCTCCAGATCATCATCACTATGTTGTTTCCTGCAGAAACCACCCTAATGAATCCCATTCTCTCATCTGCAGAAGTGAATGGTTCTCCAAGAGAGGCCTAATGCCTCCCTAATCTGTCACGTGCTGCTCCTCCTCCATGGTCCAAATTGGTCCTTTTGTAGAGCCTCATATCTAATTTGCAGTGCACTATCTCTCTATCTTCTGCAGCCTTATGGCTTTTACAGCTTCTGCTCCCATGTATGTCTGTGCTTCAGATTGTATTTCTTTGGATGCATTAGCCTGGATGTTTTCCAAGAAGCTCTTTTTTATTTCCTGCTCTCAGTTACCTTTTCTTCCTTAGCGGCACTACTTTGCAGGGCCGTTTTCAGTCGTCTTTGCTGTATGACTCACTTTATTGTCTCCTGCAGATTTCATTAGCGCAGTTCTCCAACTCATTATGGGGTAGGACTGAATTTCATGCATTGTTCAAGCTTTCCACAAAACACCTTCTTGCAAGTTAGCACCCTTCCTCACTGTTTGCTTGGGCAGGCATGGTACTTGTCCTCTAAAGGAAAGATTTGGGCTAAGAGAATCTACCTAAATAGAACAAATTTCCTGAAGCGCTGTGAGGAAAACGCTAACAGTGTTAGAGAGTCAGGGTGTGTTATCACCATTAGCTCCTGGAAGACTCTGGTTTTTCCCATGACCTGTTTTGTTAGGTATTTGAAGGTAACTCCTTGCCAGGAACAGATGGTGTTCAAGCAGACAACTGGCAAAGGATCTAGAAGAGAGCACTGAGATGGCGGTGTGTGTAAGTCTGGCCCCTTATCCAAAACAACAGTATGGATACAACAGGAGCTGCCAAAAGGCATTGTTTTGGAAAGAAAGTGTAATAAGTAGGACAAAAAAACCCTGCAGGTGACAAAATTGAAGAAACTTTCTGATACAAGGCTGGTGCCTTGGCTATTAGCTCAATTTTTGAAGCATTTGTATCAAATAGTCTACAGATGGTTGGAAGTGAGTAACGCTTTGACACGTGTCCGGATAAAAGAATATGATAATGATCTTTCACAGATGTGATGGCACAATTAATAGCGGACAAGAGAAGCACTTTTTGAGAAACACTTAAAACTGAACAAATCTTAGTGTTCCTCAGAAGGCCTTCAAGTGGCTGAATAAATTGCCTCCCTCTTTTTACTCCCATATTACCTTACTTCACACTAAAAAAGGATAACATAGGAGACCTTCAAAAGAATTACACTATACATTATGTATGTGTTTCAGATAATCCCTGCTAACTGCCCAAAAACATTTCATTTTTAGAAATTGCATACTCCCCCAGCAGAAACATTACTAATGATGCAAAATAGAACCAGGAGGGATCCATCTCCTTTCTAATGCTAAATATTGCACAAGTAACTACCATCATTGTAATCTTAATGCTGCCTCAACACAATTTCCAAAATTGAATTCAAAATTGAGAATAAATTGTTAGGAGATTACTCTTCAAGAAAACTATTGCCAGTAATCTCCTAATAAGACCTGTCACTTTGACCTTCATGCATAGTTTTTTAACACCTTCACTTGCTGCAGAGTTTGTGTGGTCTTAAGTGCAATGCAGAGCCCATTTAGTGAGAAGTCCCTTGTGCATTACGGCTCAACAAGCCACAACCTTGAAATACCCATGGAACCATTTAAAATATTTACATCCCCCAAGGTCAAGCTCTGGAGTTCCTGGACAGAAATCTGTCACGGTCTGAGAAATGGAAACACTCCTGCCACGCCTCCCCCACTCAAAAAACTATGGTCAGTAACGATGTCAAAGCATTGTTTTAAGCAAATAAGGGGAAACTCACACAGAATATTTTTGCTCTGTCCATAACTCACCCCTCTGTAACACACAGATAACATCAGTCTTTAGAATGTCCCCTATAAAATTAAGAAGGAAGGGGTCCTTGCCACAAGATTTCACACGTTTATTTTGAATGACTGTATTTCTAGGGAGCAGGGGATGCTGCAGAGCCAGCATTACAATTCCATGTGCCAAACACTGCCACAGAAAAGCCCCTTAAAGCTGTTTACCAAAGACTGCCCTGATACACTATTGCTCACAAGGAGATGGTGGAGCCAGAGCAGCTGAGGCACTTCAAGTTGTGATGTAATTAATTGGACTTTTGGAGAATCTCCACTAAATGTCCCCAGGTGTCATTGCCCATTCATGCCAGCACCATATTTCTCTCATATCAGTACATGTATCTACCATTTAATGGATATATAGGCAACTTCACACTTTGGAACATCACAATTCATTTAGAACTTATTTTTTGCCCCTTAAGCATCCCTCCTTGTACATCATCTTTAAATGATTTTGATTAGGGCATCTTAAGCACAGTCAAATGATTTTGATTATGATACAACATTCTCATAATTGAGTAATTCATGGAAAGTTCTAGTTTTCTGTAGATACCATTTTGAAAAAATTTGTTTGCTCTGTCCCTCCCACTTAAACAGCAAGTTGATCCTTTTCATTCTAACCAACAACTGAAGGCTACAGAAGAAGTACAAAGCCCACAAAATGATACTTGCATAACCATTAACTAAATATTTACTGCCATCAAGGCAATAATTAAAAACCATTAAAAACAAGCCACAGGCTGACCCTGCATCAGTCTCAACCCTTTCAGGCAACAAGAACTCTCACTAAAAGTGACAACTTTCTGCTCATCAGGACACTGGCAAAAAGAAAAGGCCCCAAGAAATCTTGTCATTTTTTTAACAGGATCCTAGTCTATCTTACAAGTGAGGTTTTCCACTGCCAGATGGTCGATAGGAATGCTAATGGAAGGAGTTGAAGCTGAAATAAATCTGCCACTTTTCATCAATCACAGACAACTGTGTCATCAATAAGTGACTCGTGTTATGACAAACTCCCTTTGGTGTGGTACAAGCTAAGTTAATAAAATGTATCACACCTACATATTCATTACCGATATTGGGCAACTTCAACATTGCGGTTTTGAGGGTTAAGGGTTATTTTTGAGGTTATTCCTCCCCTAGCAATGCAGTGATTTTGGATTCACCCTGACAAAACAACACCTACTAAATGTTAGAAGATATTTAGATGGTAGCTGAGTTGGGGGATAAAAAAACTCCCCCCCAAGAAAAACCAACACAAAACCACCCCAAAACCCCCACCACTAAAAGTTTAAAAAGTCCAATTAAATCATTGAATCACACAAGAGTTTGGGTTGCAAGGGACCTTTAAATGTTATCTAGTCCAATCCCCAAAAATTAGCTACTACATGATAGAAATTCACTCCTTATTTTCAAGTCTTTGCCCACAAACAAAGGATGCACTCTCCACTGTGTGGAAAAGATAATTATGAAAGGAAAACTATGCAATATACTGACAGTCCATCAATCTCTCATTGACTCCACTCCAACACCTCCAAACACCCAATGGCCACAAAATCCCACATAGGTGAAAGTCAAAAAGATAAACAATTTTCTGTGCCTTTCTGAAGACTGGGTTTAAGAAGAGGAGATTCAGAAGAGTTCCCCACCAAAGGGGAAGGAGTTGACCATGTCCCACACAGGTACCAGAAACCCATCTCTGCTTGCAGGAAGGGCTCATGAAGGAGAACTGGAACTCCTGCTTCGGGGAAGGAAGGGAATGACCAAGGGAAAAGAGATGGCAACCAGTAGAAAATTAAGACTTTGCTACTTCCACTGCTCATGGCACAGGTTGCTTTAAGACCATATTTTTAACAAAGACTTCCAAATTCAGCCTCAGTACAAATCGTGTCTTTTTGCTTTCACTGACAATTGTCCATCAGTGTTTCAAAATATAATTGCAAAAACAAGACTCTATGATTAGGCAAAGGAAATCTAATATCTTCCCAATTTAGAGGCAATATGGGATTCAGTTGCTTGAAAGAAAAAAGCGTAAATGACAAAAGTTACTACAGCAGAAGAGCAAACAAGTAATTTCAAATCCATTTACGGAGACACAGGAAATTATAATCATCCAAACTTCATACTTGTCTATCAATACAGTGATAAATACACCACTAAGATGCTTCTCCCTCCTCACCAAATTATAAACTCACAGTACCTAATGGACAAAGACTGTAAGTCAATGCAAAAAAGCTGGTTTTGCACTCTCATTGGGAAAAATCGTGCCTGTGCAGACACTCCTTCACTTTCCCTTCATCACCCAGCTGAGAGATGACACCATTGTAACACTGAGCAGCAGATATGAAGCAGTAACATTTTGCTTGGGGTTTTTCCTTGGGTTTGTTTCTTTTTTACATCCCCATCCACGTGTAACTGTGCTGGACAGGATCCCTGGAACAGCATGATCATCCTTCAATGTAATTTTGAAAGAATATCGAACTGTATCTGCACACAGAGCACACTGTGGATCCATTTTATGAAATAATGAATGCCAGGATGAATATCCCAATATCTTCAAAATTTAAACCCAACAATTTTTATTCCAGTAATAATACTCTGAAAGATAATATGTTAGAGTTATTATAGACTGCTGCAGCATCATAGATTAGTCTCATAGTATTGATCTTCAGGAGACCAAATGGCAGATACGTGAATGTTCCCTACAGTTTAATCAGTGAGCACCTTTCAATGTTTCTGAATTATTTTTCTCCATTCTCCTATTTAATACATTTTGTGCTTTTGAAGTTCTAAGGAAAAGAAAAACACAGCTATTTTCTCCTCTTCATGCAAAATGAAAGTTCTTTTTCTAGATTTTCAGAGGACTGCAGTCAAAAACATATTTAGGAGCCTAAGTTAGACAAAAAGACAATAAATAACACTGAGATACACTTGCTAAGAGCTGAAGAAAAACAAAATCATTAAACACAAGGGTGATGCCCACCCTAAAAAAAGGTCTCACAAAAGAAAAAAGGAAATTATTTGCAGCAATAGCACAGCCAGCATCTTTAGTAACTTATCAGGGAAAGCTGCAGCATAAATTGGCAAAAATTCAGATGTTTTTAAGTAGATTGTTTTACCATTCCCTCCCAAAGGCATGCACAAAGCCTGAGCACATCCATTCAGTTAAGGACCTGCCTCATTAGGGACCGAGCCTCACCCTTCTGTGTGGTGTCTGTATACACACCTAAATACATATTGCTCCACTGTTTGAGAGTGTGGACTGGAGTCCACTGAGGTCAGTGGGACAAACTCCAGCCCTAGCTATGTTACAGTACAGAAAATCTTAAGGTGACCCATTAATAGAAGATTTGTGAGATTGAAATTACTTACCTAAAGCATTCCCCACCTCATCTTAGTGACATTTTTAAAGCAGCTACATCTAAATTCCACTGTAAAAATTCTCTTGATTATTAGTGCTTCTACAGCTCCTGGCTTCGACCCTTTGGTTATGGTGGTAAATTGAGAGTGTTAAAAACATTTCAGATTTACATTACTAAGTGAATTTAAACTGGAAGCTGGCCAGGTATCTCTGGACCTGAGATGCGGAGCAGAGCACAGAGGCGAGAGGAGCTCTGCTGTTGAGAGTGCTTTAGGAAAAGATAAGTCTTCCAATAAAAGCCTGAAAATCTTCATCAACTTTTAAAATTATTTGAAAGTAGAGCCTGAAACGGGGACCTTCTGCTCCACTATGTCTCCCACAGTGTACACTAACACCCTGCCCAGCACAGGTAACAGCACTTAAAACTGTGGCATGTAGAGAGGTAGGATATTAAAGGTCTTGATTACTGTGCTAGAAAAAGCCTTAGCTATTTCATTTGCTTTAAAATGGATTTTAAAATTAAATCAGAAGATTCTGAAATTGAAAAGAGAGAGAAAGTAATTTAGACAAAAATGCATCTGTTCCTGTGGCTGGCCTCTCACAAGCACTCTGTAAATCCATCTGAAGTCTGGACTTCCCTCAGTTGCAAATCCTATCAGCAAATGCTGAACCATAAAACTTGAGTTTTCTAGTATCTGGATTTCACCAAAAAGTTAATATAACGCTGCGCTTAATACCTGTGAGCTACTGAAGTAGCAACAAAATAATGAATATATACTATACTGCAAGCCCACTCAATGCCTTGGATCTCAGGATTTCCTACTGCTTCATAATTTAAGACTTCCTTATGCTTTAAGGAGTAATTTTAAATTGTGACCCAAAGTTAACAGAAAACTACAGCCTAGTAATCACTGGATCTCAGAAATGTTGTCACTTCTCCCCATGAAATGGAAATAAATGCATGAAACCTGCATTTTCCTCCAACAGTTATTTAAAGAAGCTTTTCTGTAAAACTTGTGTTTATATATATATCCATGCACAGACATACATATATATATACACACACAAGACTATATATATTAAAAAATCCAGAACCCAAGGATTCAACTATGTTGAAAGACAAACTTTTGATGTGATTTAATTACAACTGCGTTTTCTGTCGCTGAACAAAATAAGAGTTATTTATCCACTCCTGGATAAAACACAGGAAGCACCTGAAAAATGTTGACTCAGTAAACGCAGCAAATCTTCCAAACAAGTTTGGGCAAATGAATCCCAGAGTCGAGTTTCCCATCCATCATGTCAAGAGTGGTGGGTTGTTTTTCCAAGGCAGGGTTTGAGATGGGCAGGCTGACCTACAGCCAGGGCCGCATTGTTGGTGCCAGCAGGGGAAGGCTCTGGAGCAGGAGCAGGCTGCTGCTTCCTGGGAAATCACTCCTGAACACAATGGGACTCTGGGAGACAATAGCTCTACAGTTCCTTTTGATGTTTAGAGTTTTTCTAATCTCTTCAGGTTAGATTAAGAGACAGGCAGCCAGGGTCGACAAAGGTCAGTGAGATGAGGTTTATTTTTACAGAAACCTCTCCCTTCCATCCAAGACCTCTCTAGCAAGTCAGTTACTTGCTATGAAGTTATTTTGCATTACACAGAATTTATGACTTCTTATGACTTACACACACCACACTTTACATTCGACTCAGTTCACTGGTTGTAAAACGCCCCCAAACATCAGTGGCTTTAAATCCTTAATTAGCCCTTTCTTTGTCTTTCTGCCCTTCATGACTTCCCCTCCTCCCTTTTTTCTTTGGTTTTTTTCGTTCTTTTTTTTTTTGTCTAATAGAGTAGAATTAAGTGTTGTCATTTCATGCTTCTAGAGTTGATGAATTGGTATTTAGATTTATTTTCATGAGATGTATGACACAGTCTCTCTGAGCCCTATAAGATCACTGCATGAAATCCAGTTAAACCAAATTCTTTCATTACCCCAATGCCTCACTGTTGAAAAGGAACAAGAATATTTTAAGAAATAACAGGAAAATGAAAACAGGAATGTGCAGATAAAAAGCAGTTCTATTTCTACAGGGATTTATGAAAATTTAAGGTATATATACTCTGAACTTTTCCCATGATGAGACTTAAGCTTTCTCAGCAAGCTTCTCTCTTGTACTTTCAGAGCTTTTATGTTCTGACTTGAAAAATAAATTACATGAAATCTGATAGTAAGGCCCAGTAATTTTTTATATTCCAGATTGCTCAAAGCTCAAAATTCCAATTGGGCTGGAACAGGTTGTAGGCAAAGAAAGCTCTTAACTGACCACTGCATTTAGATGATTTGAAGAGATGTGGCAATGAATGGGTATGTTGGCAAACAGCAGTTTTTTTGCACTGCCACATCACCGAGAGCCATTAATGAGCCTAATCTCCTGGACACTATCCAGAGGTGGTGGAGAAGGAAGAGAGGGCTCAGAAGGTAAAGCCTGACATAGGAATTCCCAGAGAAAGCCTGCACTACACATCCATCAGCAATACGAGCAACCCAAGCTGCTCCTCTACCCACTTTGTTCCACAAACAACCTACACAAAGGAGCTCACCTTTCTTCTGCTCTGTTCCCATAATTTTTCTTCCGTAATATTTCAGTAAGTATGAATAAAGTGCAAACATGTCTAAGATGTGCTATATTTGCATATCAATTTTTAAAGCAAATATTGCTTGTACATAGTTCATTTGGCAGGAAAAAGAACAAGTGTCTAAACCATCTTCAATTTAGTAGCACCTTTAGGCACAGAATTAACCTTTACATTGACTTACTAAAGCCCAGACTGGATGGTCCCATCTCTGTCTTCAAGAACCAGACAGCAGGCGACGCTGCCTTGTAATAACCACTCATATGTTTTAAACTACCCTGATTTCTGTCTTGCTTCTATTCATCTAATAAATTGATTCACTGTTGACTTTAATCTCCATTATTAATTCATCAGATGACTGATTGATTCAACTACAGCTTTAATCTGACGATTATCTCACTATACTTGAGCAATAGCAGTTTTAGCTATGATTCCAAATTATTTTGTTTCTTTATTGCTGCAAGATAAAATCCCTGCAGAAGTGTGCAAAGCCATTTTTCTATTAAAACTACTATGTTACCCCCGTAGACAGGCAAAGATAACCTTACAAAATAAATATGCCAGCCACTTCATTCCACTTCCAAATCTGTATGCGTGTCCTTCATACTTCAGATTAAATATCTCAAACCACTCAGATTAAGTATGTTGATAACTTCTTAAAAGAACACTATGCTGGAACAGCATATATTTCTTTCACATAAATACCACATCTAAACCCACTTCTGAATAAAGAGATGACAGACTACTGAGTACATGTCTGGCACTTCTATTCTGTATGTGGCCTGAGAGTGCTCTCAATGTCCAAGCATCTTCCAGTGCTCCAATTCAGTAAGGTTACACTCAACTCTGAGGATCAACAGAGATTTCAGATCTAATGCACCATGTCACTTGGGCTGTAATAACCTCACTGTATCCCTTCCTTCCCAGCTATCACAGTCCTGCTTGGTGGAAAGATTTCACATTGTCTAGGTTTTGAGAGCTCCCAAGTCAAGCAATGCCTTGGAAGAGCACTCAGGGCAAGAGGTCCCTTGCACGAGCACGTGGGAGATGGATGGCATGTACTGAGGTCCACACATGCTCTAATCTGTACCTTCCTATTCGACCTGTGCTGCAGCACAGGTTTCTACTCAAAAGTGTAAAATACGAGTGGAGAGCAAAATACATGCAAATGCTAGTGGTTTCCTCCCATCGTACCTTGCAGGTCACAAGGAAGGGGTCTGCAGGGGAGAAGAGAGGATGATGAGCTGCTCCAGAGCAGGTCAGGAAGTGTCCTTGGCTCCTGCATATCCTAAACACAGCAATGGGTTTGTTCAATATATCATCGTGTTGCACTGGAGGAAGGGGAAAATGCCAGGCAGAGATTTCTGACTCACAATAAATTGGAAATTCAACAACAGAAGAAACAGTTAAATTTGCTGCATATATCTTCCAAGACCATATTTAGAAGTTATCTCAGAATGTTTCATCCTATATTTAGTAACAACCACAGCAAGGTAAAATTGAAGTCAGTTAGTGCACCAGAAGCATCACCGGGTAATGGAACAGCACTTATATAAATGACTGAGTTACAGCGCACTGGCCAATTTACAACTAATTATGTAGATGCTGTTAAATATTATGTGAACAAAAAGTACTTCAAGTTTTGCAACAAACTGCTGTAACTTTCCAGTACTTTACCCAGTCATGGTGAAAGAACTGTGCTCAGAACCACATAATGGCTGCCAGCCATCCCATCTGGAAACGCCTGCACACAGCAAGGAACAACGACCTTCATGTGACTGCTCTCCCAGCTTGGGTATTAGTCTTGGTAAAGTAATGTATGCCACATTGCAGTGAGCAAAAGTTAACTTCTTGTTTGTTTTGTTCCTTTTCCTTCAACATTTCACAAATACTCGTCAAAGACTCAACTCCACTGGCAAATCTGAAACACAGCAGACATATGCTTCCCTTGGTTTATACTAGAAAAATGAGCAGACATACACTGTGAAGATCAACAAGCAGACCCTGCTGGGAAAAGGGTCAAAGGAAAATCAATTCAAAAGCCAACCATTTTCCACCCGTGAAAAAAAAGAAGGAAAAAGGAAAAGAAATCAGAAAAATCTACAGACTGAGAACGAGCATTTCACAGTGCTGAAGCCCCCTCAGCCATGAGAGCAGGACATGCACCTCCAGGGTTTGATAACAAGACACATCACACTTCCAATTTTTTTTGTTTCTTCCCACTCCCCTCACCCCCGCAACACATATAACTAGTTTTGTTAACACGATATAAAGTTCAGAAGACTGCACATACATATTTATATTAAGTCTCCCATTAGACCCACTGAGGGTAATTTGGAAGAAAAAAGCTCACAGAGTCTTTTCTTATAACCAACCTGAAAATGAGAACATAGATAAACAAGGCACTCGCAATCCAACTGTCACACAAAATTATCTTCTGCGCTGAAATTGCTCCTATTTGGTCTTAAAATGCAAGACAAAATTATTTCAGTCACCAAAATCCCCTCTGCATTTTTGTGCTGCCCAGCCAACCTCCCCCAGAAACCGACAAGGAGATGATTTCCTTGAGTGGGAGTCAGAAAAGCAATATCCAATTTATATTAAACAAACAAGAAGGGTGCTATAAAAATAAGGAGAGTTGACCTAGGTCTGGGCCACGAGGTCGAGCTGGATCAATGCCTTTTTAGTTTTAAATTGAAGACATTCTAATAATTTGGGGAAAATGGAACCAAATACTGGATTTGGCAGTTACTTGTTATTGCTAAACACTCACACAGGCCTGGATGGATCCTCACCCATCTTGAAGGGTTTCTCTCCCTATTTATATATTTCTCAAAGGTTCTTGTAAGTCCCAATAAATGACAGATCAGGAACATTCCTCTGCAGTCCCAGCAGACCATGTTCCCTTACCCTTATACTAAACCAAATTCTGACAGCATTAAAAGTCTGTACTATAAAATTTGAAAGCTCTTTATCAATGAGGTACAACTAAAGATGATTTGCAGTATCACTGCGCTTAAAAAAATCAGTAGAGGTCACATTGAGAAGGCTTCTTTACATTATTTCCCCTACCAGTAAGAAATTCAGGGGCATTTATCTCCCATTATATTTTACAGAGTGAAGATACAGGTGGGTTAATTAACATACTGAAATTCTGGCATTTTACACCAGTATACAGAAACAATGAATCCCAAATGGGGATATTTTAGGAAGAATACCCCATTTCAATAATATAACAATCTAGAAAATCTTTGTTTTTCCTTCACTCACTGGCAGAACAGGTATGAACGGGGGAAATCACTTCTGTAATTCACCTTCTGCAGATGGAAGGTAAGGATTGAGGGATGAAGGAAAGAGATTTTAGTACCCTCACACTAAGGAACCAATGCTGCAGAACAAAAAAGTTCTGAGATGCTGGAATGACCCGGGAATGAGTAGCAGAAGGAGCTCCTGCAGCAGGCTGGGGACACAGGCTGTGCCAGACGATGGCTGGAGACGAGCTCCTTTCCCAGTGGTGCCGAGCACAGCCACTGAAAACACTATCCACATGTTTCAGAGTTTAATACAGCTGGATTTTCAGGGGTATCAAGCCCAACAGATGTGAAATAAAAATGCTATTGTATCAGAGGAATTGATCTTCAGAATAGCTTGAGTGATCAGAATAAACATCAAATCCTGAAAAACACCTCCCAGCTTCTGGAAGCACAGGTTTGGGGAACTGCAGTGCGGTTTCCAGGGGGAGTTTTTTGGTTTGGGATTTTTTTTTTGGGAAAAGTAATTCTTTCCCCACCTTTCTGTCCTATCTCAGCATTATGAGAAATGAATTTGAGGGCAAAGGGATAACCTGCTACACCACTCCCTGGACCATGTGCTGGTTCCTGCCCCCCCAGTCTCTCAGTGGCATTTGCTGAACTCCACGTCCTCTCCAGAGCATGGTGCTACATGCAGAAGCAATGCCTTTTTCCTCCTGTGTCCTCACTTACTGAAGAAAGAAAGACTGCTGGTCATCACATTTCATTGTTCAGAAGTTAAAAAAAACACACACTCATTTCAAAACATGTTGGGTCAGATCCATTTCTTTCCTGTTCTTGCCTCTGATCTGTCTCTTTATTACAAAAGGCTTCTTAGCTCACAGGAACAGCAGCAACCAGCAGCATTAGCCAGGTTACAACACTACAGGCTTTAGTAGATCCACTCCTCAAATCAACTGTGAACAAGTAAATGCATGTGTCAGCTCCTTTCAAGGTCATTGGGGAAGCCCTCCCCTGAACAGCTAACTTTAATAAGGAGATGCATGGCTTGAAAAGCAGAACCTTGGAAGCTCTGAATTCATTTTTTCTTGGCTTTGTTTTTGTAAAAAAAACCCCCAACAAACTAAACATGATTTGTATAAGCTTGTCCCTCTAAAAGTTACAAGACTGGAAAATACTGGTTAAGATTTATTTGAAGTGGAGGCACTTATCAAATGTCACCATTTTCCTGTTCAAAATGATTAATTATTTTGATTAACCTTTGATTTAAATGATTATACACCATAGCAAAGCAAAAACACACATAAAATTACACTCCTAAGAAACTCTCAAAGCGCAGATCACATAAGAAAACAGTTATGTCGAAGTGGTTAAAAAATGTATTCACCATGTCCACAATATTCAAACCAAAAGCTGACTCCACACACACCACGGGAAGGCTCCCACCACATGTACATATATTCCCAGGAATCACAGTCCAGTCTGAATCCTGTAGCCAACAAGAGACTGCTTTCAGAGGAAACACCAAAAATACCAACCAAATAATAATTAAGCCATAGAAGAAACTCCTAACTACCATCTCAGCAACTACTCCCAATGTCTTCTGTAAGGAATTTCATTCCAGCTGGGAAATCAGTGTTACCACTTTAGTCACATATAAAAAAAGGCCGAAAGCAGCACAAGACAAGAAATAAAATTTAATATCTCACTTTGAATAAATACACATGAATTCCAAACCCTGTAAGAGACTTCAAAGCAGAGAGAGAAAAACAGGATATCAAAAGTAAATTAGACAAAGAGCTGAAGGCTCTTCTGAAAAATAAAAATATATGGTAGAAAATTAAAGCATGTAAGAACACTCTAAAGACCCCATCTCAAAGGGCCAGTTTGTACCGAGAATGCCTGCCACCAAAGTCAGTGTGGAAAAACCTCTCTCTCAAAGCTTCATATCCATCAAACATGACAGTTGGACTGGATGATGATAAAACTCTCTTACAACCTTCATGATTCTGTGATTCTAGCTGGGAGATCTGTCCCTCTTCAGAAGCTCTGCTTCATCACAAATTGCCAACCTGTAGGACTGGCTGCAGAAGCCCATCAGACTCCACTGCACCAGCTGCAGTCAAGGAACTTTTGAGACACCCAATCCCAAATTTTTGAACTATGCTGCAATGTCATTTTTCCTAATAAAAATATATTCTGAACCAGGAATTCTCTTCTTGGCATAGTGAGTCTAATCTTAATAATCACATGGGAATAACCAATACAAAGGTTTTTCAGACACCCAGGAATCCCGTAGATTATTTATCTGAGCTTTGTTTCATACTGTTTCGGATTGATCTAAGTAATCTGGAAAACATGAGCTGATGTTCCTTCCCTCCACAAATTCCATTCTCATAATGTAAAACAAACTAAAGATACTGTACAAAGAATTTGTGTTTATTAAAATAAATCACAAGCCACGGCCAGTGTAGAATAATTAATCACAGAATCATGGAATCACAGAATAATTTGGGTTGGAAAGGACCTTTAAAGGTCATATAGTCCAACTCCTTGCCATGGGCAGGGACACTTTGCTCTAGAGCAGGTTGCTCAAAGCCCCATCCAACCTGGCCTTGAACACTTCCAGGGATGAGGCATCTACAGACTTCTCTGGGCAACACTCAGACTTGCAGCTGAATTTGGAGTGCTGAGTTTGGAGCTCTAAGTTTGGAGCACACAGCCAGGACGTGGCACCACACTCAGTAAGCACTTCCACCTGCCTAAAACATAAAACTACAAATAAAGGACTTATCAGTATCAGTGATCCTGGATGTGAGGGTGACAGCTGATTTGGGGCTTCTTCCCTCCTTATTGCCCAGCACAAAGAAATACAGGTTCTTCTGGACATCTGCAGCATCAACAAATGAAGAGAAAGCTTTCAGGACGGATGTGACAAATCACACCCCACGTCCCCTTCCTCCTACAGCATCACCAAAACTAATCTGGCAAAGCCAATGAGATCAAAACAAGCTTCGGCTTTACGGAGAATCCTGGACACCAACTATAAATGAGGATGGAAGTTGGGGGAGCCAGCTGAGTGCCCCTCACTGTTTCCACAAGCTCCCTCAGCAGCGTGGCATTGTTAGGTTCCTCCAAAGCACCAAAAATGAGGCTTCTGCCTGTATTTTCCCCTCCAGGGAAATGTGATTACAATTAGAGCCAAGAAAGCAGCAAGTAATTTATCTGGGTAAATGAAATGCCAAATGCTAGCCTGTAGAAAAGCATCACATACATTCTCCCTAACAAAAAAGAAGATTTTTGAGTTGTGACACCCATTGAAAAGTCAACAACAATGTGGCTGGAGCAGATGTTAGATGAAAATGTGCATCCTGGAGCAGGAACTTGAGCAGCAGAACAGGTCCCTGGTACTCAAAGTGCATGGTTCCCAATACTCAGATCCCATGGCCCTAAAGTACAGGTGGAGCCATACGCCAACATGTACTAGCAAAATGGATAGTCAGTAAATACAAGTGAGACCATGGAGAGAATTTGGAGGTGAATTTCTAAATCTAATCAGATCTGAGATCTCTTCCTAGGGCTTTTGTCATACTCATAGCAGGCATGATTTGGTTTGATATTATATATTCATATGGTTCCATTCAGAACAACCTCGTTTCATTACAATGGAGTCCGTGGTGCTTCACAGTCCTGCTTCATTTCTTCCAAGGTAAATTCTTCAGGAGATTAACCTGACACATTTAGTCCCCTGATAATAGATCCTGTCTTTCCTGATATCATTACCAATTTCAAGCACATAGCAAGAAACAGGCTTAAAATTTTTTAAAAGTAGTGACTTGAAAGCTTTCATGTTCCCACATTTTCCTGGTACAACACTTTTCACTTTACATGTAATGTTGTAAGACTCAGCTCAAGTAAATATAAAATAAATTATTAAGCTTATAACCAAAAGCTCCCAGTCCTAAAACCCCTCTTTACTGAAGTGCTCCAGTGTACAGCACAGCTGTAATTGCAGTTCAGATTTTAAGTAGTTTGGAGTGGCTTTTGTTCTTTTCTTGGAGTTCAACATATTATTCTTATGCTTCATATGCACAGAAGACATTAGTGAAGATAAACTGTGCAACTGGTAATTGAAATTAGAGTTGCAACATCTATTATTGTAACTTCCACTGTGCCACATCTCCAACACACTGAGAATGAAAAGGCTTTTGCGCATGAAGCACCAGTCATGATACCCACTGGAACAAAAATGCATTAAGAAATGGAATGAAATACATTTACACAACATAAAATTTCCTAAAATTACTTACATTGGCATTACTAGTCTTCAACCATCTTGTCAGATGAAATAAGTAAAGCCTCAGTACAATTCTGGGAGATGTGTCTGAGGAAAGCACAGCTTCTTCTAAAGCTCAAAAAGTTCACAGTAAAGAAATCTGTTCAAAACCCTAGGCTGCTTCTGAAAATACTGATGTCCATATCATCTACCCACCTAAACAGGAGAAACCTGCAAGACCTTTGGAAGAATTCTTTGAAAGTACCTTCCTAACAGAACTGCAAACGCCAAACATTTCCAAGATTTCAAAATTAGGATTTTTGAATGAAATAAGACGTAGATAAAATCGCATTGCCTTTGGAATCCAAGTAACTATTAAGTAATTATAGTGGCAAGAAAGCTCTAATAAAAGGGCTACCAACTGAAAGACTATCCACTTTAAGCTTGCTCCTGGGACCATGCCTAGCGTTCCAGCTCTGTATAAATGTCTTGCAAATCAACAACTTTTTACAAGACTGTAAAATTTGCTTATCATTATCACATCAGGAAACAAAAGCTTTTCCAATATGTTAACTGATTAAGCTGTAACTGCTACTTTATTTTATATTAAAAAAAGAAACCCAGAGATTGTTACCATGTTTGGCTGGCGTAACTGTTTTTATAGGGATATCTAAATTCCTCTGTATGGAAATAGCAGCACAGAGTATTTTATAGTAAGGGGCAGTTAAAAAAATGGACATGAAGATGAACTTCCTATTTCCAGGGTGCTACACACAGCATATGAAGATGATTTCTAAGTCATGACAAACTTGACTGCATTATCTGTCCAAATCTGGTGTGGTATGTAAAATGGCTTGCAAAGGGAAAGTAATAAAGATATTTACCTATATATATAAAAAATACATTTTACTAATTTTATACCATTACAGGAGTGCTGCTTTAATTACCAAGAATGAGTACTCTTCCTATCCTGTAATTTGGTACTTCTTGTACTGGCACCTTCTAACTGGGACCAGGAGTAAAACTATAACTCTAAAATCTGACTACAACTCAGATGAACTGAAGGATCAGAGATCAAAGCCTGGTTATTCCTGGTGCTACTGTAGCCAATGCAGTTTACTAAATATTTAAGATATAGAAAGATAAACGTGAAAGACTGTAAATCATCACACACCAAAACTATAGATGATCTTTAAGGTCCCTTCCAACCCAAACCATATGATTTTCTCTCTGCAAATGCCTTCTGGAAAAAGATACATTATATATTTCACTCGTTATTCTAATGATCAGTGTTCAGGGGTTTTATTATTAATTGCATATAAATTACCATGATTTTTGTATCCCTGGGAAAGTATTTAGCCATTCACCTCTCAGAGGAACAATGCTTGAACAAAGGCAATGAATGCTCAGCATATAAGAACAATGCAGAACACACAAATTTATGCATGCCATTTAAAAGGCATGGCATTTAGACTACCAGCAAAAAAAATCAAAAGTATGTCATAAATATTTAATTGCAAGAAAAAAAGAGGCCCAACTAATGTTTGCCAAGTCCTTGATAATATTTAAGCATGAGCACTGCCTACTTCAGGAGTGCAAAATCTTCTTAACTCACTTATCTGCATGTATCCTCAACCTCTTCTGAAGTGTTCTATTGCAAAATTCATTGTATCCAAGATCTGCTAATCATCATCAGGCAACTCTGTTATGCATCTTAAGGACGTACTTTAGGCTCTCAAGAGGAAAAATAAACACGTTTTATTAGCTGCTTTTGGAAAATACTGATTTGTATTTATTTAGAAACCTTTTCAAGTTGCACCACTGTTAAATTAAATATTTATGGCATGATTTTCCAAGGAGTTTAACACCTGTTAAGAGTTTAACATGCTGATTCCAACAGGAGTTCGAAGGGCCCAACATTTCTGCAAACCTCAGAAGTGACGAGGCTGGGATGTGGCAAAGCAGCTTGAGCGTTACTGCTGAGCTCTGAAATGCAACCAGGATCCTGCCCAGCCCCTATTTCCCATCCAGCACTGCATTTCAGACAACTGAATTGGCCATGTTTTATCAGAGATATGACTCATTAATACCTGCCACCTCTAAATAAGGCATATGCTAAATGCTGTTAGGCTAATCCTCAATGCATCTTCCCTGTCCTGTACCAGTGGAAAACTTACATGCTTGGATCATACAACATCACATTGAGTAGCAACTTACAGAGGAGACTAAAATCCACAGTGTGTCAAGAGCTGGAAAGCAAAGCTATTGATACCAAGAGTGAGGAGTTGAACAAGGATGTGGTAAAAAATAGAGAATAAAGAAAATATGCTGATACACAGTAAAAACCTGTATCCTGGTGAAAGTGGGGCAAGTGGCTTTGGCATTTGGCTTCTCAACCAAAACTGAAGCCCGTGCCCCTGGCCTTACTGTCAAATGAAGTCAAAATAAGAGGCTAGGTTTAGTCATCCTTATTTTGCTTAGCTTCTGAGAGACTTGAGCGTATTATCCTTCCCAGCTTCATGTTTTCAGGTATCCCATTTATCCCGTTCTTTCACAACAGATGATTTCTCACACCTTGCAGGTGGCTGCCCTCCTGCCCTCCCTGGTCCTTTACCCAGTTGCAGTATGTGCCTAAATCTGAATTACGGTGCAAAGGTATGAAATTATATTTCAGAATTAAACACCGAAATTTCCCTGTGGTGCTTGGCCCATAATAATGGAAGCAAAAAAACCTGTTATCTTCTAGGCAGCAAATAAATAACATCTAAGTAAGAAATTACTATACATCAAGATGATTCAAATGATGATCCAATGTGATTTCATAAACTGAAGACAGATAAAATAGTTGAATACTGAAGATTGGACACATCAATCTCCTTATACACTTTACAGCACACTACAAATCTGCCCAGCAAGCCGAATATTTTACTCATGAAAACAGGAGCTTTCATCGCACTATAAAACGTTTTCGAATGAAGACCAGAAAACCGACAAGCATATTTACTGTAAAGCTCTATATTTATGTCATCAATTAACAACAAAAGTTTGGAATAAAACTAAAATAAAAGCTAATCAAAGCAGCTAGCTGTCAAAACAGATGGGAACTGTATTTTTCAAATCAAACAAAAAGCCAAAGCTTTCGAACATTTAGTGTCACTTCAGCTCATACAGACAACTTAAAGGAAGGAGAGCAAATGTCCAGATTTTAAGAAGAAAAGGTGTCCCTGACTTAAAGGTTCACATTTATGAATTTCCATTGATTTCTTTTTTTTTGTTTTGCTTCAGGATGATTAACTCACACCAAGGCAGACCTCTGAAATGTGAACTATAAATAAGGTGTCGCCATGACACTGCAGGCAAAATAAATAAAAACAGAGCCCCAACATTATTTCAACCTCAAACAAATGTTTCAGTCCCTACATTGTCTGGCTCAGAAAGATACATAGACAGTCTCACAGACAGAGATATAAATGAACAATTGCAGTACCTTTTTCCCACACTGTTTACAGGGCTGGCTATATTCCTACTGGCAATAGATTTTCTTCTTGACAGCTTCTTGGTGTTGGTGCTGTCATCAGTGTTGTCATCCTCTTTCTTTGTTGTGTTACTTCCTTTGCTGTTCAGGTCCCTTAGCACATTATAATTAATTTTACTTGAGATTTTCTTCTGTTCTAACATCTTTTCAATTGCCTCTCCTGCTGTGCTGGCTTGAATTGGCTCCCGCTTCTTTGCAGATTTCTTTGGCTTAATTAAAATATAAAATTAGTGATGTAGATACAAACAAAGTTTCCATGAAGTAGAGGGGCGAGCTACAGTGCAGCAGTCCTGCCTCAGGTGCTGCTGATGGGGGGATGCAGGCGATGTGCCCGGGCTAAGCCAGCACTCCCTCTCAGGCCACTCAATGGGACCAAAGCATCTCTTTTTTCTAAGAGATAAGTGTTTGCTCTTTTGCCAAATGCCCAGTGTATTACAAATTCTTTACTTAGTATCTGTAATGCTGCCAGAGAAGAACGATGGGCCATTTCTCACACACGAAAAAAGAAAAAAAGGGGGAGTGAACTCCTGTTACAGGAATAGGGACCTTGATAGCATCACCCAGCATGGAAATAAAGAATTTCCCCTGCTAAAACTGCCTTTAAAGTTAGAGTGAAGCTGGGTCACAACTCCCCTAAGCACTGACAACTCCACATCGAAACTGCAGCGGTGTTTTATATCAAGTCTGAAAGCGGCGTGGGAAAGCATCTACCCAACTCCTCCTCCCCACTGGAAAAGGCCAAAAGAACATGAGCAGCAGCTTTCTAGGCATGGACTGGCATTAACGCCGACGGAAAGGAAGCAGGAGGCTGCAGACACACGAGCACTGTGGCAACGTCACCCACAAGTGCCTTTCCCAGGCACAGGCTGCAGGACTGATGCTGTGCAGAGCCAGGCAATGAGAAATGACACCAGAGAACATTTCCAGTCATGTCCCATGCCTGGGTAGGTACGAAAAAAAACCCCACAGAACTTCTGTTTCTCATTTGGCATTTTCCTTTCAAAGGAAGGTTTTAACACCAAGCTCTGCAGGAGATTTATTTTTTAATGGATAATAGCCCCTCTGTTTACCTACATGGGTCAAGTGCTACCTTGAAATTGGAAAGCACCATATTAATCAAGTTCTACTCGAGCTGTCAGAAACAATACAGGGTTAGAGAAAAACTCCTGTGTTGTCCGAACAAAAAAGTGGGTGTTTGGGCTACTTGGCGGTGCCAACGAGTTATACAATTTTGAAAATTGCTGGTAGACTGCCATGTCTGCGTGAGCACAGGATGAATGAGAAACTCTGAAGCATAAAACAGTGTTTCATTGTCTGGTTTTGTTTTTATTGTTGAAATATCTAGGGGAAGCAGGAAACTCTGTCTTTTGCATTAGTCGGAAAAAAAGATAGAGGATATATGCACTAAAAAACTAACATGGATTTTAGTTACATGTGGAAGATTTGACTTGTCACTTGCTCAATTACACAAAATACTAATGCTGTAAATTGTGAATATACGGCCAATTAGGCTGCTTTAAACTGCTAAACATGGAGACAGGACATGCCATTTGTTAACATAACTGTCACATTCTTTATGAAAGGTAGAACAAAATACTCCTTCAAGTGAATGTAACAAGGATCTGTTCAGTTCTTCATAAAGAAATCATTGCAAGAGCAAAGAAAGTCACTGAAGTTATGGCAAGTACAAACAAATTCCCCATGCGCATGTTAAAAAAAAAATTAGGCATGTCTTAAGACCTGTATTTTAATAAGCAAGCAATTAGAACAGCAATCATAAATGCAAAGAGCTAGCTCTGACTTTCACAAACACAGAATTTTCTCATAATAGCAATTTAAAAGAAAAGTTTGGGTAAGAAAGTGTTTTACTCACCACCTGAAAAAATACAGCCTTGTAATTCAATAACAGCTAGAGATACAATAGCTTTTGCTCGTTTAGTGGTGACCTGTACCAGTATGCCCACACATCCTACACGGAGCTGATCAGCAGATGTAATAAATTTCCAGGACATTTTCAAACAGACACAATTAACACGCAGTTTAATACCTTGTGTTCCTTATAAATCCCAAGTTCTTTCTCTTTTGCTATTCTTGCTTCCTTTTCTGAAAGATGACAAAAGGGTAACCAGCATGAAGATTACACAGACTGCATATTTCAGCAACACAAGCCAAAAGGAGAATTTCAGTCCTACATACTTACCTTTTTGTTCCTTCAAATAATCTGCATTTTCTTTCATCCACAGCTCTGCTTTTATCTGAGCTTCTGTTTCATTAAGTATATACTAAAAGACAAAACAAGTTTATCTACTTTCAGAAATCAAATTGAAAACCATGGAGAAAAATTGAACTGGAAAACCACTGGCAAGGTCAATTCATATTCTGTTTTTAAAAACACATTAATAAAAGAAAACATGAGTGAGATGTGACAGTCAGAGAGCATTTCTAGTCACTTCCAAAGCTGGCAAAAGCAACTACCTGTTTTAAAAAATCAGTGCTTGGTTTCCAAACTATGATGGGGTGAGCAAAAACCATATAGGACGTGGTCTGTAATTAACCAAAATGATCCTGGGTTTGTGATCTTTTTGAGATGACAGGAGAGGTTATCATGACAATACGGTCATCTGCAAGCAATTCTGCGTGTTGATGGTGGTCTGTAATTCCAAACAGAATGGGAACCACTGCCCTATGCATCCAAAACAGAAACATGTGTCTTCTGGGTAGGTTTGTGCCAAGGTTTAGGCAGAGTGACTGATTATTAGTTCAATGGCCACATCTGTGTAAAGGAAACCAGCTTAGACTGCTGAAGTACTCTGGATTTTAGAGAGTTGGGTACAGTAACCACATCCAGGCTTTTTGCAGTTAACTCCACTTAGTCTCTGTAACATCCTTAGTGGGAATGGAGCGGTAAAACACACCCAGGACTATTCAGGTGAACCATAGAAATAAATAAACAGATAGGTAGCAATTACTTAGTTGTAAATTACTTAAATGTAAAAATTAACCCAGTATTTATCTCAACTATCAATGAAACAAAAGTCAGTGCTGTTTGGGAGTGAAGAACTTCTACAGAACAAAGACCAATTAGGTCATCTATCATGAACAAGACACTTTAATCTTAAGCAGTGCACCCAAGACTTAGAAAACAATGTTTAAATTCAAGAAAAACAGTTTGAGATTCCTCCATCTTTTGGGGCTGAACATTTGAGATTTTCTCCAAAGTAAAATGTACAACTAAGATTTCCTAAGAAAAACAACTCCAGTCAAATGAAACTAATGCAGGGAAGAGTCCTTTCTCTGAGGGCAAACAAGGCAAATGGCTGTTCAAGTCCTGGTTTATCAGACCAATATTTTCACTCTTTCATGTGCTTCTATTAAAAGTGGACCATAATAGTAAAACCCCCTTCTTCCTAGCTCAGTTATTCATCTTGCTTAGGCATTCAGAGAGTTCATAATCTTGGGCTTGCAATATTACAGTCTATTGCCATAGAAATGAACATGAAGTCATAAAAGCAGAGTTATGACCTCATCACAGAGGCTAGGAAGAGGAGAAAATGTGCTTGTTCTTCCCCTGTGATTGTTTAAATTATGGACTGGCTGTAGTGAAAAAACCTCAGCCTTCCCACTCCCTCCATTCCACATTCACTCCAACAGGGAGACACTAAAGCACAGCCCAGCAAGCCCCACTTCACAGCTACAGCCAACTCATCTTCAGCAATGTTTCAGAGATCAGTAACCCCTGAGCAAACTCATCACTCTCAGTGACTTTGCACCCCAAAAGGAGTTTTTAGCATTGGCATTATCTGTTCCAGTGACACCGTAATCCAGTGTGGTGCCTGGAGAGGGTGTTGGGCTCAGCGCTGGGAGAGCTGGACTGTCACATGTCCAAGCACTGACCTGCTCTGTGGCCTCCAACAAGCCATTTTTCACAGGCATCTGTCTGTCCTGCTCAGGCTATATGGTAAAGGGCATGTTTTTCTGCCACACAAACAATAATATACCCAGAAAACATTACAGAAATCTTTGGAAGGACACAGAAGCTGTACATGCTGGTTATACAGTTTGGTTTTCATGGTAGCCTCCTATGCTGAATATATCCTGAATAATGCATTTAGAGCTCCACCAAACTTTTAAAAGTCCTCTTTTAGAATAAAGGACATTCTAAAACTTAATTATTCCAACATCCTAACAGCAAGCAGCAGCAGTCTCACATGTGTATATATAGGCAATTCACATATTTGTGCGAATATTAATTTTGATCTCAGATCACTGAAATTGCTCAAACTTTTCTTTAGATCAGAGAGAAGAGGCAGTTGAGGGGAGAGGATAAGCCAGGTAGGAACCATTTTATCCTTCTCAGACATCCAGATGCAGAGACATCGAGGATAAGAGGGCGCCTTACCCGATCTATTTCACTGTCGTCGATGCCACTCAGATCTAATTCGCCATCTCCTGTATTATCACCTACAGAAAACAACACACTTTAATCAGCCACATGGTTCCTCCAAATCCATAGCAACTTAAGTTCTACAGTAATGTTACACTTCAGTGTTGTCCTTCAGAGATTTGCATCCTTCCACCTTCATCCCGGAGGTTTAATGTGCTGCTGAATATTTTCAGCATGGAGATACACACACGCACAAATTCACCACACTGAATTAATCTGCAATTCAGGAATCAGCACAGTCTTCTTCAGTACTAAAAATGTGTCCAAGACTTCCAGTCATTCCCCCCCACCATTTTCATTTACAGCCACAAATGTTCAGCAGGAAGCTGGGGAAACCATTTTAAAAGATGACCATTTTTCTTTCAACATAACAAGAATTTGTCAGAGTCTAGAGGTCAGTAATTTATCCGTAAATTATGACTTAGAAAATATCTTCTGTTTGCAGGGAAGCAGCACTGAGCAGTGAATAACACATCATGCTGACAGTCACATGATGGCTTTCTTCTTAACTTTCTGTAATTATAATTTCACTGCAATTTTGCTAGTTTGGTAGTTATTAAGACTTCTTCTGAAAACAAATTTTTTAAATATTCTGTCCATGAAAAAGCATAACAGCACAGATCTGAGGCCTAATTTTGGACTGGCACAGTGTACAGCAGCAAAACCTGATTTTCCACATCACATTAAAGTACTGTAGCAATATGCTATTAATGTAGTCCAGGTACAGAAGAAAACAAATTATTCAACAAAGACTTATGCCAGGGAATGAAGTGATCTTCTTGGTCATCTCCATTACATCTAATAAAGATCAAACAAGAGATGACCTAACCAGTTTACTTGCAGAAAAAAGTAAACAAATTAAGTTTCAACAATCTGCAATACCAAATTAAAACCAAAATGGTGCAGAGCAGCTTGGGATCCTCACAATTCCCACTCCCCAGTACTGGGGATATGCCTTCCCACAAATCCAGAGTTTTGAATGGTTTGACTTCCCAGCCTGGTGCTCCTGCACAGCAATGGCAGGTAAAGACAATGAATGGTAAAGACAAGGAAAGGCTGGAATTATAAGCACTCCCAGAAGATGCAAATGATGCTTGGCAAAACTCAGGAGTTTAAACCAGTTGCCTGAAACATGTGAAATCACAGGGGCTGTGAATCCAACCAAAACACCTGGTTAGGGATAGAGGCCAAGTCTTCTGAGGTGGTGCCAAGAAAGGCTGTTCAACTCAACAGATATACACTCCTATCAGATCTGAATGCTTACAGAAGTCTTTTCAAAATCCACCCTAAAGAATCAACAGAAAGTTTTAAACATTCCATACCTGGTCATAAGCAAAATGGGCTTTTCCCTCCCAAAAAATGTCATGTCAAAAGGAACAGCATAGACTCACAGAATAATAGAATCATAGAACAGTTTGGGTTGGAAGGGACATTTAAAAGCATCGTGCTCCAAACCCTTGCCTTTGGCAGGGACAACTTCTGCTAGACCAGGTTGCTCAAAGCCCCGTCCAACCTGGCCTTGAACACTTCCAGGGCTGGGGCATCCACAGCTTCTCTGGACAACCTGTTCCATTGTCTCACCAACTTCACAGCAAAGAATTTCCTTCTAACATCAATCTCAACCCTCTATCACTTTAAAGCCATTCCCCATTGTCCTGTCACTTCAGGCCCTTGTAAAAAGTCCTTCTCCAGCTCTCTTGCAGCCCCTCTAGGTACAGTTAGGTCACCTGAAGCCTTCTCTTCTCCAGGCTGAACAATCTCAATTCTCTCAGCCTTTTCTCATAGGAGCGATGCTCCAGCCCTCCATAACACTACACTTTGATTTGTTCCTGAGATTGTCTCATAAATGCAGTATCAACTTTACCAATTCAGATAATGTGCTGCTAATATGACTGAAAACGCCTTAAGGAACATTTCCTCATTGCTGTTACATTTAGAAATTAATTGCACATTATGCCCTGGCACCAGATTTGCTTTACATCCTTTTTCCCCCCAAAATACTTTAAAAGTGCAAAAGATTTTATAGTAACTATATAATTGATCAGTACATATGCTTTTCTTCTCATCTGATCTCTGTATAGTGCAGTAAGAGCAGAACTTTCTGCAGCAGTGCCAGGAGCTCCTCGTGCAGGCACCCTGCTACCAACCAGGCAGGGATGCAACCCCAGGATATGGTCAAGCACTCCCTAGCTGAAGGATGGAGAGGAAAAGCAAGGTGACAAAATACATTCCTGTGGTTTGCTACCTTTTAATATGACACATTGGAATTTTTTTAGTCAAACAGAATCATGCAAAATGCGGAGAGCAATCACACAGAAGTGCAAGGTATTCTGCAAAATAGCCCTGGAAACCTGTCCTGCCTGAACAAAGATCCCAATTTTCAATTTGGTTTACCTGCACAAATACAGGATTTATTTATCTTCCATATTCCATATTCATTGCACCAGATAAACTAAACTCTCCACTATTTACCGGAATTAGGGACAAATAAAAAGGGAGCCAACCTCGAAAATCATTAGTAAATTCTGAAAATTGTAAGTTAGAAAACAAAAATTTGGAAGTGATGACAGAACTCAACTCACTGCTCAACTTCACATAAAAGTGATCCCAATATTATTTGTTACTGCCAAACTGCCAAAGCATCTTAAGAACAATAAGAATATCCCACTGAAATCAAGCTACCACTGCTTTTCATCAATACACACCTTGCTCCTCCTACACCCTGCGACATTTTTGGATCAGAGGTTTAAAATTTAATATGTCACAGTACAGTAGGTGTCTGTTCTTTTATACAGCCCTAACACGCCAGACTGAAAATGATGTAATTTCAGGCACCATGAACAAGTCCACTTGTCATCTTAAATATAAATTGTTAATGAATTAGGTGCCAGTTTTTCTCATTGCATCAATTAGCAAGAGGGATGGAAAACTCATTCTCCAACGGGTAAACTGCAGAGAAGAATCCAGAAGCAAGTTATACATAATAAGCATTTCTTAGACCCCATAACAGCAGTGGAGGGAGTAATTGCAGGATATCCCTCTGCCTGCAAGTTGTCCTTTTTCCTGCCAAAGTGATAGGCATTCATTAAATGGGTTTTTCAGAAGAGAAAGTGCTTTCAAATCCCTCATTTAACGCTTTCACTGAGAAAAAAAAAAAAGTGTTTTGCTACAAAACGCCAATTCAAAACAGAACACGTCCGTTTTGATATGAAAATTTCCATGGCAATCATTTCCAAGAGGAGTAGACTCTACCTGATGCAAACATCCGTCTGCTTGATGCTATACCAGCTCACTGCAGGGCACAGAAAGTAAACTCCTTGCTTTTTTATGTATCACAAAGATCTTTCCAGCTGCTAAACTTTTCAAAACAATTTCTAAATGATCATTTTCTCTTTTAATAAAGGGATCGAAATGAAACATTGGATGAAATAAAAACACAGATGTGGCCAACATCTGGCCCAGCCTCTTAAAAACTTATTTAAAAGCAGGAGCATAACGTGGCACAGCCCTGAGACATCGTGGATTTCTTCTGTTAGGAAAAACAACCACTTTACCAAAGGGCACAGGCAAAAAATAAGTTGGGCATTAAAAACAACAACACTTCTTGCCCTCCCCTACAAATCCAGTTGTTAAATGAAAGGATCATCAGGAGGAGCACAGAGCAAGAAAGGAAGGACCAGCCTACTCCATCCTCACCTAACATCTCTGTAGCAAGCGGAGGAGGATGGGCATTTCTAGAGCTTTCCATCAAGGTACTGAATCAGCTACATTCATACCACTTAAAACTACCAATCACCCAGCCAGCTCCCCAAATATTTAAAAACCTCTCCCCAGAGCCCTCTCTTTACAGCCTTTTAATGTCTTTCCAACCGACTGCAGTAGATGCAAGAACTAAAATCAGACACTGGGGATTAGGTTTGTAAACCTGTAGGATTATTTACTGTTCTTGTCATTACTAAATGCACACTAAACCCTCTTTTAACACACCGTCTCCCCCTCTCCCCACCTCTGTGCGGCTAGTTAAATGTATACACAGCACACTATTATGGGGATTTATTACAGAAGAATCATTCCAGCCGATATATTTTAAACCCCACATTTTTAAAAACAGCCACGTGAAGAATGTGTTTTTCTGTTTCTATTACAGAAGGCAGTACTATTTATTGCTCTGCCCAGATAAGAGGATTTCCTTACAGACAGAAATGGAGGCTGAACACTTCCCAGGAAATCCTACAGAGCAGATATAATAGAAGACACTTGGTGCTCTGGTCCCATGTAGCAAATACATTCTTCATCACACCATTTCATAACAGTCAAAGAGCCAAAAGAGCTGAAACAAAGAACCCTTCCACCTATTCAGCACAACACCAGATGCTAAGCACTCCCAGTATTTAAGAAATACTTCAGGGCTAGAGCACAATAAAACCCGAGAAGAGTTGGGAGACACTTTTTCAGCTACAAAAATACTTAACAAACCAAACACCCTGAGCGCAAGGTATCAGAAACAGTGGGATTGATGGCTGCTCTCAGGGAGGGATTAAACCCAACAGGAGCCACAGAAAGCTCCTGCAGATCCTTAGAGGGGCCCGATGGGGCAGAAATACTTTAGCAGCCCAAATTGATGAGCAGTGCCAGTGCCACTTTGGGAGCTGCAACGAGTGTGATGGAAAGGCAGTAGCTGAGCATCAGAAAAGGCACTGCACAACTGTGCCAGAATATAATTGATTAGCTGATCAGAGGGGACACGAACCCATCTGGAGGGGAAGATAACTGATTTACTGAGGGGCGTGAAGAGAACAGTCATTAAACGTGGGTAACCGGGAGGGGAGCGGCAGCAGCACCGCGGAGACAAAGTGCCGTAGAGATTGGGCAGGGAAGAGAAATGGATGTGAAAATGCTGCAGCAGCAGCAGCAGTGTGGGATGTACGAGGATCGATGGGTGTGCAAATGAACACAGCACGCATCAAGGCGTGAGCACAGCCCGTGGGGCCATTCAAGCACGGATCACCACGAGTTTTATTAATATGGGGCTAGGAGCCCTCCCTCTGGAGCAGGCTGGGAGGTTATCTAGGCAGTTTTAAGCTATTGCCAACCTCACTGCTCCAGATAAGCCACTTCTTTGTGCAATCCCAGCCCTCCCTGCCATGCTCCCATCCCACAGCATGCACCCCATGGCTGCTGAGGGCTCTGGTTCCCCCCGCTCACCTTTGGCAGCATCATCGTGTGCCATCATAGAATTATTCCACACAAACAACACGTAAGGACAGAGCAAAATTGATTGCACTTATTGACAAAATAAGGTCACAAACCACATGATGTGTATGCTCATATTTTAGTGAAAATGTTTTTTATTTTATTGTAACTGAAGCCACCTTGAAAATTACAGCCCACTCCTTCAAAGTGCCAAATGGACACCAGAATTTAGGTCTGATGGTGTATGGAGCACATGAGGCCACGCATCCAGCATAAACATAAATGAAGTCTGTCACTTTATTATTTCCTTCTGCCAAGACAAGGTTAAGGGGTCCTCTCCAGCCAAAGCCAAGTTTCCAGCCTGCTAGTTCCTCAGAGAAAGCAAACACACCACACCACGCAGAGCGAGGCCCCGTCTTCCCAGAAACATTCATTCCTGCTGATGAGGGATGGTGGGAAGCACTGCCGACTGGCGCCGGGATGCCTGGCAGAGCCAGGGCACACAGCCCTGGCCCTGCAAAGTGCCCACTGGCCAGCTCTTCACACTGGGACTATAACAAGTGCAGAGGCAAAGCCTAAATGGGTGCAAATGAAAGGCAAAAAGGAAAAAGGCACGATCTAATAAAAACAAAGAAATTCTACATACTCTACTATTGTGACTGTGCAAGGTCAGCCTGTACCAAAGCAGGGAAGTACAAGCTCATCACCTATTTCCTCACTGCTGTCTATGGAAAATAGGACTTTCTCACAAAGCAAAGCAAATTAAGAGCCAGGAGCAGCCCTGGATGGTTTGCAGTCACTGCACTGGGCTCATCCCCACTGCTGTAGGCCGGAGGGGATTTTCCTACATGATCAGGCCTTAATGTGGCACAGAATGACAAACCCATCTTTGTTAAGTACCTGACTATTTCCTCACACTGAGGAGCTCCAGGTGCTATGTCTGTCCTGCAGCAGCTGACTGACACCCCACAGCCTTCCCACATCAGCTGCCTTTGTACAGCGGTCACAGGACAACCACCCTGTCACAGGAACAGAATTTCAAATTTGTGTGCTTAATGATATATGGGAATGAATTATGAGAAAAGGTTTTCCTCCAGTCAATGGCCTCTCACAAAACTTTTATTAGATACTGAACATATTTTTTACAAATTACATTTCCATCTTGGAAAAAGTGCCCCCAAACCACGAACTGTGCTGCTTTCCTGAGAGCACATCCATACAGAAACAAATGCTATTGTTTCACCTCACAGCCCACAGAGGATCTGACCAAACCACATCCACATATTTCATATCCAGTTAAATGTTATACCTTTAGACCACTCATCTACCAGACATGGAAACTTGTGAACTTAAACTTAAGGCATCAGTAAAACTCCCCATTCTTTCCAGAAATGCAATATGTGTATTTCTAAAAGAGGTAGTACAAAAACAGTCTGGCAATAAAGAAAACCTTTCTGATTCTGAAGAGTTTTCTGAAGAGTTTTCTTTGAAAAGGTAAGCTCATGTTCATTGAACTACACAGCAATATAAAAAGTCCTTAAGAAAAACCCCTTTCAACTTCCCAAAATAAGCACAGGTGAATGTTAAGCTTTTGAACTGAAGAACATCTTGACACTGTCCTCAAAAACAGCAACATGGAATAACAGTCATGTCCCCCCAACACCTTTGGAAAACAATGAAAAAGAGCATCATTTATGCAACCTACTTGATGCAACTTGTTATTCTTTTTTGAGCTCACAACCCTGCTGCCATGACCAAGTGCTCAGAGGACTGATGCTCTGAACAGCACCAAGAGTATTTTTTGCTGATGAAACCAATAACCATCAATGATCAAACTGACCAATACTCACACAGAAACATACTAACTACCACAAATGCCATTTTCAGCACCCAAGCCCAGAAACAGTACAAGCTCCCAGGCACCGACACAGGTCTTTTTCAGCTCATGATTTCTGCATCTGGCAATGCCAAGACTGACTACGGCGCTCCTGCCGAAGGTGCAACACCCTCACATTTCAGACTGTGATCACACATTCATCCCCTCCTGCCTGAGCAGTTATGGACTTAAAAATTTTTAAAATGGAGACTATAAAGACAGACTTCCCCTACTTCTTGCTCTTTTCCAGCTGATCATCAATTCCCTGCTGCATTTCCATCTTTTGCCTTTTATGCTGTTCTTGGCATCTTTTCTCCCCTTTCTCTTCCCCCACCCTTCGTCTTTCTTGGTGCCTTCTGGCCTGTATTTTCTGCATTTTTTCTAAATCCGTGCAGGGGGATCCAAGAGTAACAGTTTATATAAAGGGAGAGGCCAAGGAGAAGAACTGATCAGCATCTTAATCAGTTTCCCTCTCCAAACCCCACAAGGGCAGAGCGCTGCCGGTATCTCTCGCAGAGGGCGAGGGCTGTCCAACACCCTGGAGGGCTGACAGCAAAAGCAGCCAGGCTCAGATCCCACTCCAGCTCACGTTCCCCATATTGCCAGACTACTATGTAAAACAGCAAAAGCACTTCACACCCGAGCCAGCCATAAAGGGAACAGCTGGCTTAATGTTTAAGTGCTGAAGCATCATTTCTGCAGCTCGCTGGCGAAGCAGCCAGGTCTTGCTGTGGGCACTAAATGCTCTGCTGCCCATCTCTGCAAGCCCAGGATCTTTGCCTGGCCAGCACTCGGCCACCCCAGCCGAAGGACATATGTTTTACTGAGAAGTAAATCCATTCCTGTAACCCCCTGCACCAAATAAAAAACAATGGTGAGCTCTGCACTGCACAGAACTTCAAAGAAAATCCAAGATTATTTTTATCTCTATTTTTTAAATTGTGAATCAGTTTCTGTCCCATCAGGGAAAAATTTTAAATGTATATGGCTGTATAAATACACAAAATATCAACCTGATATAGGGGGTGGCAGCCCCGCCCATGGCATGAAGTTTGAGACTAGATGAATCTTTAAGGTCCCTTCAAACCCAAACCATTCTGTGATTCTATGATACTATGATACATACACAGTCAGTTTTTAAGCTGCTAAGACACAGGAAAAATTTGAGGAGACTCGCAATACAATATTTTAAGGTTAATTTGACTGACTGGAACTCAAAAGCAAAGTTAACTTGCATTCCTAGGACACCTAGGAATGTCATCGTTAGCTCAGATGATGGCTCAAAAACCAGAGCAATTTTCCTGTAACAGAAGCACTAATAGTTGAGCCGCCCCAAGGAAATGCAAAACAGAGCCCAGTCTAAGTCTGACATGTCCCTTGCCAGGTCAGAGTTACCACATTTACCCCCATTCACAGCTTTCCACCTGTCCTTCCAGCACATGGGCCAGTGCTGGGCATCCAAAGGCCATCCAGGTTAACAGACTCACTTCTCTGTTAACCTGGCCTATGTCAGCAATCCCATTAAAGCAACAGTCCTCCTCCTCCTCCTTCCAGCACTGTGGTCTTGATGAAAGAGCTGCTAAAACAATAGTCTACCAAAATAACTCTCCCAGATGAGTAAGAATGTGGAATGAGTTGAACTTCCCACTTAAAACTTCTTCTAGTCATCCTTACCATCTCTCAGTAAAGCTGGGCTGTTTTCTGCTCCCTACTCTGAGGTTCAGAGCTGGCCTATGGTAGGTCTAGTGACAAGCTCAGCATCAGCTATCAGCAGCCACTTGAACTGCAGAAATCCTTCAGCAGACAATTATTAGCATTAAAACAACATCACAATATAGTGTATGAAATTATAGACCCGAGTCTTTATTTGAAGGAAAAAAAAATGAATATGTACCCTGGGCATTTACTGCACTGTCCAGGAGGTCTGGATGGTGAGAAGCTGTTAACTGAAAGAAAATTATCAGGTAAGAAATTTCTCATTTCATTACGCAGCTTCTTTCTTCCTTCATTGCTAATGAGAAATAGCAAGCAGGGAATTACAGACACAAGGAGAGGAAAAGAGAAGGTAAAAAGTTTATTCTTATTATTCGTTATTACAATATTAGAATAAGAGGTAAGAGCAGAAGCTCCCCTGTCAAAAATAAAAGCTTTGAAAACAAAGCAGGTAAATGGGAATCTGAGTCAAAGGAAAAGCCTCCAAGGTGAATTGGAGCTGGACTCAGAGCAGGTACCAGGCAGGGCTTCATGCCACCACAACTATCAGAGGCATGAAGCAGAGAGAGATGACACATAAGATCCTGACTGGTTCTGTGATCAGGATCACCAGATGGGGTTTACAAACCCGGAACTAAGAGATATTTGGTTTGAATTCTTAAAAGGTGGTATCTCCAGAAATGCAGATCTGTGTTAAGATCATCAGACCATTATGCAACAGATGTCTTCAGCCAGCACAAACCATGCTTTTAAATAAAATCACAGATGTGGAGCTGTTTCTTGTTAGATGAAGTGCCATCTTTTTGTCTCTGACCATTCCTAACAGCTGAGAAACATGTAAGTGGATAAAGTACTTCTCTGTCTTGCTCTGGACCCAAACGGAGCTCTTGCAGGAGAATTGCCCAAGGGACCAAGGTAGTTTTGAGTCCATTCAGGCATATATATGTGAAGTATGGAAGGATCTCTGCAATCCAAAGTATAGCCATTGCCTGGGTGGCTCCAGGTGCCAGGAGAGCACAGCAAACTCCCTTGGCCATCTGGCCAAACTACAGCACACGCTGCTGCAGGGAGCACATGTACCACAGCAAACTCCTGGAGAGGAGGGGAATGGGCTTCGCCCTCCATCTCCTCCTCCTCTCCCCTGATGTTCTAGTGACTGCAATGAACCTTTTCCCAGATGCATGGTAGACAGTGGAGATGGATTTTAACATTTTGCCTGCAGCAGCTCTGAGGCCCCGATGCCTTGGCATTTGGACAGACTGATCCCTAAGCACAGCACAATTAGCATGTGTCCTCCATATGCTTGAGATCCATCATTACAGCGCTGGAATGCCCTCTGACACCACAGCTCTCCAAAAGAAGAAAGCTGTGGAGAAGTTCCTGGAGAATAACTTGTCTTATCCTTCAGGAATGGTGAAAAATGGCACTTCCATGCACAGAAGGTTGAGGTGGAGCTGGAGAAATAACCTTTTCCCAACAAAGCCCAGCAGCACGATTCACCTATAGAGAAGGGAGCCAGTTTCAAAGCCAGCCTTTCAAGCTAATGGCCATCAGAAAGGCCAGCCATCTGCTTGTGCAACCTGTCCTTATGATTAATCTCAACATCTGACTTGCATATGAAGTTTATATACTAGCAAGACTATACTTCATGTGTCATTTTAACTAAAGTATGTACTGCTGATTTTACAGTTTCTCCCCAGTCTGCCCATCTTCTCCAGGGTACAGACATACAAAGGACTTTGCTTAAATGTTGATTAGATGCAAAGTGAAATGAAGACTTTGGAAAGATTTTAGTTAGCCTTGAAAACCAAGTAAGCATTTAAAACAGTGAACTGAAAAAGATCAGGTCCCACATCCACATGAAGTTAACTCTATATTTAAATACAGAGGCCTCTACTTAACACAGTATTGCAGAGGCAAGAACAAAGTCTCAAATCATGGCTCAATCTCACATACACTGAAAGGATTCATGGCTCTTTCTGCCATGCACCCATTTTATTGCACAGCATATGGCACAGTATCAAAGTTGTTTTTCTTTAATTAACTGAATAATGATGCTTTCCCATGGGGCTTAATCTAGGTTCACCATAACATACTGTATTATGGCACCAGTTCTCAGAAACATGACTATATGGCCACAGGCCATTGGGAGAGAGGAATGTGCATTTCATGTACCAATTCATTTAAACATATTCAGCATCACATCTAATATTGATTTCTCTGAAACTGGGAAAGTTTATTTTGAATTAACTAAAGTTATCTTCTGAAAATCAGCTCCGGATAATTTTGGTTTACTTTTTCATTATACAATCCCACCAGACAATCATTTCAAATTCCGACCTACTATACTTTTCTATGGAATAGATGCTTATTTATATTTTATTTCTTTTACTTCCGTAGATAATAATAGATGGATTGCTTTTTATGCTAGTTTTAACTAGGTAAACTCTTTCCACAGCAGACTTTAGCATCATTAACTGTGCAGTGAAATAAGCCCAGGATAACGGGCCAACAGAAGGGACTGATGAGGGAAGAGCTTGCAAGGAGTAAGATTTTGAATCTTAGTACCAAGATAAAGCAGTGAATCCTAAAGTCCAGACAAAACACTCCCAGTGCAATTCCCTTCATGCCATCAAAACCAACAGAAAAATTATTAAATAAAGCTAAAATAAAGCCAAGCAAAGGAACATTTCCTGCCAGTGGATGCCACCCAAAATGAATGACATGGGTTGAAAGGATTTGCTGACATAGCTACAAGTTGCCACCAAGACTTGAGGGCTGTGGCAGCAAACTGGTCTGTGGAACAGCTCCTCATCTGCCCAGGTGAACCAGGCACATGGGCCTCAGCTCTGCCACTGCCCACAGGGATCGAGGGGGTGAAGCTGGAGCTCTGCCACTCAAGGGCCTTTAGGGAGCAGGACCAGCTGCACATCTCCATCCAAACTGGGTGTAACAGACCCAAGGTAAGCCCAAGCCACTATTTCGCGCAGCAGCAGAGAACCTAGGAATTGTGACCTTTGTCCAGAAGAGGTTTGCAAGTCAATGAAAGCACCTTGTAGCTCAGACACCACTACCAAGACAGCCACACCCTGGCATCCCCCTGGGGAAATCCAGGGAAGGAGCACCCAGAGGCTGTGCCAGAGGCTGCCGAGGCAGGGATCCCAACATCATCCCAACATCTCCATCCACAAAGGTTGAATTCCCAAGGTGTTTCTCAGCTGCTACCAAGAGATGATTTCATCACTGCGGTGACACTGCAACCAACCAGCTTAGCTGACCAAAATGACTGTGCATCTACTGGCCATAAAAACTTACATACTACATTATTTTGCATTTTGCCCGAAAAAAAGAGGACCGTTTTGAACAATACAAGTCACCTAAATCACAGCCTTAATTGTGATGGCACTTAAAAGAAAAAAAAGAAAGGAAACAAAGACAACAATTTCTGGCCTTTGTGTTAATTTTAGACATTACATTTTTCTTCATATTGTAGTAAAATTAACAGTAGAAATCTTTGTATGCAGCAAGGAGAATGAGGAAACTTGCCAAATTTTGAAGAACCAACAATTAATATAACAGCAATTAATTCAGAAGAGTAACTACATGACACTGTAGGGTTCCCTGTGTGTTCTGTCCCAGTGATTGCTTAAAAAATTTGCTAAGCAAAGAAATAAAACAAGAAACTTTTTTTTTTTCCTAACTTACCAGCACAGCAAACTCACGCTAGTATTTGAAAGTCAGTCTGGACTCTCCCTAGTTATACATCCTTATTACCATAAACATTCCAGAATTGGAAATTACTTTTCGTGACAGTTAAGCCAAAAAGAAAATAGCTATATTGCATCTGCAGAACCAAAAGCAGCAAATTGTAATAAACATTCATTTTTGTCAGTGGCTCTGCAAACCAATCTGTTCAGCACAAAGGTGCCATTTTCACACAGTTGCTTTATTACTACATAATTATTGATGGATCAGCCAAGTACTCTCTCAAAGACTGATCTTAAAAACAAGCTTGTTAAAAATTTAAGTGTAAACCTTGGGATAAAAACTAGCAGTTAGGTTTCATCTGATATAAACTTTTAAAGAGGGGGAAAAAATAAATTGGAGGGACAATTTTGAAAAATGCTACGTTTGAGGCAGGCATGAAATTGAAGCAGACAAGAAACTTTAATGTGATAGAAAGAAAGAATTGGGGACATCTGTACTGAGAATAAGCTGTAAATAGCAGGAGGAATTATCAATCTAGTGATGTGCCAGCTCTCTGCATTTCAATTGCTTCACAGGCCATACCATAAAAATCGTTTGCAATGAAAGCAGTATGAAGCATCCCTAGATTTTATTGCTCCCAGTGATATTCCACCCCATTTGTGTGTGTACACCAGTTGTAGCCTTTCAAGTACAACACTGTTTCATATTACTACCTGTTTAAATTACTTGCCCACAAACATCATTCCATGTTCAAAATGCCTCACTATTAAATTTTCTGTTTCAGTCAAAGTACTTCAAGAGTTTCTCTCAGGCTTTCAAAGGCAAGGAAGTTTCACACAGGCTTTCTGAAAGTTGAGACAAAGCAATAAACTTTAAATTTAAAAGGAGGCTCTTTTAGGAGAGACTTCAGTATACCTTTTTGAATTCCCTCCCCATCTTGTTAAACCAAACTTCTTCATTGCTCTCAGATTTCTATGTGTTGCATTTCTGGAGCTGAACTTCCAAGCATCAACCTTACTCTCTACAAAGACCCTGCATATAAAGTGACCTTGGACAACAGTATATCTGAAACTGCCTATCCCAGGTCACTGAGGGACTGTAAAAGCTTTCCAGCACTGGTACCTCAGCACAAGCACTAAAGACACACTCAGCCTCCAAAATACATGTCCTTTGCTGCCACAAAGACATGCTCTGAAGAGCTTCTCCAACCCCAGTTGAAAAGGGGAGTTGGTTTCTGCCCCCCAGACTCAACCCTGTGCCCCCTTCATCTGCAGTGGTACCACCTCCCTCTCAGCTGCCACTGTACCTGCCAAGTCATCGTTCCTGAACATACATCCATCAAAATAACCCTGCTATTAAAAAAGCCTGTGACATTTTTGACAGACATGGGTGAGGGAGACAACTACCGATGTCAGCAGATAGGAAGCAAGACATTTCTTAACCTCAACCAACAGCACATCCTGACACACTTGCTCTGCCTAAAAACTGAAGGCCAAATCCAAAAAGTGCCGTATAAATTAGGGATTTTATCTTTGCTCTTGGGAAAGAACTTGGCACAGGAGCTTTGTCTTAGTCCTGCAGCAGCTACAGAGCCATGAGACATAAAAGCAGTGCTCCCACTAAGTGCTGAAAACTCTGGCTTGAAGTGCAAAGAGAGACTTCATGTAAAGCAAGTTCTCACTGAAGTATGTTTTATTTAGTGAAAAAATCTGCCAGAATACAATACCTCCACCAGTGACACCATTTCATGTCATTTCATTTAATTTCGTGGTGATAGGGGCATTTCAGTACGTGACTTCGACGATATTGCAGATTTGCATTTTTCACCTTTAGCAGGAAATTATTTAGAACCATCAAGCATAACTTCCAAAATCAGCCATTTGCCTTGATCCTATGTAAGTGTTAAGGATTTGGTCACAGAGCATTGTTTTACTTCCTTCCCATCTATGAGCACACAGTGGCTTCCCCACCATAACTAAATCAAACATGGCATTTAAGTAGTAGAATTTGCTGAAAAATGGTATCCTTCCACCCACTGCACAGCTGTTTACTTCGGGCTTCTGTGTTTATACCTATCTCAAGAGCCTTGTTCCTTGCTCTGAATTTCTTTCCAGGTACTACTTTAACAGCATTATTTACTCAATTTCATTTCATATTAATTCCCTTATTATTCCTACTACACAGCTGTAGATGTCCAGGTCTTTCATCACAGAAAACCATTTCTACAATCTTAGGTGTACACATACATTTGAACATGAAAGCAGAGCCTTACCTTAAATGGCTAACTTTAAAAATCAAATATTTTCTGCTTCCTTTTAGCAAAACTTGGCTGCAGGAACTCCCTAGAGTCAACTCTTTGCAATTTTCCCCTAATTTGCAGCCACCCCTCCCTTGGCAGCCTGCCACCATCTCCTCCTCGGACGGCTTCGGACATTGGCCCAACACAGTCCACCCAGCGCTAGATTAAAGATCACAATTTTTGCTATTAATAGCCAACCCAAAGCTGTTCTTATCTGTCTGTTTCTACAGCTCTGCACCACTGTAATTAATGAACACTGAAAACTCTAACCACAATTTTTTCAGCCCTACTAAATGCATTCTGGTGAGTGCCTATGAAATAAAATTAAATTGAAAAGCTGAAGACTACAGTAGCCTCATGTTGACAGGTCACTCTGATTCCAGGTCAAAGCAGACTCTATATTTGGCTGCTTTGATTATAATTGCTTGCAGGATAAAAAATAAATAGCAATTATCTCATTGTCACACAAGAAAAAAGACCTAATAAATGAACCAATCCTAAAGTAACACTGAAAAACAAATTATTTCAAAAGCAATCAGGACTAGTAAAACTCAGTTTCCAAAATTGTTTTTAATTGCCAACAGTGTCAACATTAATATTCTTCCTCTATTGGATAATACATCCCTTTTAGTTATGAAAGCATTGAGCAAACCAAAAATGTCAAACTGCAATTATACATGGCTAAACTCATGACTGTTTTCATCATCAGTCCATAGTGCCACAACTGAAATCCCTAATTACAAGGGTCATCTACACAAGTCGCAGCCCAGCCCAAGCATCTTGCCTGCTGTGACAGTCCCACGGATTTAAGACCAACAAACAAAAACAGATGAAGTGTGTAGGGGTGTGATGAAGTTAATCCTTAAGAGGATATAGGAATTAGTTTTTCAAACTAAATTCAAAGCTACCGAACAAAAGCAAAACAACACAACTGCTGCACAAAGACATTAAAACCTTGCAGAAACAGCACTCCATTTAAAGGGTTTACTCCAGTGGATTTTCAGTTTCGAGGTATTGCCTTTACCACCTGAACTGGTACCACAAGAAAATGAAGAACTAAATGGAGGATTATTTTGGCCTTTTCAGACAAACCCAAGTCATACAGATCCACCACAGCACCGCACGTGGATTTATTACCCACCGTGTTAAACCGAAAGTAGCTAAGCCTTGCAAATCTCTCCATGCTGTATTTCCTTCTTCCAAGGGCATGTTTTGTGGCTCCTTGACCTGGGTTAATAAGTCTTTATTCTCAATAACAACTGAGACCGTGGAGACTCCCTGAACTCAACCCAGGCCTCCACTCCTGACATTTCAGATACCGTGATGAATTGCTCAGATAACATCCTCCTCAGCACTCAGCTTTCTGTGCAAATTTAACGTCCTCTCTGTAGCCTCCAAACATTTCACTTTGCACAGTTCTCTAAAGAACAATTCCAGTTTTCACTTGAATTTTTTGCTGAAAGACTTTTCTTCCTTTTTGGCAGAAGGGCAGGGCGGGAATGTCCATTACTCCTGCAAACTGGCCACCTAACAAATAAATAATCGTGAGTGTTAATGGGCTCCAGTTCTGGCAGGTGCAGAAAAGGATCATATAATTTTCATACCAGCAGGGAGGTTTTTTAGGCAGGTTTTCGAGTGCCTGTAGGTGTCTGAGTCATACCCCTCAACATCACCTTCCTGAGCCTTGTTTAATCTGCAGCCTCCGAGGCTGAGGGTGGCAGAACACTGTCACAGGTTGTCCAGAGAAGTGGTGGATGTCCCATCACTGGAATCATTCAAGGCCAGGGTAGATGGGGCTCTGATCTAGTTGAAGATGTCACTGCTCATTGCAGGGTGGTTGAACTAGACAGCCTTTAAAGGTTTCTCCCAATGCAAACTATTCTATGACTTTATTTCAACCAAGGTTAAAGAGCAGGACAGTGATCCTTTAGATGGTTACATTTCCACAGACTCCTTGAAAATCAACCCACAGAAAGACAGGATCAATTATAAATGGCCCTAAAGTGTCTCCCACGCAGAGAACAAGCATCTTTTCAGATGCTAGGGAGTGCAGACAGGAGAAAGCCTTGAAAAGAAGTCCCAACCAAAAGAAAACCTTAGATTAGCACCTACAAATGCTGATGCACCTAAGTCAACCATGAAACGCAATCCCCCCCCTTGGTATTTGGGGAACAACTTTTTTTGTGATTCTACTATTTAGGTACAAGAAAAGGACCATTTCTAAATCCCCAGATGAGCTTCTCCTCTTCTCCCTGTTTGCCCAGCTCTGTGCTCCTTAAGTCTAACCCTAGAGCAGGTGACAGCAGACCTGGACTTCCCCCCAACACAATGGAAAGCAATGCATAAAAACCTGCTACGGCTGACTGCTTCTCCTGGCTCCACTAAAAAGCAGGATCAATGCTGCAGCACACACGTCAATTACCAATACACAGATGGACACACCAGAGCCTCCACTCCACATGTGCAACATCCTCCCTTGGCCACAGGTCTCCAAGCTGCAGACACAACCCTGCTGTCACCTCCTCCTCCAAAGAGCCTGCAGACAGCAGCAGCTGAAGCAGTGAGAGCAAAAAGTAGCTTTCTGCCTTTTTTCCTCCTCAAGCAAGGGACAATGAGGCCTTAAGCAGCTGGTTCGACTCATCAAAGGGCAATGTAAGGGTCTTATGCTACTCAAACTGAAAATAAAGCTCATTTTCCACCATGCTTTTATCAGAGAAATTCCACAGAAAAGACACGTTGCCCACTGCAGTCGGGATGACACAAGCAAAAAAAGATTCCAAGCCTGGAAAAGCTTAAGATTTTAAAATAATTCCTGTTCCAGATCAGAATTTTATGAAGCAAAAAAATAAGAAGGCAAAGGAGAAGGAGATTTTCTCCCCTAAGACAGGTGGGATAACAGGGGTAACAGGACAGCTATGCTGGTCAGCCAGAGGCTAAGGGCATTCAGTCACAGGTGACATGGCCAAGTAAGGTTTAAGAGATGGGTATTCTTCACTTGGCTCAGAAACCTGAACTCCACCTTCCAGTACCTCTTCCTGATCCCAGCACCCATTAGTCTGGGGCAGTTCTTTTCTACCAAGACTTCTGACAAAAACAACACATATTTGCCTATAAGGAGTGTTCATATTGATAACCCAATCCTTTGGAAAATTCCTAAAATGTCCACAAATGCTACAAAAATGTATTCACATGATCCAGTTTATGCTTTCACTCAAATTTACGTCCCCGATGGCTCTAACAAACTGCAGGTTTCACTCCAAAACCCCTCTCTAGATTTGTTTGGAAATCTTTCAGCCAAACTCGATGATTAGTTTTCATCCTTAACCTTCCTAGTTACTCACGGCATGAATATGGAATGAATTTATAGCATTCCTATCCTTTAATGAAATGCAAAGATCCTGCATGAAAAAATGTGCTCACAGATTTTGGAAGAAGACGTGCACACGCAGTACTTGTGTGTGAGTGACATACATAGTCAAGTAAGAAAATCCTGTCATCTGTAATTCATACCCAAGACTTCAGGTATCAAAAAACTGCACTCAAAACAGCTGGTGGTCTCATATTACTGCTCTGGCTGCAACAAGCTCTTCACATCTCATTAACAGCATAATGAAGGCTCAATCAGGGATACAGCCCATCAAGACTGCCAAACACAGGCATATGGAGGCCAGAGTAGAAAGATTAGCTTGTACCAAGGTTTTATTGTTTAGATCTCAAAATTGGGAAAGCTTTAGTCCTGCCACAGAAAATATTTCCAATGAGGAAACAGTACACAGAGACAAAGATCAAACCCCCAAAGTGCTCAGAAGGCTTTGCACAAGGAAAGTGCACCAAGCAGGACATGCACATGGCTCATTTCCAGAGGTGGGGCTTCAAAGCACCAAAGCAACTGCAGCATTGAAGCCAGAGGCCAGAAGAAGAGTGATCAGGATGGGGACATGCATGTCTGTGCTGATGATCAGGTGTCCTCTGAATATGTAGCACAAGTAGCACTAAACTCAGGAGCTTTCTTTCTCATGTATGCAGCACCTGTGATGTAACAGAGCTTTATAATGTTCTCTATACTGATTACATAATAGAATCAAAGAATACCAGGTTGGAAGGGACCTTAAGGATCATCTGGTCCAACATTTCACAGTCTAGACAAGCCGGCCCAGCACTCTGTCAAGCCAAATCTTACAAGTGTCCAGTTTTGGGGAATCTACCACTTCCCTGGGGAGAATTATCTAATGGCTGATTGTTCTCCCTGTGAAAAATTTTCCTCTTGTTCCCAATTGGAATCTTCACAGAAGTAACTTGTACCCATTACCCCTTCTGTTTTCCATGTGACTCCTTGAGAAAATGGGGTTTCCACTCTCTCTGTAGCCACACTTTAAATGCTGGAACATGGTGGCAAGGCCTTCCATAAAACTTCTGTTCTCAAAACTGAACAAACCCAGGTCTTTTTGGATGCAATGTAGCATTTATATATTTTCAAACAGTTGGCACTGATGCATTCAGACACAAAAGGAAGAAATGAGGACGCTGGAAGAAGAAACCAGTACAAAGCAGGGTTCAACATCCAACTACTGATGAAGAAGCCACAGCAGTGAGTCTGCTGCCCACCATGCCACAATCCATGCTGGGATCCCAGATGGGGTGGACAACTCTCCTTGGCACATGCAGCCATCAACAGCCATTCTCCAACCACCTTTAGCCTGCAGGCCCCTAAGTATCCTTCAACAGCAGCTCAGACCTTGCAGAATGTCACTGCAAACTTCCCTGCCTGCAGTGCTGCTGGCACTGGTCGGCTGCTGATGCTAAAACAGAGAAGGGGGATCAAACACACATCCACTTGTCCTTGCCGGGCAAGGGAGCTAAATCTGTTTGTGGAAGGACTGGGGAAGCCACAAGGCCAGGATGAAGTGGGAGCTGGCAGATGCAGGGGATGAAATCCAAAAGACCTGTGAAGATGAGCCCATCCCCACCCCGTATCAGGTCATCTTTAGCCACTTTTCCCATCCTCCTTGAGTCAGAAGCTGAACAGCCCTGGTACACAGGGATGATGACTGTCCGATCAATGATGACGGCCTGCTTGGGGTCTTTAACACCCACAGAAATCAATGGCAATATCTTTCAACTTCAGCCCGTGCCAGATTATGTTTGCAACGGTAATGGAGGCATAAATACAAGGAGCAATAAATGAGCAAACTGTTAATTGTGAACCTTTCTCCTGTATTCTTTGTGAAATTAGCAGCAAATGCAGCCCGCTGGGTGCCTAACCAAGCACAAGATGGTACATGCACAGCGACTGCTTGCTGCAAACACTGCTTACTTTCATGAGGACGTGCAGGAGCGTGTTACCACCCACTTCACATACAGCACTTGAAATTACTGTCTTAAATGACTGCCTGTGAATTTTGGTTCAAAACAAAAGTTAAATCAGGTTTAAAATGCCAGATTAGGAATGGGAAGTTATATAAAGTCAGTTGGTAACTTAAGCCCTGTGTTTTACCTTTATCTCTGTTATTATCAGACCTTCCTCACTTTTGCTTCACATGGCAAGAAGAGATGAACTGGCAGTGTCCAGTTCAATGTGGGAAGGACAGGGTGACTGCCAGCAAACATCAGAATGACAGAAATATCAAGAAAGATGATAAAGTACAGGAAGGGGTATGAAAGGGACATAAAGGTAAATTGCAGAGGGAAATTTTACACCAAAGAACGCTATTTCTTGAGAATGAATGCCATGACATTTGACTGTGACAGTCTCCTAAAAGAAAGGGTGCACTGTTTTGAGGAACTGCAGAATCAGAAAGAGCATGTGGAGCGTGGAGATGAGGCTGGGATGCTGCACATCCAGGAAAATGGGCAGACTGATGTACCTGATCTCCATCTCTGAAACTGAGATCTCACCATAAAGCACTTTTAATCATGAAGGAGAAGAAAGAAGCAGTTTGCAAAAACTCAAACAGTTATCAGCTTAAAGTTTCTGCAAATTAATGCACTTTGTAGGAAAAAACAGACAAACGCAGTGTTTATTCTAAGCACTTTACTGCCTCAGCTTCATTAACCCAGTACCTTACATGCTGTCTTTGTAATGCAAATTTGCTAAAATACTGTGCTTTCCATAAAACATTCATATAGACAAGCTCACACTGCTCAAATACAAATTTTAAGTGGATCAAAAATACATTTATTTTTTTTTAATACTTGAGCTCTGCGCCTAAGTCTTATGTACATAAGCAGTTTGTGAGAGACCTTCTGCTGTTGCTGAGCCACTGTCGCACAAAGGTGGAAGATTTCCCAAAGCAGCTGATGTAGGCAATTAAAAACTGAATTACCACATGGCAAAGCCAAATGAAAAGACTTTGTAGGAGGTACCTACAGCAGAGTTTTTCTGGAGGAAGAGAGATTGCTGCAGAGAGAAGTAGAGACACCCCTGCATTTAAGGAGGCCAAACGTGGCACACACACTGCACGTGTTTGCTGAACTCCTATTTAAGAGCCACCTGCCCAGTCCCACAGTGCATCACCAGCCAGGCCATTTCCAACCACTGAACTGACTGGACATAATACACCCATCCAATGACATGTGGAGCCCAGCAGGAGATACAAAATCATCCTGGTAAAGTCTCCTGCCCAACCTGAACTACACAGTGAAGGATGACTCAGGGCTGGAGAAGGCTGAGGGAAGGGAAAGGTTCCTGGTTTATGACTTACACAGCTCTGGAGAAGAACCAGAATATCACCTTAACACAGGATTGTTACAACACTCTCTGTTCCCCAATGGACTTAAATTTTGGAACATGAACTACCATAGAAAAGTTATGGCCAGCTGAAAGTCACAATATAAACTGCAAACACAGGATAAATACAGGAAAATTTGCATGCTTTTCCACCTCCCTCCACAGGTAGCAACTACTTTTGTTTCAAGATGATCTGTAACTGTGCCATCTCAAATTAAACTCTGACCAACCACTCTCACTCTGTATCTAGTTGTGAAAACTGTAATTTCTTTTTCATGTTTGAAGAAGGGCCCACAAACCTGCAAGCTAACTTTTACAACTATATACCAGCTAGTCTGATGGAAGAACATGCTACATCCAGGCACAAACTCTTCCCAGATTTCCCAGAACTGTGAGGCAGAACTCAAGACATCATTGCCTGAGGCACCAGAATCATCTACACTGGTTTTCATCGAAGTTCAGAGCAACAGTGCACAGGTAACCAATGAGAGGCATCTTAACAAGAGGTTTTCTTTATTCACCATAACATGTGGGCTGCAAGCCAGGTGTACTTCCCATCCTGTCTGCTAGACCTAGTTCCCAGTCACCCTTAACACATCAAGGCTCCATTGCTGCTCCTGAACACAGACAACATCCTGAAGGAAATCAGGTCCTCAGGGGGGTGACATACACACCACTAGGATGCATCCACATTACACAACAAAATCCCACAGAAAACCTCCGAAGCCCCCTCCCACCACCTGAAGAAAAACTCAAAACCAATTCCAACAAAGTTTCAGGCAGGATCTGCAATAAAAATAAAATCAAAACAGTAATTTTGCATATGAGCTTCAGAACATGTTAAGAAAACAAGTACTTGTTCAAACACCCGCAATGATTTCTCAGATGCACTGAAAGAGAATGAACATACTGAAACCTGCTTGGTTTCGAAATTCAGTTCATTTGGCACATCCTCCACTTTCGCAAGAAAACAAACAGCAAACACAGACAAGCCATGGCACGAGCAGCTCTGCACTCTCCTGCCCACCTGCCTGAAGTCTGACTCAAAGGAACCTATCTGGCTATGCCAGCTTAGTTTGATTTTTAAACTCAGTCCTCAGCCTGTCCATTAAAATGGTCAATAGCAATGCCAGCTGAGAAACGTCCATCACTGGGAACTCCTTTTTACAGGTCACTGGGTAGCCAGACAACAACAGCTTCTAGCCATGACTGACCTCTCTCCGACACGAACCACTGATTTCCAGGAGAAAGATGAGCCACCAGACATCCGTTTTCTTAACAGTAATTAAAACAAAACCAAAACCACTCAACTGTTTCTATATGATTTTGTTTGAACAAAACACAGACGTGCAATCATCCTGCTATGTTTCTGGAGAGTGAACACTAACATAATAAGAATCTGAATGCATTCAGGCAGAGATTACCTTATTACAAGTGGGTGCTGATGAACAGAAATCAGCAGCAAACAGTTTGGATAACAAAATGTTCTTTGGCATTGACCCCTAAGTAAGCTGACAAAACAGGATCAGATGGATGTGTCTTATGATGGAAAAATTAACTATGATAAAGAAAAAAGTAAAATGCCCTTTAGATATGCTCTGCTTTCAGAGTCACTAGGATGCAAAAGGAATTTAAAAAAATGCCATCTCCATAAAGTTTGAGGCATATGTGTGAAAAAGCAAAAAAACCTGCCTGGATGACTGGCTGTTTGCAGTCGTGGCTGCTTTAATGGCTTTGGCAAGACTGGCTTCTTTGGTTCATTAGTCCTGTGCTATACAGAGCTGTATGCTACAGACAAATCTGGACGTTTTAAGAAAAATGGAGCAAACCCAGCACAACAGACACCAAACTCCATATTGAAGAAAAAGCATACAACCAATTATTTTCTCTTGAAAATGTTTGAAATGTTTGCCATTTGCAAAGATTCTCAATCAGAAACAGACTGCGTCATGTTTGACTACAGTAAAATGTCTCCTGAGAAAGTCTGCCTTGATCTAAAGTTCTCATACTTGGGTTTTAATTTCTAGTCATATTTACAGGGACCTGCTTCCTCCAATTTCCTAATTGAGACTGCATGGCTTGAAATATGCCCATCAGCTATCATATGACTGCAAATCGGCTTAACTAAGAGATACGCATTCTCAGGCTTCAGAGTATAATTAGGCACTCCAGATTTTCCTGCAGCTTCCAGAGAAGCAGATGACAACAACCACATCAACAAACAAGAGCACTGGTCCCATCCATCCACACAGCTCCTGTACCCTGATGTTGCAGTGTTTTATGGAATTTCTACCACAGTGACCAACAAGAGACACAGAAATTACGTAACAAACTCACAACTCCCTGCATGTGTCCAGTTTCTGCTCTGAGCTGAGCTGAATTCCCACTCACCAGGCTCTTGGTCCTTCGTGGATATGCACTCTTTTATGGACTCTGTTATGCCAAGACTAGCGGCAGTGGGGAGTGGGCCGAGCAAGGACTCCAGTGCAGGTGGTCTAACAAGAGTTTCATTTCCATTTCTGCATTCCCCTTCTTCATTGTTTTTAACTCTATCCTTCTCCTGAAGTTCATCGTAAAAGTCCTTGTTTAAGTGGTTAGCAGCTGCTTCCAGTTCCTCATCTTCTGCCTCCTCCTCTCCAAGTATGCTAGAGGCATTATCTTCTATAGAATCTGTAAGGGGAAAAAAAGCCCCCAACAGATCTTTGCATACCATCTGTTACAGAAACTAAATAAACAGAGAGGTGCTCACTTAAAAGAATAAAAATCTTTAGAGGAAATCTGTAGAAGAAGTACACACTATTTTAATTCAACATGAATACATGGACTTTCCAGATGCATTTCAAATCCATTACCTTGACTATTAATTTTTGTGACTACAATCATCATTCAAAATAGAAACATCACCTTATCAAATTAGGTAAAAGGGCTCTGTGAGAGAAGTCAGCTATTTCCTGGTATAATTACAAATTAAAAACAGCCAGTTCAACCTGCACAAAGCCCTTCCATATGGGAAGTCAACTGGGGAATTTGGTGCCAGAAGGGTCTAGATACTGGTCCACTGCGCTTTCAGTGATGAAAAGAAACATTCTCAGATGCCAGTGCCAAGCTTATACCTCACCAGGACAGAAAAACAACTGAAATCTTTAATGAATTGTCACTGTAATGAACAATGTAGCTGTTTTGAAGACTGATCTATGAACCAACTACTTGGCAGAGAGAACCCCAGTGCAATAGAGGTTTTGTACTACGCAAGAATATATACAATCACATTTATCGCAGTGAAGGTCATACACTTCAGACTGCTGGATCTGAACCCAATACTATTTAAGTAGTCATGAGGCTTTATAGACTTACCATCTTTAGTGAAATTTGCAAATACGCCTTTTGCTTTTGGTCTACTGTTTTCTAATTCAATCTCTATTTCATCTTGGTAGCTTGAAATTTCTCCTGTGGTGATAAAATAAAAATAAAACTCAGCAATTCCGAATGTAATTTTGAAGAAATGAGTGATATGTTACACTAAACACAACTTATACCTTCAAAATCCTCCAGCTTTTTTGATAACGCCTTCTCAAGCTGAAATGAAAATAAACAAAATAAACGTGAAATTACTAAAAAAAGATGCAGAATTTTCTACTGTTTGTGAACTGCATATAGAGACAGAGAATGGCAGGATGTTTCTAAAGCACTAAGCAGGCTTCAAAACACAACTGAAATTACTCTGTAGTGTCAGACAGGTAAGACAGACAAGTTTCAAAATACTGACCAATTTCAAATGTTATCTCCCCCATCTATGTACTTCAAAAAGACCCTTCACTTCAACAAAAGGCCTCATTCTCCAGCAATCAGACCCTGTCACTGTGCCTGTAGATGTGACCAAGCGCAAGGACAGCACTGAGATTGGAGAACCCACACCAGACAGAGCACACAGGAGATGGCAGAGTGAAGCTCCAACCTACAGCACCTGGCAGGCCCTTGAGAACATCACTAGCACACCCACACACCTTTAAATGACAGTCAGAACAAACAAAAACCCTAACAGACCAACAATATCAGAAATTACTATGACAGCAGTAAAATCTTCTCCTCTGGTGCCAGCTTTAGTTCATGCTTTGTAAAGAAATTAAGCCACATGAGAACTAATCTCTGTGGAAGCAGGCGTTGTACCACACAAGCCCCCCAGCAGTCTCATTAAAGCAACTGGGTTATTGTTTTCAGATCTATTTAAAAGAAGCTCTACATAATGGCACTTCTCCTGGCCACTGTTTTTATCCCATTAAAAACAGCACAGGGTTTCTGATCCCATTACAAGCCTTACACCTTTACCCTGCTCCTTGCTGACCAGGCTGGGAGAGAGCAGGCAGCACATAAAAGAGAAGTGCAGATGTTAGGACATCTACTCAAGACCTGCATGCCACAAGCTCACTTGTCACACTTTTGTAAGGACAAAAAGATTGGGTTCATTGATAAAAGGTCAAAGCCCAAGAAGGGAAACATGTGCAGCAGGGAGGCAAGGATAAAGGGGGCAACAGTGCTCAGTGTGACTGTAAAAGGGGGGGTAGCTGGGCAGAGTGTGTTGAGCCCTGTTCTACCATAAAGGGGTTAGTACAGGGCTGAGCACAAGCACTGGTGGCCTGTGGAATACACACAGCAACTCAGCTGGTGTCCCTGTCCTTGGCCAGCCGGCCATCCCAACCCTAACCAGAGAGAGCAGGGCTTCTGCACTTCCCATAGCAGCTGGCTAAGGCAGCAGACACACTTAATGGGATATTTAAACCTACATTTGAAGCTACATATCTGAAAGAGCAAGTCTCTCTGGAGGAGTGAACAAAAATGATACAGGTGAAAAAAATTACATATATATATAGATATCTCTTTAGTTAATGGGTATCATATGCACTAATGCTTACTCTTCTCTTAAAACTCTCAAAATAAAGGTAACTAAACCTTACCAAAAGCTGGCCAATTAGGATTTTGTATTAACAGATTCAGAGGAAAGAGAGAGGAGAAAAATCCAGAAAGTATCCGATTTAGAATTCACCTGCTGTATCTTCAATTTTTTTTGACCAGCTGTAAATGAAGGAGGATCACATTCTTCTTCCAAGTCAATCTTCATAAACTCATCTATGGTTAGTTGACTGGTTGGTGTATCTTCAAACTCTGTCAACCTACCAAAACATACAGCACATGACCAAAACATCTCTAAGAAGTCCTTCAAAAGTAACAAAATTCACAAACTGCCAAGTTACAGAATTAACATGTCATCCTTAGCAACTCTGGCTCAAATACAGACTACATTAAAACTGAAGTGCCACTAATTGTTTAATCTGCTGCAAAGAAAGTATCTTTTCATATTCCAAATTAGTTTTTGATTTATTAGAGTATGTAAGACACATTTTTTTTGACGAACAAAGACTGAACAGAAACACTGCAGCCCCTACGGTCAATTAAGTATAGACAAAACTAAGATGAGAAACACAGATCATTCCTCCCCTCTAGTTGCTTTTGTTATCAACAGCAACAACAAAACAGATACCCAGAATAAAATATCTGCCACCACAGTTTAGGAGTACATTCAAAAATATTCCTGATATGTTAGCCTGATTAATTTATGCAAATCAAGTGTTAAAGTAAAGTAAAAAGTTTGGAAGAGGGGCAAGAAATAATCTTCCCAGGACACAGAGAAGCAGTGGTAAAATAAAGGGATTATCTGCACGTCACACCAATGGAATAGATGGATGCACATAATTTGACAATAATAAACTCTGTATTTGTTTAAAGTTTGCATTTTAAAAGTTCCTACCTATGCAAGAGATAGGACTAGCTCCATGGGGAATTCCCATGAAAGCGGCTGAATCTTTCAAAGGAATTCAATCTTAAATGAAACCACATGGTCACAACTTCATCCACAAATTCCAGTATTTTATACAGGTGGAGAATTTTATACAGAAGAATGAGCACATCCATTTTACAGATGGAAGAAAGTGAGACAAAAGGTTAAGTACAAAGCCAGGTCAGGAAACGTCTGGTAGAATGCTTCTCTGACAGAAAGTGCCCTTTTAATAGTATCAACATTTTCCATGGGAAAACGACAATGATAGGTCTGCAGCTGCTTCGCTGGAATATTCCCATCTTCCAGAGGAAATAAAGCTGACAACAGCTTCCATCTGCAAAGCTAGGAAACTAAAAATGGTGATTCAGTGCCCCCAACACAGGACCTTTCAGCATTTCTCTCCCACTAAACACAGTTGTGGTTTTCTCCGCCACCTCTCGTTTCAACGAAACTCCTACTGAAAAAGGAATTTTCTCTAGGACAGAAATTCAGTTTCTAACCAATGCCAGGGTCAAAGCCAAAAGCACAGGGCCACACTCTCCCCTTATACTTTCAACAGGATCTGCGTATCTTCTTCTGTACTGAGGAACAAGACAAGATAGCCCATAGAGAGGGATGCAGGCATGGGGCAACTTCAGGACACTGCCCAGAGGCATCGCACTCCTGGAGCAGAGGCCACAGGTGGCATCTCATGCCATGAAATGCTCAGAGAGAATTAGTGCTGCTGAGAAGAAAAAAGCTTCTGAAAAACAGACTTTCTTTTGGAGTTTAGGCATCTCCACAAAGCCCCAAATTAGCCATGTACTTGAGTGACTGACAGCCCAAATTCCCTCAGAGTACCAGGGACGAGCTCCCTCCTTCTCTCTTTCAGATCAAATTGGAAAGGAGAAGAGGATGCTGTTGGCAGTAGCAGCACCCAGCTTTTAATTAAAAGACTAGAAATCTTTCTCAGCATTAACAGGCTTCCAGGGTGCATTACCCACCTTTCAGGAGGGAGTCTGATCTATCAGGCTAGAGGGAAAACCTGGTTAGGGAACTGTTATTATTATTTTAATTCAGGATTCACTTAATGCCAAACCCATGCATCATTTGAGGACTGTGGAACTTCCCAGTCACCATCATTACAGAACAGTCACCCATCTCTCCACAAATGAATCATGTACTCACAGGTAGTCCTGCTTCAGCAAGACTTTTCCTCCCAAACAACCTCTCCTTGTTAAAATATCATTCTCCTCACACTGTTAAAAGCCAACGTGCACTTTGGCAAAGACACACAGTTTGTTTATCCCACACTTGCTCTGAGTCTGAGGTGTGCTGCCAGAGCCCCAACAAAGCACCACCTCTGCGCATGCCAAGCAGATGAGAAAACACCAGGAGCAAAACCAGTTGCTCACAAAGCCAGGCTAGAGATGAGATGACCATGTTTGGGTGCCAGCACTTAACCCTGTGCACGAGTGCTTGCAGATACCTCAGGCTCTGTCTGCCCCTCTCCTGTTCACTGTGTCGTGTGACTCAGGCCACGTACCCTGCACCTGTCAGCCCTCAGGTGGGGCAGCTGGCAAAAGCTCTGGCTCAAGCACCAGTTTCCACCCTGAGCCAGAATGGCCGGACATGTCTCTCCCAAGAAAGGACAGGGCAGAGCTATGTCATCTTTGCTATCAAGGAGCTCAAACCTACAGCAGTTTGACCATCTGACCTGGCATCCAGCATCCAGTCCCATGCCCACTGCCTTGCTTTTCATCAGTCCTGATCCAAGCCAAACAGGGAAGGGCTGACCACCCCATGGGGAGGGCTGCCAGCACATCAGTGTAGGTACAAGCCAGTGGCAAGCCCAGATTTAGAGGAGCATGTTATTTCTTCATTTGTCTCTGGTCTTATCCACAAGGCTCTATCCTTCCTCCCAAAATTAAGAACCATCTCTCATGGTCAGGATCCCAACTTGAGCATCATCTCTGTGGGAGAGCGAGCTGTACAGTCAACATTTTCGCTTTTAACTTGATATAAATAAATACCTGCGCTTGCCAACGACTTGCCTGCCTCATCATTTTACGTTGGCTGATATCCTGTCTACATATTTTTAAACATTTCTTTAATTTTATCCACTGTTTGGACACATGCCACCAAGGCAACAAACTGATGCCGCAGCAGTCTGCACTGCATGAAACAAGACAACATTAGTTTGGCAGTAAAGAAAAACTGACGCAACCTTAATTATAAACACAATAATTTCGGGGGCGAGGGAGTGCCCTCATAAAAAAAAAAATAGCTACCGGCTATTTTTTAAGTCCCACATAAAAATACTATGCAAGTTCATTTTCACTTTTGTTAACCTAAAAAAAAAATCTAATAAGACTTGCCACTTCAAGTTATGCACAGACGGAGGAAAATAAACAGATATACAAATTAAGATATTATTTCTTTGGCACAAATTCAAAAGGGCTCTAAAAACTGAAATTTGGCAGACAAGTATTTTCTATTTATAGTCAAAGCAGAGGCAACCACTACAGCTCAGGCTAAGATTCAACTTCCAGTATAAACTGTCCTCTTACTGTTTCTCACAGCAAACGCTTTCAAGCAAATTCCTTTGGGAGAAAAGTTTTTCCAGAGCCTGGTGTCATCTGCCTCTAAATCCAACCCTTTTGCACAAAGGAAAGTTTCCACAGTTGTTGTTTCAGCCATTTACAGACAAAACCACACCTCGGCTTCATGATAAAGCACTTTTGTGCACAAACCAGTAAACCAATTCTGTTTACACTTAATTTAACTCCCAATAAGGGAAAATGGGTCAATCATTCTGAAGTTACAAGCAATGGTTTTTTTACTTTGTTTTGTTTCAGGGATACTATCCAGTGGAGACTCCTAAACTCAGACTATAGCAATGGAAAAACAGACTCCTGTATGCCGGAGCAGCTCAGTGCTCAGTTCTAATGTTGAATTGAAATTCTGCAGCAGTAGGGTGTGACAAAGCACACAAAAGAATAAAGATTTCTGGAGTCCAACTCACAAATGCTTCAGGAGCCCAAGTTCAAAGTCCAAGAGGGACTTCTAAGCAGAGGCCATTTAGTAAAAGCCACGGGGTCCTCCCACATATACACAATCAGCATCAAGCTCTAGGAAGCAGGCAGCATGAGCAGAGGCATCTTGTACGGAGTCTCCATACAGAAGGGCAAACAAATTACAACTTCAGAGACAACTGTCTTTTTAAAGAGAAAACGTGAAGTTTAGCTTGAGCAGTCAGCCTCTAAGCTACCTGTTGTGAGAGGTCTTTTTAAAGTACTTGAAGTGTTTTATTAATGGAATAGGAAAATACTAAGCTGCGTATTGCCACGCTGTTAGCAGAAATACATGAGAAAACTTTACTGCAAGATAAGCTGGTGCTGGTAATTATAGTCCCCTGAGTTTTCCCAAATTAACAATACAATTAAAGCCATAAATCATAACTTGCATGATATCTACATAATCTTAACTATCATATCAATTACAAATATTCTAGTAATAGATCAGCTGATTTGATAACTCAAACAATTCCAAACTCCGGAAATGTAAGGGATTTACTTTAGTGCCTCAGTGAAGCAACAGAATGTTGTAGAATATCCCCATGGCTTTAACTTAGGACTCATCAGTGCTGCCTGGCACCCCAAACCTGTGCAGTCACTCATAGAGGAGAAGTGATTCACAGTGATGTGGCAACCAACACTAGTTTTATACTACAAATGTAACAGTCTATTGCATCACCCTTCTCTCCCCATTTTTTCCCAAGCCCTATGATATTTACACATGAACTATTTATGGAAATATGTAAACACATACCCTAAAAGTGATACCTAATATAGAACATGTATCAAGAATAGTTATTAAACACTTCCTACATGACATAACAAGAAGTTTTTCAGGAGCCACCAGTAAGTAAATAAACAGAAGAGTAATCTCCTTATACATAACCATTGTGCATATATACAATTTTACATGTACCCGCAGCAATATAAAAGGTAGTTTTAAGCCTGTAGGAATGAGTATCTCATTACTAAAGGACAAAATCAGAGGTGATCCAGTTACTGGGGTTTTACAACCTGCAACGTATCACCTGAGCTGTGCTAAATTAGTTTGTGTTCCCAGCCCAATCCAACTGTTAAGAGAAATATTCTCACCTTTAAACAACTTCCAACATTAATACATATCACTTCATTTTACAATGGACTAAGAGTGCACACACAAACTTATTTACTGCCAATTAATAGGTGACTGATAATTTATGATGCTCATTTGGTGGCTCTGTTGTTTCTCTAAGTGTTAAAGCATGGGTACCTCTAAAGATTTACTGTACTAAATAAAAGCACCCTTTAGAATTACTTCCTGTAACTTGCTCACACCGAAACATAGATTTAAAACTGTCACAAATTCATTATCCTAACTTTTAAAGCCCTGATTCTACAAATGCTTACACATGTGATTGACTTGCACTAACTCTTGTGCCCACTGGCAGCCTCCAGATAATCCCACCAGCAGACCTCCCTGGCCAACCCAGAACTCTGTCAGTCTAACACACCTGCAAGTTTTTGTTTGATTTTTCCCTCCCTGATTCATGCCTTCACACCATGCTAAGGAAACAAAAGGCTTTAGCATTCCTTAAAATTTTGTTTCATTAGTGTGGTTCCTCTGCTGTGGTCTGTCAAAAGCACTTTATGATGTCCTGGAAAAGAAAAATACCGCTGCTTAATTTCTTAACAGCAGCACAGATGAGGAAAGTCAAACAATGAGAAAATTGTTTACAAGACCTAAGCCTGAGTTAGTGCAAATAAGTTAATGACTGTTTCAAAAATAAGAGTCACCAATATAATTTTGAAATCACATTTTTAAAGATGATGTACCAAAACATATTACGAATCTAATTAATGCATTAACTTACTAATGGTATAGAAGCTGGATTTATAAAAAGGAACATTACCTGTGAAATTGGATTCCTCAGAAATAAAACCTTTTTTCATTCAACCAGACAGACCAACTTACAAAGGTATGCAATACCAGCCCATGTGGATCAAGTTGTGTTTTACTCACCATACTAGAAAGGTTTCTAGAAACCATCTGTAAGCCACTTGAAGTGATTTAACTGGAGACATAAGATACTTCTCAATTTAGCTTATCACAGCAGCAGCCAGTGAAGGAGATCCATGGCTGCTGAGCTGACATCAGAGCAGACACCACCACAAGCTCCTTTACATGAAATAACTTGCCTAATTTTCTAAATGCTTCTCTCCTCATTGCACTTCAACCAAGAGCCCTTATGCAACTCTGATATACTGAGCATCCTCTGCCCTTCCATGAAACACCTCGGGTAACCAGCTCTCACTGATTCAGCAGGTATCCTTCACAGAACTGCAGCACAGCTGTACACAGGTCACAGCACAACACTGACTTCTTCACACCTTTCCTTTCAGTCCTGGCCTTGACAGGACTTTGGTATTTTGAAGAACACAACCCCACAGCCACCTCACAGCTACCCATGTCCCTGTTACCCCCTCTTCCCATCCTGACTCCAGACTCATTTGCTCCTCACTTTGCCTGCTCCCACAGACATGTGCATGGCCTGAGACTTACCACTTGGACACGAGGTTTACATCAGCTACATATTACAGAAATAAAAAAACAAAAAAGAAAAGCTGCATGAACATTAACTCTATGCATGCATCTCTAATTTTTCCAGAAAATTACCAATGCAGTCATTGAAAGAGCTGGATCCCCAGGACATGAGCAAAGGGCCCCATTTATTACAGTCCCTGCAGCTTCTGCAATCGGTATATGGAGTTCCTTTGTAACAAGTCTTGTCTGCCTTCCCCAAAAACTCTATTTTGTTGTGAGAAAAAAGCATTCACCTCAAAAACGAGCCCTTTAAACCCATTCTGGCCTTTCATTCCAATTTCTTCTAAATGAAGCTTTGCTTCTGAAGTTCATCTCAAATAGGTTTTTCAGCAGATAGTACGTTATGGAACTGAGAAGTATTTTTTATGCAAAAAGCAGTTCAATTTAAAGATAAAGTGAGTAAGCCAAAGAAGCAGAATGCAAATGTTAACAAAGATAAGCTGATTTTTCTTTATTTCTATTGAAGAAGTGCCTAGGATCTTCAAACAGGCGTTAAGGGCCACGCAGTATTAGATAATGCACAATGGACAAATATCACAAGAATTATTCTCACTACAGATAAGACAGAATTTAGAACACAGAAAAAGCATGCAATGGGTGAATAAGAAGATGAAGGGACAGAGTATTTAAAGGTTAAAAAGGCAGCAGTGAAGACAGGTGCATCGAACATAGGCACAAATGTGAGGATTGAACTAAATAAAAGGGTTGAGTTTATTAAAAGTTAATTTCTCCTACCTCCAGAGATGATTACAGCGAAAATAACAATTTGACTAATTAGTTAATATTTGTACAGTACTTTGAATATATAAAGTGATATATAAGTTAATATAATTTCAATTAGACTGGAAATGAGATAGAATTATCAGTGCATTTATTAATATTTAATAAGTTCGCTTTCAACAACAGCAACAAGCTTTACATTTTAATTGTGTGCTTCAAAACATAAAGCTAGAAGGCCCTGTGAAGTGACTACAAAGTTTTTGTACCAATGTTCCCAAAAATACACACATACTAAAAAAAAACATGCACTGTTTTTTCACCAAACAGATGGTTAAATTAAGAACTCTTGATTGGAAGATGAGTGACAGCACCCACAACTCATGCCTTGTCTCTTTTTCCTTCCAAAACACGTTCCCCTTATGATCAGGTCATTAATTTTTATGACCTGAAGACATGCCACATTTTTGTGAACCTCCTGCCAAGAGCTACTCCTCCAGCACACAGCAGAAAGAGGACACACAGGAGACAGACAACAAGCAGGTGGGCTTGGTGCTCTCCAGCTGATGGTGATCAACAGGGTGAATTAATCCAGTCCCACCAGCTGCACCACCCAGGACCAGAAACCCCTTTTGAGGGAAGGGCTGCCATCCCTTCCTGAGGAACCCACTCAGGGCTTTATTAAAGAGCATCCTCAGCCAAGCCACTGACCCACCACCCCCCACCCCAGGCTGCTGAGCTGTCTCCATGAAGCAAGAGGAGAAGGTACCCCATGTGGGGCTGCCCATTCCCTTGCAGATTTCTGCCATGGAAGTCCATAAGCACTGAAAGCAAATCCAGCTTCCAATGGCCTGTGCTTCCCCAGGAGTAACATAGATAACTGGGAGCTAAATCCAACTACACAGCAGAACCTGCACGCTGGAAGAGTCAGTGGTATCTGGACTCCTGTTTGATTCCACTTCCAGAGCTATCAGGGCAAAGCCATCAGCCGTGAGCTGATATGATCCATCACTGTCCCTTAATGAGCATTCACCCAACTACACCCAACACCTTCACAACACACAAAGCACCAGCAGCTCTTTACCAACTGGAGTAACTACAGCAATAATTAGAAGGAAATAAAACTGTACATCAAACTGAGAAGCAAAGGAATTTTTAAGAACGTGAAACAAGTTCTCATTCATTTAGACAACTTCTATTTGAGGGCATTTTGAGAGAAATTCTTGAAAGAAGAGGAAAAAAACTGGAGTGCAGAAAGAGTTATTCAAAGGAATTTTTTTATTTGCCTTCGTTAAATACTATATAACGTGCTCTTATTTGAAAAACATCAATCAAATTTATAGATTCGTGATAAATAGTTGTAATTATAGCTGCCTGAAAATAATTCAGCTGTCACGTTTACCCTGTCAAAGTAAATAACGCTGTCATTTTGGTTGATGTGTGTGACTTGAGTAAACATTTCAAAGCATGAATTTTGAAGTAAGATTTTCTCGCTTGAAACAATTGCTGAAATTAATTTTCCTTCCAACTCTAATTTATTATGCTTATTTTCTTACTAAGAACAAATTTCACCAAAGCACCTTGGAGTAGGCTTTGGTGCATAACTCATTAATCATACAAAATGCACAACTAAAACACATGACCTGTTGGCCAGAGGAAAAAAAAAGGTGGCATTTGTACTGCTCCATCCTTCTAGCTATAGTACCTTGAAGCATTTAAACCACTTGAAATTTATCCCTATGCCGCCCATGCATAGAAGAGAAATAGCATCCCTCCCGTTCCACCAATGAAGATCTGGGGCAAAAATATTTTCAAGAATTAAGACATGAATTAGGCTCAGCTGGATGTGCTTAAGATGATCCCAGTGAGATGGAGGGAAAGAGACACAAAGAAACCTTTCTGAAGACAGACCTTGGTGGAACAAACATCAATAAAAATTGTTGATAGAAAAATTTCCAGCTGGGGGCAACAGAAATCATGGTACTTCATGGCTGGGTCATTTTTTCACTCAGCCTATGGAAAAAGAATATGTTACTTTTCAAAAGTAAAATGAGGGAAATTTGGTGTCTCCTTACATCATTAAAATATGGAAAATACTACTAGATCTTTAAAAAAATAAACATGCAAAAGGTACTTCAAAAATTACCACTTTCAGGGGATCCTTCACTGAACTTAATCACTAGACTCACTATGCTGTCTTCCATTTATTAGCAGTGCAACACTACCAAAAATGAACATTTCAGTAAAGTATTTCCAGAAGTTCCATAATAGCTAAAATACAAGACTTTTCATCACAGGATTCTGGATTAATGAAAAAAAAATCTCACAGTATACTGTCAGCTTTGAGAATCAATATACTGTTTTTTCTGAGGACATGACAACACTGTTAACATCTCTGACACAGCATTTTTTTTGCCTTCAACCTTCTTCACCTGTTAAAAAGGCACAGTGCTCCGTAACATCTTTGCTAAGCATTTGAGGCCTTACATAACAGGCAAGGTGTTAGTACTTTAAAATCATCAGCTAAAACACATTGTACTTATTTTATTTGTGGCAGTTCTGAACAGAACCTGGTTTTATCCGATATACATCCATTTTAGACTACACCACCGTTCAGTGCTGTAAATGAAAGATAAAAGCAGTAAAACTGCACTGACCTTTTCCTTAATGTAGATTCACAAACCTTGACCACCCTGATGACCTCTTTAACAGTCCGTCGGAAATCATGCATTCTTGCCGCCACTAGCAGAGCTAGAGAATAAGCATGGAAAGGCAATATCAAAAAGAGGAAAATTTCCTGAAGAAAAGCAGAAAACAGTCAGGTAACTATACCCTCTCTTAATCCCTGCCTTTAGCTAAAGAGCTGTAAATGCTTATGTCACCACCCTTGAGTACTGGTGACTAACTTGACTTTACAAACTTTGCTTTCTACCTAATAAAATTAAGCTGATTGCAAATTGCACCCTGAGAAATTCTGTCTTTAACATTTGGGAAACCATGGTCAATGAAAGCACAAGAACATTTAATTGGTCACGTTGTTTTCAAACTTATCATTTTTTTAGCAGAATTCACTGAATTCTGCCCTGAACAATAAGATCTTCAGTGAAACACTGAATCAGCTTAAGCTGATTAACCCTCACTGCCATCACTACTATGACTGTCTTGCTGTTGCCTAAGTGCTCTCCCACAAGACCCTCTGTACATATAACCAGTGCTGTCCGCAGTAACACTGTGTGCTGATTCAAAGCACCAGGACCACTTTGAAGCATCACCCCGACTCATCGTGCAGTGGCTCAGTGTGCAGCGCAGTTTTAAGCATGCAAAAGTGCTTCCTTGCAGGGGAAACTAAACCAGAGCTCCACTTCTGTGTTTAAAGTGCTCGTAATTGGAACATCAGGGGCTGAACTAACAATTGGTCCTTCAAACAACAGGCGGCACAGACATTTAGGCCAGGGAACAAAACTAAACCCAGTCCACAGTCCAATATGTGAACCGCATATTGCATGGATGGATGGAGGGGTTCAGCACCACCTGCTTCAGTCTATTGATCCATGTCTCTTGAATCAAATTACCTGTTTGTGTGTCTATAATCCATGTAGTGAATCAAAGAGCAGGCTGCTCTCCCAGAGTCTACACCCAAATTTTTAGCAATGTGCAATAAGCAAGTACTATTAACAAAAAGGTGCTAGGAACGTCAAGATGATTTCATAGGCCTGGGTTCCCAAAGGTTTGAGCTCTATTTCTCATTCAAGCATGCAAGATCTTTTAAATAAAATAAAGTGCATACATGATCTCTGTGATTATCTACACCCTTTGTTACTTTGACCTCACTGGCTGCTACCTTTTAACCTGGCTCTCCCAGGCTAGTAGGTTTTATGCAAGCGTCATGACAGAAATGGATCTTGGAAAAAGATGAAGAAAGAGAGAAAAATAATTTCACAAAACAGGTCAAAGAGGGCATTTCTTGCATAAGACTCTGTGTAAAGACACAAATCAAAGTGCTTGCACTAATGGTGTCAGCTTAGCTGAGAAAAAAACCTTTTAGCAGCTAGAGCCTGCAGAGTGGGGGCACAAAAAGCACTAGAAAGGAGCTTAAAAAAATCCAAACTGTAAGTTATAAAGGATCTGAGCAAGTACTGTAGGAGCAAGAGGAAAAATGAAGTTTGAGTTTCAGAAACTATTTCAACGAATACCTATACAATCTGTAGATTCCTGACAGCACACAACTCAGAGAACACGCATATCACCAAAGAAATGAGAAAATCCCCATCTGTTCCAGGCTTTCGCATCCACCCTGCTCTGGGGGAAGCGCCACACCCGGGCTGTGCCCTACCTGCCCCGCAGAGCCCAGAGGGCCGGCGCCCCGTGTGCATCCAGTCCCGCTTCATCCTCTGCAGCAGCCTGAGAGCCGTCATGGACACCTCGTGGTTCTTGTCCCCAAACTCCAGCATGTGTGCAAAACGGGGAATATATAAACATGGATCTGCAACAGAGAGTAATACTGTTATTTCTAATCCTACCTTTGATTTAGGGAACGCAGCTCCTGGCTGCTGTGCTTGGCTTGCTCCACCTCGCAGCAAACACTGACTGTGCTGCTGGGCCAGGTCCTCTGACCACTGAGCTTTGGAAGCAACTTTTTTGTTAGGCTAAAACAAAATAATGTCTTGCTTTGTAGACAAGAGATCTTTAAAGCACTGCACAAACATTTTCTTACACGCGTTTCAGTGTCCAAGGCTGCACATGCTGACTCCAACATGTGAGCAGTGTTACTGGTATCAGTGAAATCATCCCCAAAGTGAAGCATTTGCAAAAACTTTTCCAAAATGGAACATGATTTAAGCCCCAAACTTTTCACATCCCCTGCAAAGTAACAAAATAACTTGCATGTCTCACCTGAAGCCTAACTACAAACTAAGCTTCAAAAAAATATTAATTTCCTTAAAATCCTTGGTCCCTAACAAAAGTCTACTTATACTTTCAAAGTTAATTCCAGCTCCTGTTCAGACTCATACTCCAAGAACACAAAACACTGTTTATTACAGACAATAAGGCAGACTCTCCATCAGCGTAAATTGCTGGAACCAAATTAACATCAACAGTGCTACGACAATTTACAGCAGCCACAGATCTGCCTCCAGATGTATAAACTTATTTCAAGCGTTGGTGTTATCAGCTTCAAACTAACCAAAATATGTCAGCACGGATTGTGCTTTGCCTAAACCAATTTATAATTTATCAAACAATCTTGTAAAAGCTACACTTAACACATGTTTACTCTTACTTGAGGTATCAATTTCTCATTTCCTGCCAGCCTTTTATCACTTGACTGAAAATCCATGATGTACGGTAAATTGTTAACTATTAGTCTCAACTCAATTTCCTCAGCTGATCCCTTATGTGGGCACTTAAACTGCTAAAGAAGAAAATCCAGCGCAAAACACTGAAAAATCTTAGGGTTTTACAATTAATCAAAGCAGTTTCATTTAGCACCAAGTTCTAACAATGAAGCCCTCTTGCTATCCGTAATTACCACGATCACACCGTAGGTGATGATGCCTGTCAGCCTCACAGAAGCGTTTAAATGAAAGCACTTACCAATCAAGAACTTTCAACTATGTCTCCCTCAAAACTGAAGAAATTCCAGAGTGCAGTCACTTCTAAACATGGACCTAACACTCAAAAGTTTAGATTAACCAATCCCCATGGTTCTAAGGAGAGCTGTGCTGTACTTCCAAGTATGACTTTATAAAGCTTTTCTCAACAGAAATGACCAATTCCAAATTCAACAACAAAAAACCAATGCCCTTCAGAAGGCATAGCCTGGGGTTCAATAGGCACTTAAACTTTGCTCTTCACCCTACAGGAACACGTGTGATGTTACAAAGCAATTCCTGTTTTGCTTTCCCATCTCTCCTGATCCAGAGGGCTCAACCTCAGCTCCTGCAGCTGCCAGGTAGGAGTCGAGGAGAGCAAGGAGCAACTCAGTCCTCTCTTCCCAGCTGAGTTTCAGGAGCATTTACACAGTTGCATTGTAGCTGTTGAGACACTTCAGCTGGCGTTCATGCCCACAGGTCATTTGACAAAACACTGCACATTGTTAATTTAAATTCTGAAGCTACCAAACACTCAGAAAATGAATACGCGGGTGGGTTTTAAATAGCAAGCCTTAAAGAGGCTAAAAAAAGTAAGACTGTGAATATATAAATTCGAGGCAGGGCCCAGGTTTGCATAAACACATCTTGCATGGATGCAAACATGAAAAAAAAAATAAATTTCAGAAGCTATAAACCCCAAACATCTCGCTTCCTTCCAGAGGTACCAAACCAGCATTTTGCTTCCTTCCAGAGGCACCAAACCAGCACGGGTGCACCAAGGCTGCCCCGCTCCCAGGAGGGTCTCTTTGGGAGACCCTGGGACTGAAACCCTCCCACGCAGGTGAGCAAGTTCAAGTCGGGCCAAAATTGCTTCTCCCCGGATGGGGTGTTGGGGGCTGTGATGCAGATCACGAGAAAAACATTATTTCATGTTTTAAGAAAGGAGCGTGTGTTTTTCTGAAGACTTTCCCTTTCCTGCCCATCCCATCCCTCACCTGGGACTTTTGTAAGCCCCTTGACGCCGCACAGCCATTAGCAGGGATACAGAACACCACCCCGGACACTGTTCAAAGGAGTGCTGCCCACCGAAGTAGTGAGCGGGGCGCAGCCCGGCCCGAGCCAGGGTGCTGCCGGCCCCCGATACGGGGCAGGGCGGGGGGTCCCGGGGCGGGAGAAGGCGAGGGAAGCCCCGCCGGCTCCCTTGGCCTCAGCAGCCTGGCCGTGCCATGCCATGCCATGCCGTGCCCTGCCCATCCGTGCCGTGCCCCCCACGCAGCACAGCGCGGTGCGGTGGCGCCCCCGCCCGGGCCGCCCGGGAACAGCGCTGCGCGCTCGGTGCCGCCGGGGCCGCTGTCCCCGCTCTGCTCCGCTCCGCTTCCCGCGCCCCTCCGCGCCCGCCCCGCTCCGAACACCCCTCGGGCCGTGGGCGGCACTGGGTGCTGTGCGGGGCTGATCCCGCAGCGCTGCGGGCGCTGCGNGGCCGCGAAGGACGGAGCGCGGCGCGGGCAGCGGCGATCGGGCGGCGGGCTGCGCTTCACCCTCGCCGGGCTGCTGCACTACGAGGATTTGGGGACTGACTTTCGCTCCTGACCCACCGCCTCCTCGGCCGGATTCCTGGCGTCTTGTTGCTGGATTTTATTTTTTCAATTTTATTTTTTTTTTAAATTTTCCTGTCACCTTTCGCCGGGGAAGGAGCTGCCTGCCGGCCCCGCTCGGGCTCCCCGCTGCAGTCGTGGCAGTGCCGAGGAGGCTCGGACCCCCCCGCAAGCCAAGGTGAGCGCTGGCACTGATCGGACACAGCAGCATCCCCTTTCCCCACGGAAAGGTGCGTCGGGCCCGTAACCAAACAGCGCGCACACACTCCAAAAAAACCCAAAAACCAAAGGCCACCCTGCATCTAGAAGCGTACAAAATATCCTGATAGTGGGACTCGCATTTGGGATCTGTTAGTTCTCTTGCTCATGCCACTGGCCCCTGGTTGCCTCAATGGCAGGATCATGAAGTGTTTGACTTTTTTTCTTCTGCTTCCAGAGACCTTAAAGAAGTCCAAAAAGAGTGTGAGGTCAAACGGCAAGGTGCCAGGATGCTATGAGATAGTGCCCCTGTCCCTGAAGAAGAAGATGGCTGCAGAACTTTACCCTGCCAGCACCAACACTAACATTGCAAACAGCAACGCCGCCGCCGCCGCCACCGCTGCCAACCGCAAGAAGAACGCCCTGCAGCTCCAGCAGAGCGCCCAGCCGCCCCCGCCGCCCCAGCTCCAAAACCTCAACAACAACAACTTGGAGAGCGCCAACTGGCAATCCTTCCATCCCACGCTGCGGGAGAGGTAAGGGCCAGGCCCGCCGGACCCTCCCCGGGCGGGCGGCACACGGAGCGAGGCACCTGCCCCGGCCGGAGGGCAGGGATGGATGGGCTGGGGCACCGGGCGAGGGGCAGCCCGCGCTAACCGGGCTTCTCCCCGCTCCCTGCTTGCAGGAACGCGCTGATGTTCAATAACGAACTCATGGCTGACGTTCACTTCATCGTGGGCCCGCCAGGGGCATCCAAGAAAGTTCCTGCCCATAAGGTTTGTGCAGATTAATTTTTTGGCTTTTTAGTGCTGCTGTGCAGATCGCCTTCTCCCCCTGCTTTTACAACTAGGTTGCACCTTTTTTTTTTTCTCCCCTGATTACAGCTCTTGTCTAATCCTAGAAGTAATTCGCATACATTGCAATTAAAGGGAACAATCTAAGGCAGCATTCTGCCTCCACTGCAGCTTTTTAACTTTCCCTAAATGTAGCTCTTAGGAGAGCCAGGGCGCTCAGCTGTTCCTGATCCATGTTACTGAGGTTTCTCTCTCTTTATTTTCCAGTATGTTTTGGCAGTTGGTAGCTCTGTCTTCTATGCTATGTTTTATGGCGATCTCGCAGAGGTCAAATCTGAAATCCATATACCAGATGTGGAACCTGCAGCCTTTCTAATCCTATTAAAGTAAGTGGCCACTACAAGTCTACTAATTACATGGACAGAATCAAAGTAGCTTATAAAATATACATCTCGTAATTGGCATTGTGCAATATGCACTTATTGCTGTTTACTTTATGTGCTGACAAATACTGAATGTCAGATTCACTGCCAGCAAAGACGACTATAGATTATTTTCATGGCCTACTTTTTTTTCCCTAAGAAACTATTTTTTTTTTCCCCTGTCTAGATACATGTATAGTGATGAAATAGACCTGGAAGCTGACACAGTTCTGGCTACGCTGTATGCTGCCAAGAAGTACATCGTGCCGGCCCTAGCAAAGGCTTGCGTCAATTTTTTGGAGACCAGCTTAGAAGCGAAGAACGCTTGTGTCCTGCTGTCTCAGAGCAGGCTCTTCGAGGAGCCAGAGCTGACGCAGCGCTGCTGGGAAGTGATTGATGCTCAGGCAGAAATGGCACTGAAGTCAGAGGGCTTCTGTGAGATAGATCAACAAACACTAGAGATCATTGTAACCCGGGAAGCGCTCAACACCAAGGAAGTGGTAGTTTTCGAGGCTGTTCTCAACTGGGCAGAGGCTGAATGCAAAAGGCAAGGGCTGCCCGTTACGCCACGCAACAAGAGGAATGTATTAGGGAAAGCTTTGTACTTGGTGCGGATTCCAACCATGACTTTGGAAGAGTTTGCCAACGGAGCTGCCCAGTCCGACATCCTCACCCTTGAGGAGACACACAACATATTCCTATGGTACACAGCCGCAAATAAACCCAAACTAGAGTTTCCGCTGACAAAGAGAAAAGGACTCGTGCCTCAGCGATGCCACCGGTTTCAGTCGTCTGCATACCGCAGCAATCAGTGGAGGTACCGAGGGCGATGTGACAGTATTCAGTTTGCTGTAGACAAACGGATATTTATAGCAGGACTGGGATTGTATGGGTCGAGCTGTGGCAAAGCTGAGTACAGCGTCAAAATCGAACTGAAGCGCTTAGGCGTTGTCCTTGCTCAAAATCTGACAAAGTTTACCTCTGACGGCTCCAGCAACACCTTCTCTGTGTGGTTTGAACACCCTGTGCAGGTTGAGCAAGACACATTTTACAACGTAAGTGCTATTCTTGATGGTAATGAACTCAGTTACTTTGGACAAGAGGGAATGACTGAAGTGCAGTGTGGGAAAGTGACATTCCAGTTCCAGTGCTCCTCGGACAGTACTAATGGAACCGGAGTACAAGGAGGACAAATACCTGAGCTCATTTTCTATGCATGATGCATTTCACCTTGATTGTATTCCAATACTGCAATGATGCACATTAAGGGATTTTTCAGTTTTATTACGAACTCTGAAGCAGTATGGAATGTTATGCTACTTACCTATCTGCTACATCAGGCTATACAAATAAGTGAAGGAATGCTCTTGAATTTAATCTTATTTTATTTATTCATAAGCTATTTGACTTAATTATTAAGACTGCAACAAGCAGAAAAATGTTAAATTTTGCACGTACTGTGCATTTATTTTGTATATAGATAACTAACTTGCTGACTTAAACAGAATGTTCTAAACTAGAGCAGTTTATGAATCTGTGAAATATAAAACATTTTTACTTGCCCTCAATCCTGTGTACTTAATCATTGCTGATCTCATGGCTTGTGTATGGTAATTCATGTACAGTTAACAGGGGTGATGACACTGCAGTCTGGTCCTTGTGTGCATTTATACACAAAAAGGTTCCCTTGCCTGGTAACTTAAACTATCCACCAGCAGCCTTTATTTCCCTCCATGAAAAAGGGAGCTGATATTTGTGGAAGCTCAGGATTTTTGTCTGTTGCCCAAGCTGAAGATGGATAAACCATCAGTATAATCAAAGTTGATCAAAATCATCCTGTGGTTATATTTGAAAGCTTATAATGCCCCTTCACACACATCATCTGCATTAACCTCCAGCCTGCCCAGCAAAAAAGCAACACTGCCACTTGCACCTGTCAAACTGCCCCCCATTTGAAGGGCCAGAGTCAAGACATGCAGATGAAGCTTAATTCTGTGACAGGCTCCAACACAGATTTAGCCCAGAGGTGTTTTAGTGGCAGCCACCATCTAAATTTACATCCTGTCATTACATTTGGCAGCAGACAGTAGAGAAAAATACTTGCAAAATGGTCCTTAGGTTGACTCCAGATTGCTAATTAGAAATAAGCCATCTTAAGCAAAAGCTATTGGATCTTTCCACCCCTTCTACATAGTCTCATGCACTATCAGCAGTCATTTTATGCTAGTACTCTTAACTTTTCTCAGAGTGATAAAAGTAGGTATTTTTTCTCAAGTGTCTGACAATCATTACAGATGAGCCAATAAGAAATACTGGTTTCTATAAATCTCTCTTCTCATAATGATCTTGTAAAGAACACTCAAACAGCAATCTAAACCAGTATTTTTTCCATATATAACAAGTACATCTACATCTAAGATTCCTTGTTTGCCTTTTCCTAAGCTGCTTTAATTTTCACCTTGAAATTAAGGTGCAATACAAATTCTGCCTGTTCTCTCTCTCTCAAAAAACCCAAAAAGTAATGAAAAATAAGAAGGGAACAGAATTACTGAAAACAGCTTTCTACCAGACAAAGCCAACACACATCAGGATGGCTGAGAGCTGTGTGGTACCTTCACTATCCAGATGCTGTTCTGGTGATGCTCAGAGTGAGCTGCTGGTTCTCTTGCTGCAAAGGCAGCAGGGTTCAGTGCCAGAGTACAGCTGAAGGGGTTTGTGTGTGTTGTTCCTCAACACAGACATCTGATTCTCTCAGTACAGATTAAAGAGAGTGGGAGTGAGAGTGGGTAAAGACACAGGAAGATAATTCCTGCACAGAGGTGGGTAACAGTCACAAGACCTCACCGTCAACGTGCTCTTTTAACTGAAATTGGCACAAATTCCTTTGGCTTAAGAACCACAGCCTAGACAATGACTTTTTTATCCTTCTGACAGGTTAAAACCCACCTTCCTATCACAGTTATTATTTCAGTGTTGACTTATTGAAGTTATTCACATGTTTGGAAAAAGTTGCTCCTCATTTTCCATCAAGCCACTTGTATTTCAAGCATGGAACACCTCAGCTACAGGTGATGGGCAGACAGGAAATTTGGCAAATGTTTATCAAATGTTGCATCTGAAATTGAAGCGTGACAGGCCTGTGTGAGCTTGCAGACACACACGAATTTGTCACACATCAGCCCATTGTCTTAGGATGGCCTGCACTACTCTCGGAAAAAGCAACAAAATTACTTGCAGAAGAAAATAGCATCCAGTTCCAAAAAAGCTCTTACATAAAGCCTGTTTTCTTACATAAAGGAGAACAGTCTCTTGCAGACAGCAGTGCTCTTCTGCTTGGATTGACTCCAGCTTCATTTTACAGTTACTACTGGGGTATTTAGCACACAGTGCTATGTGTGTATATATACATGCATATGTACATATTTTTGTCAAGTAATCATGCAAAAAATACATTCAAGTAGTCAAAAGTCAACACATTAAAAAAAATACCTATGGCTGGAGCATTTATGCAGAGTTCTCTGGCCAACAGAAGGAAAGTCTTTCCCAGCACATAGACATTCACCTATTAAAAGACAAAAAAAGAATTATTTAAATCTTAAACCACAAATGATTTTAATAAAACATTTATATGGAAAGAAGAAAACCCCAACTTTTGAAATCTTAAACAACTTGCTTTAAAAATATTTAATTAAAGTAATACAGGTGATACTCATAGGTATAGGATAATACTTGATGCTTGGCAAAATCTGTACAAATTAGCATTTTAAGTCAAAGCATAAGTTTATATTAAAAAAAATTACAAAACATTGCTCCTCATGCACTTCAGTGGGCTCAGTGCTGCTCTGTAGTACTTTTTCAGTTGTCACCTAACATCATAAGGCATTAAGTAGACTCCAGTATAATACCAGTATATATCACTATAGTATCAGTATAAATAAAGCAACATTACAAAACCTGAGTAAATACAAGTCAGTGCAAATTTCAGCTCTGCAAGATCATCTGTGGTAAGATAATTAAGTATTGCACAAGCACACGCCAAACTTTTCCACCAAATCAAGGAGTGGTGCTACATGCCCCAAGGGTTATTTGTCATTTCTTACTGTTTGGACATTGCCCCAGAACACATTAAAAACATTAAGAACATTAAAATAAATAAATAAATCCAGAAAAGCCCTAAACCACACCAGTCCTGCCCAGGCTCCAGGGACAGAGCTCTGTTCCCCTCCCCTCCTTCACTGCTGCACCCAGGAAGATGTAAACTGAGGGGAGGAGTCACTCTTCAAACTCTGATTTGCAATTTATAGCATAGGCAACGATATTTGTATTTTACAAGTCTGAGGAAGTCTTCTTTCTCTATCTTAAGATGTGTTTTTGTGGTCAGCAAGAAAGGCAGGATATTCTCCAGTTCCCTATCAGTCCCAAACATTCCCACGGAGCTCCATGAACACCTTGCTCCCCCAAGGCATATGTAAAGGTCAAGGTAGTATAAAAAACTCCATCCTCCTACACTCCACACAAATAGATTTCTTTTTTAAAGGATAACATATACTCTATTGCTTTTATGTAAGAGAACTGCTCTTCTCTTTCCTATGCCTGGATAGTAAAGGTGTTTACCAAGCAGTCAATTACACAACGGAATTGTTGAATATGGTACAAGCCTATGGAACTAAACACTGTTACTAAGTATAGCCTTTCCGTCTCACCAAAGATCTTTGCCAACATTCCTTTAAAAGCAGGCTTTCCTCCCAAGTGTATAGATGCTTCTACCAAGCTAGCAAAAATAAATATATATATTTAAACATTAACAAAAAAGCCCCCAAACAACTGACACATTTTCACCTAGCACTTCAAAATGTTTCTTTATGTGAAAATGTTCTTGATGTGTATTTTTCTCAAATTTAAAAAAAAAAAATTAGAAATGAGAACTTCAAAGAAATCCTCAGAATGATCGTGTATCCTGAAAGTGACTGTGCAATCAAGTATACATGGTATGATGGTAATTCATTCCATATTTAGGGAAAAGTGGTGAACACCTTCCGTGCTGTGTCCAACCAGTGGCTGAACTGGCCTGGAAGATACCAAAGTATAGCCTTAAACTTTACTGTCCTTTTTCCCCTGAAAATAGCAGATGACATAGAAGCACTCTTCCATGGGAAGGAAGTGAACAAAATATAACCTCTGAATTAGAAGTGCATTTTCTAGGAAATAATTTACCAAATTTTATACAGAAAAGTAGGCACCTACTGAATCTGGCAATTCATATTGGAGTCTGAGAGTGTGTGACTTTTCATGAGCCACAGAGACAGAAGAGAGATTACTACAACAAAGTATCTGAAGTGTTTCTGTTGGCTTTAGATTCACTGCAAGCTCAAAATGGCTTGTTTTGACCTTTTGTCTAAAACATATTAACATAAAGAATGAGGGTTTGGCTGTAGTTTCAGCCTTCTAAGCTGGCCGACCAAGTTACTATAAATCTTAAACCTCATCACTTAGATCTTGTTCTGCAAGGACGATTTCACTGAGCAAATCAATAAAGTTACTTCAGTGGAGCCAAGTACATATGATGTTTCCATTAGAGGCTTCACAAACTCATCTAGTTCCTTCATTTTAGTCCAGAAAAAACCTCCAAAACTCAAAACAAGTATTTATCCTTCTAGATCTTTTGCTTGTCACGACATCCAAATACCTGATGTTTGTCCCCATCAAACCATGTTACTAAGAAACTCTTCTCAAGCAAATTTTCCACAAATGCAACAATAAAGACAAACAAAGAGGCATAAATAAAGGGTTTTTATAAGGGAACTTCTAACAATCAAAGTGGGTGCCAAATTAAATCTAAAGCAAAGACAAATGCATAATAAATGTGCTCAATGACTATATATCCTTCTCTCCTTGGCCTAACTAAAAGGCTCCTCCTGATCCAGGGTCTATTTGAGAAGGAATGCACTTAAATCTAACCTGCCTTTCCACCTCACCCACATCATCGGCGTTTTATGACCGACTTCAAGGTGTAGGCAGTGTATTTGCACAGAATAATAAATTCAAATAGAAATGGTACATCAGGGAATTTCTTTCTCTTGATCACAAGCCCATTTCTTTGTAGTTACTACCAGTTTGGAAAGAAAGCAGAATATACAGTGGATTACATGCTCTATATTGTCTTCTTCATAAAGCTCACATATTTTTAATGCTAGGGAAAAATCACAAAAAGAATGGGGAATATTTAATTGCTTTAAGTTTTCCTGGCAAGTAAGTAGGAAAAAAATACTTAAGCTCCTCTCAAACAATATACTTCTCAACTTTGAAAGTTACCAGATATTCACAGGTTCTGGGGCATTTCTCATAAAGGAGAAATTAAAGATGGCATAAGGCTCACCCAGGAATCTGTAATGCCATTGGACTGCTGAAACATGATATTTAAGAACTTCTGGGTTTAGTGGAGGAGGGCCCTTTCACTAAAATTTTATGCCACTATCACTAATTTCAACTATTACTCACGTGCCCACACATATCCTGTGACAGAGGAGATATGATATATAACAGGCATATAGAAAGGGCCTTTCTTTACTTCTCATGATTTGTATGGTTTTTTGCACTCCATTAAGCTTAGAAAATTAAGAGAATTAATTTAGAGGCCTACTTTAATTTCTAGTTCTTTCTTCATTACGAACTTCTTATAAAAATTCATATACTCCAATCCATCAAAAGCTTAATGCTCCAAATTTAGAATCATATGACATTTGCATTTATAAAACCTAATTTTATATGAGTTCTTTGAATGGTGAATAAACAAAAATGCCCTTCTAAAATGATGTCTCTGGCTTAAACTTGAATTGGTACAGCTTTAAAGCTTACCACATCAATTTCAGCCTCTTCTCCCCCTTAATTTAAAAGGATCATACTGAAAAACAGTATTTCTCCAACTCTCCCCAATAAAAATTGTCAAAGTGAAACAATTGTTTTATTCACTTTCGTAAGACTTGTGCCTTTTTCTGCAAGTTTTCCTCAGATATTAACATTTCCTAAACTTGATGCAATCACTATGTTTAAGCATCAACACCTAATGCAAGAGAAGGGTGTCACCCTCTGTCAGAGGGGATACACACAGGCCTGTCACTGAGTTGTTTTTCTTAAAAAAAACAAGCGGATTCTTCACCAGGAAAATATCTTTCAGGCAAAAAGTACGTGCTCACCAAGGCACTGCAAGCCCTGTTTTTACAGGAGACCTTAAGGTTCACTGAGATGTTGTCCTTTACCAATAGTTAATTTCTGTTCTCATTATCAAACACATTATGTTAATTAAAAGCAGCATTTAGTGAAGGAATGGCTTCCAATTATTCAGTTACATCTTCACAACAAGATCCTTCTACTTGCTATGCTCTTTGCCCTTCACAGTATTTTTTGGAGACAGTCTTTTCATTTCACATCTGTCAGTCATCAGACAGATTTCAAAGGGACACTTCCAGAGGGACTCTTATCCTTTCATAATTTCCTCTTGCTTTCACATCATGCCTGATCTCTTCACAAATACCAATATACTTCCACTTTTAGAAATAACAACAAATACTTTGTTTCCAGTAACATGGGAATTCATCAGTCTAACACCTTCCAGAATTTTAAAGTCTCTTTGGGAAAGAGGGAATCTCCCATTCATACAGCTACCAGGTCATGTTAACTGCAGGGCAGTAGCAGGAAATAAAGCTGCCACCACTGAATGAAATTTTTTGCTTGACCATAAGTTCTATAAATTTATAAATCAATAACCCTTCACTATAAGCAATTTCCAAAAAGGCATTTCAAGACCACAGTGGGGCATTCTGGAAAAGTATTACAAGTGGTGACAGTGGTTAAGATATTCTGCCTTTTAGAAAGACAAAGACCGGGCAGTTGGAACACAATGAGAATTCACACTGTGAAACATCCATGGCTGCTTGCCTAAATAATTAAGCAAGCATGAAAAGCAAATGAGTTTTTAAGGAGAGTGTCTGTTGCTGGGGAAAGAGGCACCTGTGGTTATTTGATTCATTATTAACATTTCTAGTGTAGTAATGCCTGAAGGTCCCAACCAGGTTGTTTAAATTAACTCAATCAACATAGCAATTTGCATAGGGGCAATAAAGGCAAATGCAGTCAACATGTTAATAACTTTAAACGAACAAAGAGTATTAAAAACTGAAGCAAATGAGTATAGTCTTTAAAAGAATACTCTATTTTACCTTTCTCCATACAATAGACTTAAAGCTCCTATTTTTTGGATCCATATTGCAATCAGAACAGTCAAAAGGCAACACACAAAACTACAAACATGTACCAAACCCAGCTTCTCAGGTTGTCATTCAAAAGAAACACAAATCAAAATTAAGCAGCTTCCTCTCACACTGTGCTTTAAAGTGCTGCTTTCAGTCTGGGGACTCCAAAGGGAGAGTCTCCTTTTGCTCATCACACACATGGCAGTCCTAGAGTTCCTCCTCCACTACCACAGCAGTACAGTAAGCCATTATCATCCCATCTAGGCAAGAAAGTCAAACAGTAATAATTTGCTACAAACATGGAGGAATCAGGGAGGCCAATGCTGCCTTTAGATGAAATAAATGAAAACAAGTGTCCAAAAGTAACTCTCAATAAAAATCCGTCTGTACAAGAGAGTACTGTTATTTGACTAGACAAAATGAAGATAAAGACATAGGGGTGAGAGTTGTGTTTTGAAGTGGAAGAGAGATCACAGGAGGACTAGACCAAGCAAATACTGGTTACTGATTTTCACTTCGTGTGCACACTTTTCCCTCAGCTAGAGCTGTAAAGTAGTTCAAGTTGGAATGGATCTCAGCAGGTCTCCAGGCCAACTCCTGCTCCAAGCAAGGTCAGCCACAAGAACAGACCAGATTCCTCTGGATCTTGAGAACCTCATGGATAAAGACTTCGAAACTGCTTTGAGCAACCTGTTTCCACACTTGGCTGTCCTCATGGTGAAAAAACTTTTCTTGGTATCAGGTAACCATGGTACATTAATTATGTCTGTTCCTGATAATTCTCCTATTGTGCCCTCCTGTAAGGAGCCATCAGACATCTAACATCTCTTCAGTGAGCATCAGGCTTCCTTAATGGCAGGACACACCACAAGGTACTCTAAAAATTCTATTTTACCAAGCTGAAACTAGAGATCAAAGCACTACCAACAGCTCTCCCCAAAGTCTTTTATGACCACATTGCAAAGACCATGACACTGGAGATGACAACAGACTAAAAAAGGAATGGCCATTTCTGAGGATGCAAAAGGCAGCACTTCACCACATTGAGAAAAAGCTTCAGCCAAACAGTTCTCCAGGTGCAAGGAATGGGGTGCTTGGAAACACAGGAACAAACCTACATTGTTCCAAATTTGGCCAAGGCTAGACAAGCTTCAAAGCTCTCCTAAACAAGCCAGGCCTGTCGCTTAGATTGGACTAACAAAAAAGCAAACAAAAGGCCTGATTACAGACCTCTCTAAGGACTGTATTTGCAAGTAAAATGCTGTATCTGAAAATATAAGCAAGTACTTTCCCCGTCAGAGACTGATGACTGATCGTCCTTCCAACTCAATCAACAAGCAGCAAGACTGCTCAGCACAAGGAAGTGGTCTGGACATTTTCAGTTCATTTCAGATCACGCTTTAAAGTCTAAATGTATGAGGCATACTGGATCCAACAACACTTTCAACAGGAGATTTCCAAGACATAGGATATATTTCACCTGAAGATAAAACGGGAGGAAAAAGTACCACAGAAATCGCCTTTCCAACTTAAGAAAAAAACCTCCTAAAAACCAAAACAACCAAAAAATAAGGCATTTTGGCTTTTCTCAAGGTGACAGCAATTTTGCAGCTCCAAAAATTACTATGAAATGCAGGGTTCTCCAGCAGAATAAGACAAACTTCCATATCTCAGTCATCAGCATTACAGGAAAACAGATGCAACTTCTTAGACTGCCATTAACAATGAAAATCAGTCTCCTCTATTGTGGAGTTCAGCAGCACCATACTATCTAAAAGCATAGTACACTGTAAGGGAAAGCTTTTTATTTTTTACTCTTTAATATTATTAAATCCCAAGGCAACTCAATAAAGCCAGTAAAAGGGGTTGTACCAGAAGTACAAAGCAAGCCTGAGAGGTCATGCTTAGGATTTCCTTTACATCCTTTCTTTAAAAAAAACAAACAAACAAAAAGAAATCTAAACAGACCAGCAAGACAGATACAACTACAACAGTTCATTGAACATATACTGAGTTGCAGGTAATAGCAGATTCAAAACTTCTTACTCTTACTTTTAGCTATTACCTATGTTGTGAGCTAGAGAGCTTTAGCTCTCCCAGCGCTTGCAAGACACGGGTTGAAGGTCACTGATGTGGAGGGTGCCCTAAGTGTGATGCAGAATGGCACAGCTAATACTGTTTCCAGCTGCAAGATAGCAAAAGGAAGCAATAAATGGCCCTTTTTTCCACAGGCTTTCAGTTATCTTTCTTTGCTGGTAGCTGGAGTTATAAAGCTTACTTTCTATTTTGCTTTTAGATGAAACAACACCTGAAAGGTTGTCATGAGGCCATGGTTTAGTGGTGAACAGGGTGGTGGTTGATGATTGGACTTGGTGATCTTGGAGGTCTTTTCCACCCTTGATGATTCTATGACCTTTTCCCCCTCAAAGGCACTGGAACATATTTCAGAGTGTTCAGTAATTCAGTCAGCAGCCTCCATGAAGACACTACATAAGGATGCTTCATTTGGTGACTTTCTTCAAAAAATTCCAGCGGTCAGATGACGAGCAACCCTGCAGGTCCCTCACCTCCCACAGCAACTGAGCTGCACCAAGGGGAAAATTCTGAAGAAAAATCTCAGTATTTGCTATTAGCAGCTAGGCAAGAGTTGGTGCAGGTCAGCAGTAGCTCATTTTTCAGATGTGATTTTTTTTGTGATACAAAACTGACACCTTCTCATTTTATCAAGAAAAATTGTTACCTGGACCAGTATGACATATTTTGTACAGACTAGTCTGAATTAGTTAAATATTTTGAAAAGATAATGCCAATACTACTACTACTGCTTACAAATTTTCTTCTTCATTAATAACATTCATATCCCAACCTCAGAAGGGGAGAGCTGTCCTTGAAAAAAAACAGGCACTTCAAGGTAAAGCAGTACAACCTAATGAACTAATTCTAATAAACTTCATTCTTTTTTCAACACACAATCTGTGGGCAAAGGCAGATCTAAAGAAGAATGTACTGAAGTTTTCTGCTTGGGCCATAAATGTTTTGCCACCAAGGTATTTTTTGAAAAAAAATTATTTCTTTGGCTTGGTTTGTTGTTCTGGTTTTTTGTTTGATTTGTGGTTTTGTTTGCTTTGTTTTTTAATAGACCTGGGGTGGGAGAAAATAAAATCAAGGTAGAACCTGAAAAGCTCCTTTATACATTCTTAACAGGACTTTCTGGATAGCTAGGGTTAACAATAACATTTAACATTCTTGTTTGCTCAGATTCACCTTAAAGAAGCCATTAAAAAGAGCTCATCAGAAGTCTTCACATAGTTAAATGCAGATCAAGATACTGAAATCTTGGATTTTTCTCTTTCAGGAGTTGATTATTTCTCTACTACTAATGTATTTCTGCCTCTCATCTCCTCAGTTACCCCTCTTTAACCTTTTGGTCTTCATATGCCCCATCTCAGCATCTTTTCTGGCTGGATTGTACAGAGGGGAAAAGATAAATCATTCAATCTTTCTTGTCTGCTCCTGCTGACAATACATCTTTTCTTTTTTCATCTCTTACAGATACAATACTTCTTCACATTGTGTGACTATTCTTCATATTACTGTGATTGTTCTATTTCAAAACCCTCACCATGAAAAATTACCTGTGTTTAGAAGGAAATAAACCTTCCACTCTACACATGCAGTATTGGGTTGTGAGTAATCAAAATAATTCAATAGGAGTTCAGAAAAGAGGAAAAAGATACTCATTCTAAGAATTAAATATTCATTTGATTATTGCAATTTCAGCAGATTGCTTCAAGCAATAAATAGTTTTCAGAGGGATGCCATTTACCAAGACAGCTGGGAGGACAAAAATAGACACAACTAACCTACTCACATTGTATGTAAAACAGTTGTAACAGGGAGAATGAGGGTAAGACAACATATGTCAGTGGAGCTTTCTATTTCCACACACAGAGCAAGTTCGTATTTCTCTCAAAATACATTTTATAAAACATGTTTCTGTAGTGCACGAATCCATTTACACAGAATTACCTACCAAAAAGGTTATTTCTGTCTTCAACAACTGTTGTTTTAAAAATATGTAACACCTGACCCCATGCCATTACAGTGACCCGAATCCTGATGAAAGGATCATACTAACTCTTGGTACGTTATTTGTAGCAGTAAAAGCAAAAAGTATTTTTGGCTTTTAATTTTACTGAATAATTGCTCAGATTTACAAACCCAGTGATTTTCCTTTGAGAATTTTTAGAGAAAAATTAAAACATCTTAAACTTTAACAATACAAAAAAAGTCAAATTAAAAAAGGTACATTACCTGCAGAAGGTCGCTGAGGTCAAGTAACATGTCTGTGAAGAAGTCAAGGAATATACATGCTTGTTGACCATGACAGCATTTCTTAATCTCATTAGCAAATCAAAGACAGGGAAGAAAACCCCCCAGGTTTCACTGTCAAAAGAAAGTAAATGTGGATTAGGTACTTTGAGTCACCACTTCTGCTAACTATCAACATCCAGTTAAATGTTCAGCTGCCCAAAAATCCCTTCCAGCACCTGCTGAATTTACTGCACAAGTTGTCTATGAAGTGATGGTTTCAAAGAACAAGGCACTGCCTCGTGTGACTTGAAATAAGAAAGACCCAGTTGTAACTGGGTCCTCTGCTCTGGTCAGACCCCGTGTGCAGTGCTGCATCCAGCTCTGGGGTCCCCAACACAGGAGGGACATTGACCTGCTGGAGCAAGTCCAGAGGAGGCTTACAGGGAAAAAACTCCTCTCCCATGAGGAAGGGCTGAAAGAATTGGGATGATTCAGCCTGGCAAAGAGAAGGCTTCAAGGTCACCTAGTTGCATCCTTCCAGTACCTGAAGGGAAGTTACATAAAAGGTGGAGAAGAGCATTTCGTAACAGGACAAGGGGGAATGGCTTTAAGCTGAAAGAGAGTAGGTTTAGATTGGATATTAGGAAGAAAATCTTTACTGTGAGGGCAGTGAGGCACTGAGACAGGTTGCTCAGAGAACTTGTGGATGTCCCATCACTGGAAGTGTTCAAGGACAGGTTGGATGTGGCTTTGAGCAACCTGGTCTAGTGGAAGGTCCTTGGCACCGGGGTGGAACAAGATGATCTTCCAACCCACGCCATTCTATTATTCTGTGACAACAAAAAAACAGTAATAGCATAAAGATAGAATACTCGTCTTACACTGAGGAATATAAAGCATCATCAGTCATGGATGCCAGCTTAAGAGCTCAGGATCCCAGAAACACAGATGGAAGAGCAAACTAAGAAAACTGAATTGAGTTTCTTTTGCCCTCTACTATGATGACCTGTCAAAGAGCTGGGAAGGGAAAGCTGCTTTGCCTACTCTCTTCTCCAGCCAAGCAAATCAGCTGTTACCTTTGAGTTTTCACCCCCTTATCATATCCTGTGCTGGTGCAAAATATTAGGTCACCATCTACTACTTTTTATGGGCACACTTGGAATACACAATAGTTAAAAACAAGCCAAACCACTACAAGTTTTCATTAGATTTTACTGAAAGTAAGCACACTTATTAATGCATTGTCTTAACAGTACCCAAACAGAAAAAAAAGCCTTGAGCACCATGAAGCTTAAAGTGCAAAGGTAGCCTTCGTGCTGCTGTTGCTCAACACGTACCGGATCTCCTATCAGCTGCTCAGGTGTGGCTGACATGTTGTAAAAGAGTTCTGGTTTTATTATTAAAAGGAGTGTCAAGGTAAAGTGTGAGAGAAGGTGAGAGAGAGAGAGTGAATCAGGCAAAGAAAATATGCATGGAGGGCTGTATGTGAGTCTGTGTATGTAGCAATGTGTTAAGAAGTCCAGTTTTAAATAAAATCCAGGGACATCAGTATAGTTTGGTACATGCTGTGGTAACATAAGTGTTAGTGAATGTGCTTCTGAAAGTATGCCAGAGTAATACAGCACACGTTTCTCCTAAACGTTATCAGCAGTGGAAGGAGAGTAATTCAGATAACGTAATCAGTTTATACATAAACATTTTCCTCACTAAGGACTTTTATCCTTGAGCATTTCTACCCTTATTTTGCATTTGAAATTGTATGAACATACTCCAAATTTATCACGAAATTCAATACATTATGTTAATATTATTTGGTGAAAATTAATTCCCGCATTAAAAACCACAGCATGGCTGGATGGTTAATTAGCTGAAAACTCAGTACAGCTCTGACAAAATCGAAAATCCATTATAGGTAGTATTATGCAAGACATTAAAGTAATCTGAAATTTTAACACAGTAAGGAAAATGCTAACAAAAACATCTGTAAAATGTACAGCTTAGAAATCTACGCAGAGCAATACTGAATTCAGTGCACCTTTTTGTCAAAATAGTGAAGAAGGAGAAAATAGAAAGACTTTTAGCAATGCAATTGCCAAGGAACCATAATAATCGTCAGCTCATCAAACAGATCCAGGAAGAAATCACTATGCCAATTTTGTGCTCAAGAAATATTCTAGGTCTGAAAATGTTCCCAGCTCATTACTGACTTGAAGTGTCTGGTTATTCTGTGCCCATCCTGAGATAAGTTTCACCACCGAGACAAACTAAAATTATCACTCGTATCTGCAAGAATTCATTACAATTTAAGGGTAAATAAAAAACCAAAAACACCAAAAGAAAAGCAGCTCATGGGTTACAGAGGCACCAAAGTGAGCAACTCAGTGGTCCTAGAGCCTGGCTGCTGTCACTGGAGTTGGAAGAGTCGGAAAGACCATCAGTGCCAAAGGTTAATTCAGATCTTAGGCGAGTCAGAGAAGTACTTTTCTAACCCAGGCATTTCAGTTACAGTCATGAAATCTGTATACCAGAGTATTCCTCATCCTCCTCAAACTGTTAAACACATTTGGCAGAATATCTAAACTTATCCACACAATACAAGTGCTCAGACTTTATTACGGTAAGGAAAACAACCCCACCTTTTTGTCCAAGAAGAAACGAGAGAGCACTGCATGCATTTAAAGTGACACAAGATCAGAGCTAAGGAGCTGGGAAATTCACTTCCAGGGTTCAGGTAACTGAATCAATTTAGAGCTACCCTACAGATGCTTTAACATACAGTTCCTTTGCTCCTTAGAGAAGTTAGTTCAAGTGTCCATTGAAACTGCAAGCAAAGGTCACAGTAAAAATGTGGCGTTTCTGGATTTCATTTAGGGTAGCCTCCAGCAATCTCTCTCTCTGATTAGACATGTAGCTGCTACATTAAATCAAAAGGGGAAACTTGAGTCATGCAGTAGCACTGGGTTGGCCTTTACTATGAATATTGTGGGCACGACTATCAGCAGGAAGTGGTTGTAAAAACAGGCCGTTGTTTTCAAACTCCTTTTCAGAGCTGGAACAGTTCAGGAGAACATACAACAGCTGAAAACAGCAGATAATACTTAATATGTATTCAAAAATTATACAATTGTAAGATAAATGTTTTTTTTGAGGCTGAAAGAAAACAATGTTCATTTTACATATGGAGACTGCTACCCACATGGAAAAGTTCTCAAAGGGATAGAAAGCTACTGATAGTGCAGATATACACATACAAAATAACAGGGCACAAGGGGACTTAGGTTATGAATGCACCCAATTAAAAAAAAAAGGAAAAGAAAAAGCAAAAGCATTTACAGTTTTAACTGCTTTTCCTTTGCTATTCATTCTTTAAACAAGTTTAACCAAGGTATGCAACTGACTGCTCATCACTAGAGAGGTCTAAATCGAGATGAGATGAGCCTACAAGCTTTACTGCAAAAAATTAAACTCAAGGGAATCCTTTGACCAACGTAATACAAGAGGTCAGACTGAGTAGCCAGAATGGTCCCTTTCTGCCTTTATAATCCACTAATCTGGGGATAATGTGAGAACTCCATGAATCACAGCAATAATGATCTCATTCTCAGAAACAGAGGAAACAAAAGTTCACAATGAAATGAATAGTACTGGAAACCTAAACCCCAAAATACCAAAACAAGCACGCATTTGTACTTCAGATAGACCTACATTTTACATATTCCAGCAATCCTAAATTACTTATGTGCAGCAAAATCCCCTTGGTTTTCAATAGCAATGTTTAGCAGGAGGCAAATCTCCCATTTGCAAAGTTATATAGAGAGATGCAGGAATAAATTGTGGAAGATGCCACTAAAATAATTATCATTTATGATACAGTTGTTACCTCTACTAAAAAAAATATTTAACACACCCCCTTCCCCCTTTATTGAAGTGTCTGACAATCTACAATAACCAGGAAATCTTCAAACAGATTATTTCATGCTACTGTGTAAAAATTCTTCCAGTATGTAGGATGCCATATCTGGGAGACACAGGCATGTATAGGAAGCAGGAAGAAGACAAAGAGTCTAGTATTTATTTTATTTAGTTAGTTAGCTTCCAAAAGTTACCCTCAGAACATTTTTACTTACTTTAAAGCAGCCAGACCATGTTAGGAGGATTAATGCCAAGGAATCGTGACTGCAAGCCACTCAGAAGAAATCTGAAATCCATAAGAGCCCTGCTGCCCATAATGAGGTGTCACCTATTTTTAGCTAAAGTTAAATGCTTTCTGTTTCTCACAAAAACTAAGAGCAGATCCATTAAATGTATAAAATATTTAAACATAAACTCACTCTCTGTACTCCACAACAGCCATTCAGCTGGCTGCAATCAGAAAAGCAAAGCTGAATAGGAAATGTGGCTGAAAAGCAAACAAAAATAATTCCGAATGTTAAACCAAATTTTCCCAATTTTTAAATTAAAGGAAATATTTTCAATTTCAATGTTGGGGTTCTGGATAAATTACATTAGAAATAGGACGTTCCCAGAAGCAATTTCAGTAACAAACACACGGAGACAATACAAAAGGGAGGTTGGACAGAGAAATGGTGAAAACTGTCTAGGGTGAAAATCTAGTGGCAGAATTTGGCTGTTCCAGAACCCAGTTTTTGACCTTTCAGTTCAACACCCAATTCACAACTTTCCCCCATACACTGCATGATTTCTGATTATGCCTCATTGTGGTAATACATCTGCTGCTTTACAAACTTTCACCATTTTAATTAGCCATTAATTGAAACTGACTGACAACACTAATTGTTTAAAATAAACATTTATCTTTCCAATGACACTGAACTAAAACAATTAGAAAATAATAACCGAAACCAATTCTTTTTTGAAAACTCATTTCTGACAACTCTAATAAAAGCTTTGCCTTCAGGCTGAAACCCTACAGAGCCAGTTTCTTCAGTTTCCAATTTTGTCTGTGCAAAGAAGTACACGTAGCATGGGCTGCACTCGAGTACACAAATCAAAACAGCATTTAGCAAATCAAAACTGCTAAGCACAAACGCCATTTTTATAAAAATCTGTATTTATGCGTAGATTAATGCATGATAAAAAAAGAACTGCATTTTGGCCCGTGGGGTTTTTTCCTTCTTTGCACACAGCTGCATGTTTGTGTTGCATAAAAGCATATTATTCTAAATTCTGTATCCTAAAATCCCCATCTTAAGAACAAAAAGCAGTGCTGCACTCCTTCCCCAGGTCTATGAGGACATTTCTCCAGCAGTTCCCTTTCAGCACGTGCAACCTCTCTACCTTCGTAGTGAAGACAAAGTCAGCAGCAGCCATTCAGCATCACACAACCAGCAGGCTGATTGAAAAGGAGACAGGCATTTCAGGCTGCATTCAGCCTGCCCGATTCCATGGCATTAACTGAAGGGGTTAGAAATGTGGCTCTCTGGCTCACCTAATACCTGAATTAGCCTCTGACACCAGTTCTTCCCTCCTCTACCTCCAGTAGCTGCACACAAAATCTGGGGCGACTGGGCTGCTGCCAGCGCCGCAGCCGGTCAGGCGGGACGGATCCAACGCCTGCGAGCGACATCAGCCTTCAGACTCCAGTGCACGTACAGTGCAGTCCTTGCTCAATTAATGCTGCAGCTTTTCTTCATAATTGTCTTCAGAGTCACTGCCATTTAGAGGAACATTTTCAAAAGCACGCCAGGCTGGCTGAATATGCAGCAAGTGTTCAGCACTTCTGAAAATGCTGCCCTTGGAGGACACGGTCTTCAAAGGGCTGGGGCTAGGCTGTGTTCCTGGTGTTACTGACTTCAAGTGAAAAACCTGCTTTGTAGGGTATTGCCAAGTATTTACATAGTCCCATGTAAATTTATAACACAGAGCAACACAACAGAAAAAAAAGAGTAAAAAATACATTTCTTGTCTCAAAATGCTTGTACAGTCAACTCACAATTATTCAGGGTATCAAAGGGATAAAATATGCAAAGAATATCCACACTAAGCTCCTGAAAGATAATCTAGTTAGTATATTTACTTAGGGAAAAGAAAATTTAGAATGAAAATGTAAATATTAATTTAAAAGTTGTGAGAGACATGAGGTTAATCTTTAACCTGAATGATGTGGCCATGGATAAATAACAGTTGGCTATACTCAAACAACAAGAAGTCTCCAAACAACAAAGAGAGACCCCGTCCCCTGAACAGTAAATTGAACAAACACTGGTGAGGGAAAACAAGAGAGGTTGCTAGGAGAAGCAAGGTTTAAGGAAGAACTTAAAAGAAGAGCAGGGCTGGCAGATGAGAATGGGAGAGAGGCACCAGGAAAGCAGCAAAGCTCAAGCTGCAAGGGGAAAAGAAACCAGAATAAATTGTAAAATCACTGTAGAAAACACAAACACGTATGAAACTGCACAGTCAAAAAAAATCTGCACAGAATGACCATTTGATAGTAAGACAGGCTTAAAAAAAAGCAACTGGGAAGGAGGACATCGATAGTAAAGATTTAAGTAAATGTAAAGGAGTTCACCTCCCTCTCTTTTCCCTGTGTACAAAGTCTGTAAAGGTTATGACTCTTGTACCAACAGTGAAAGAAAAGTTCACAAGAACTCAAAGGTACAGATTTGGAAGAACTATTCTGAGATGACACTCCAGTATTCAGCACAGCAGCAACACACACGTTTGGCAACGTGGAGCAACTGGCTGAGAGAAGCAGCAAAGGAAAATCACTGCCTGCTCAGAGGTGGCAAAGGAAAACCAGCACTGTCATGAACCTGACACTGCTTTTTCAAAAAACTCAAAATAGAAGAGTTTTGAAAGATGAAACGAAAAAGAAAAAATTCCCTGCCCTAACTATCTTCATTCTAGTCCATTAACATCTCCTTCCCTGGGCTACAATTTGTGCAGTAATGTGGCAAACCAGCCAAAGGAACTGTCCGAAAAACATATTTTTTCTTTGCTTTTCTTTTTTTTGGCCTGTTTTCAGCTGGATTAACTCCCCAGTTCTCATGTAACTGCACAAATACCTGGACTGATAGAAGGCAGGGGATGGACTGGGGGAGGGCTGAGCAGGCAAGGGCAAAGCAAGATAACTTCTTTCTGAAGCCACGCCAGCTCACACTGGCTTCAAGCGTTGATCAAAACTAGAGCCTGAGACAATCTCTCAGTCACCCATCCCATCTCCTCAAATTTCTCTTTAAAGCTTGCAGAGTTTTGTCCAGCTTGCTCCAAAACACAAAGACCTATGTTATCTGAAAGAGAAACCTTAAAACAAATTAGGATCAAAAGCCTGCAGAGTAACTGCTTTTTAGTAACCCAGAATCTTACAAAACTGATAACAGTTGTTTTAAGTACATACAGAGTTCCTGTGTGAGAGTTCCATCACAGCACTGCTCTGGTTTACCCACAGTAAACACCCAGCTATATGTTTTGAAAAAAGTAGCATTACAGTGCACAATTAAACCAGAATAAAACCAAATTCTGTGGACATGGAATGTTTTACATTTCCCATGCTGTCGGAGAACACTGTCTCAAAGGCTTCCAGAACAACCACGATGAACAGTTTCTCAATACCACAAACGGACAATTACCTCAGAACTCACAAATTCATGTTTTATCCCTTTGAATTTGTATGCTGTATTGTGATTGGTTGC